>OZ038327.1:5786190-5897784 GCA_964035795.1 Pterobdella sp. o SKG-2022
ATATATGCGCGGTCACTGCCTGCGGGCATGCCCAAGTTTAGTGTCAACATTTATAGCTTATAGAAAACTACCCGCAACAACTGAAGATTGCAGACCTCATATGAGCCACACAACCACCGCAGATTCGTGGTGAAGATCACAGACTTTGGCCTAAAGAGTATCAGAAAGAAGAGGTCCTTCGAGTCACAGCAACACTCTCACAGTAACTGTCATTGTTGTTATGATATTTTCAAAATTATTATTATTTATTACTTTTGATGAAATATTATGGTATTTATCATTATTAGTTTGTTTTGTTTCTTTTTGTTATAAAATAGCTGTATTTCTAATATTGTGTATCAAGAGAAGCTGCATTATTTTATCGTTCGGATTTCTACATTGCGTATAATAGCTGATGAGCATTGAAATCCTTTGCAAGCAATAAATAATTAAAAGTTTTTGATTTGAAACATCTCATAACTATGTTCAATCACACCCCTCCATCTGAGATGCAACCACACCATTCCATCTTGAAACCCATGACAGGCCTGCTGTGGACAGCCCCTGAAGTGCTAAGGAAGGGCTTGGGTGAGAAGGCGGAAGAGGCTCAAAAAGCAGATATTTATAGCTTCGGAATCATTTGTCAAGAAGTTATTTATAGGAATGGAGTGTTTTGGGTGGAAGAGGAGAGGCTTCATCCCAGTGGTAATTTTTTCACATTTCATTGTTAATTTATATTTGGTGAAGCAAACAAACACAAAGTATGTCTTTACTCAATGCGCAAAGCTTGTGTTAATTAATATTTAGTGATTCTGAATTAATATATCTGTGCTTTAGTTGGTTTTTATCAATATTTCCTCAAGACTCTATGGCCCTACAAGAATAACTTATTATTGAAAATGAGCGTGCGAAACAAATATTCCAATCGTGATCTACTACCAATATAAAGTGAAAGTTTCGAGTTGATATAGCATTTCATTCTATCTAATTCATCTCATAACATTTGAAAAATTCAAAGTTGATAATATACGACTAACACAACAGAGATAGTGAAGAGAGTCAAAGGCAACAACAACTTCAGACCTTCCCTCCCAGAGAATTATAACAATGAAACTTTGAGCGAAGGTTTCATTACATTTCAGTTATCATATAATTCCAACTTTATCTTAAGCCATGTTTTTTGGCCCGTATAGCTCAGCTGGTAAAGCAAAGACTAATTATTTGAAGTTACCGGGTTCGATCCGTTGTTTGGTCAAAAATTATCTTCAAAGAGTCTTTTTGCGAAATTAAATTTGTGGAGTGCTTTAATTTATAAAAAAAAAGTGTTTAATAACTAGCACATTACATTCACTGCAGCACCCTACGTATAACATTCATACTCCCACTAATCTGTCTCTCATAAGACGACACTTCCAAATCAATACCCTGTAAGAAGCCTTGTCTACAGCCCATATTAAATCCGTGTCCCGACAGGCCTTCTGGGCATGGTGAGTCGATGTTGGCAAGAGGCACCCCATCTGAGACCAGACTTTCATTCACTGAAGTCCTCTATCAAAAGAATCAATAAGTCAGTGTACCTTTTTTGTCTATGTTTTTCATGGTTTATTAGTTTTTTTTGTTTGAATGTTTTTATTTTTTATAGAATTATATTTTTTTGATCGATTTTTTAAGTATTAAATTTTCTAAATTATTTTTTCATTATACTTATCATATTTTAAATTCTAATCTCACATTGCCTTGCTGTCAAACCACATGGAACCACCTCAGAGAGAGTAATGTGAGTGGCAATTTGTTGGACAATTTGTTATCGAGGATGGAGCAGTATGCCTGCAACTTGGAAGGCTTGGTGGAGGAACGGACATCCGATTACCTCAAGCAGAAGAAAAGGGCCGAAGACCTTCTCTACATGATGTTGCCAGTGTCAGTTCTGTTGTTTGCTTTGAAATTTTCATTTATCATGAAGTTTGAAGCAATATAGCTAACAGCAACTATGAAATATGAAAAAATTAAGCGTGGTAATAAAAATAAAAATCTATAATAACGAAAAGGATAAGAAAAATAATGACGTGAACAGCTCCGTGGCAGAACAGTTGATGGAAGGCAAGAGTGTGGGAGCAGAAAAGTTTGAGAGTGTGTCTATATACTTCAGCGACATCTGTGCATTCACACAACTCTCTGCCGAATCTTCTCCCATGGAAGTGGGTTTTATGAGGTGCTATGCAGTTGTGTATGTGGGATCATGAAACAGATGATAATGTTCCATTATCAATAAAATTGTCGTGTTTGTGGGTTCGTAACAACAAGAGCTTCGTCACTTTATAATGAGAAATATGGCGATCTAGTTATAAATACTCATAACTTCAAGTTTCGATACTACATATATGTTTATAAGTGTCCATTTAAACTGCTTTAGTGATGATGGAATCATAAGATACAAATGCGCAGGTTGTGGATCTGTTGAATGACCTCTACACCACCTTTGACTCCATCATCGACACCCTTGACGTCTATAAGGTGCCTTCTTTACCCCGTGTGCAACTTTTCCTCATTGTATCCACTCCACACTAGTATTTAAATTGCTATATTCTTCAGCTGGCTAACACAAGTTTCTTTTGTGAATAGTCTGTGAATAATTAAATTAAATGTTCAGTTGATTGTTAAAAGAAAATTTGTTGAAGCTTGAGTGAATGAGGGTACTTGGTGCAGGTGGAAACTATAGGAGATGCCTACATGGTTGTGTCTGGACTGCCCCAGCGCAATGGCAACCTGCATGCTAGAGAAATTTCCAGAATGGCTCTGAAGCTTTTGTTGGCAGTCTCATCCTTCAAGATAAGACACCGTCCTGGTGACCAACTCAACCTGCGCATTGGAATACACTCTGGTGGGATGGTGGTCGACGTTATGTGGTGGTTTGTGGGTGGGGAAATGTAATGCGGTATTTACAAGGCACTTTTTCCTATAGATCTAAGCGCTTGCTACAAACTTAATGTAGCGAAAACACACTGTGGAACAGGTGCTAATATTCGGCCCACGCGGGATCGAACCCGGTAACTTTAGATAATTAGTCAAATGCTCAACCATTGAGCTATAGGGGAAGGGGAATGATGAAGGTGATATGCTATCATGATGGTAATTCGATACTGGGTGGATGGACGAAAAATTTGATAGAGAAAAAGTGTACTTTTAAGAAAAAATTTTTTTTGGATTGAATGTTGGAATGGATAAGGAAGTGTTAACATGAACGTCTCAGGTGCAGTGTGCGCAGGCATCGTGGGCAGGAAGATGCCCAGATACTGCCTCTTTGGGGACACTGTCAACACTGCATCCCGCATGGAGTCTAATGGCGAACGTTGTGTTCTTCGTTAATTTAAACTTTGTGTTTTATTTTATTCAAATCTCAATTATCTTCACACACCTTTTCATTAAATCCTATCAAATGCAACCTATTTCCCCAGACCCTCATCCACCACAGAAACACATATCACTCACCTCCTATACCTCCAACAATCACATTTCAGCTTTATTTCACCACAAAACTCTCTTTTTTTCAAACTATTCTCAAGACATCTTATCACACCACAACAGCTCTCAAGATACACGTGAGTTCAGAAACGAAGAACATTCTAGATACCTTCCAGACTTTTCAGCTGAAGCTCAGAGGACCAATACATATGAAAGTTGTCTGCTTTTATATTTTTTTAGCAAACTTTTTGTTATTTTCTTCATTATAGATTGTTCTCAAATAGATTTCCAAAGTATACTATAAACTGACAACATCCAAAAAATTTCATACACTACACACATCACCTTACTTGAAGGGCAAAGGTGAAATGACGACATGGTGGTTGCTAGGAGAAACGCACCAAGACTTTCCAGATCTTGTTCCCAAAAATCTTTTCCCATCGTTATAATGTCATTGTTCATTATTTCACAGTGATCCTGCGTGTTCCAATCGAATTATTAGTAGTTTCATCAACACAATTGTAGTTTTTTTTCACTTGATAATACTTTTTGTACATTATAAATATTTATACGTATAAAAAGAAAAAACTTTTGAAAAGCATATTTCCCTTGGTTGCATGTCGTCTTTGTATTAGTAAGCACTCAACAACTCAAAAAACCCTTGCACCACACAGATTCAATGCTGGAAGTTATCTTTTCAATCTATCTATTTATCCCTTTTTACAAAACTTTGCTTGCAAACGAGAATTTAAAGTTGAATGAAATGTGGACAGTCTGAATTGACGTGTCGACTTTCAAACGAGGATTTGAGTTTATTCGAGCTATACTTTTCATGAAAGCTAGATGTTTAAAGAAAAAATTCAAAAAATTTATCTAATGTTTCAATGGAAGTTTAATTTCTTGCTTTTTTGGTTAAATTAATATATTCAATGGGTAGGTACACTTTTCTATTTCACATTCGAGGGCAGCTTCCTTTTAGAGACATCAACAACTTTTTGGAAGCTTCCAAGATTTATTTTTATAACACTGTAATCTTGGATAAGGAAAAATTCAATAAAACGTTTATCTTATGTAATCTTGGATCGTAAAACATGAAACTTTAGCGCATTTTTCGTGTTATTGTTTAAATTTTTTTTGCCTTTTAATGACTTTTCAACAACAAAATCTATTTCATAATGTAATCATTTAAACTTTAAAAACATCAATTGAGGATTCATATATTTATTTAAAATAAAAGCTATAATTTTCGGTAAGTATAGCCTTATCATAAAACGTTTTATGATAAAGGTATACTCATCGAAAATTATAGCTTTTATTTTAAATAAATATATGAATTCTCAATTGATGTTTTTAAAATTTAATTGCTATACAAAACATACATAAGATGTCTCTGAAAAGTAAAATAATATAATGATGAATTATAAACATAAATTGTTTCAACTGTAGCTGAGACTAGTTATTCAAACATCACCAGCACCGACCTGAAAGTCATTAATTTTTGTACGTGTTACTTAGTAGTCAACTATAAAAGCCCCCAGTAGCTTTTGAGAATATCACTGGCTTATATAAAATTTTAAGGTTTACAGTTATTTTTTTTTTGAACCAAACTCTTGTGTCATTTGGAAAGTTTTATAAAAAGTTTGAAAAATTTTTTTGTCAAAACTAATATAAATTTTGATGAAACAACTGAGAACAAAGTGTTAAATACCATTAAGAAGATTTTCAAAAAGAAATGGAGTTCAATGAGACATTTTTGTGGTACGAAAATTATACTGGGCTCGCCACGCAACCGATGTATCGGAAGGCCACGAAAAACTATGTCAACCTTGCCACCTCTTCAGTATTCCTTTTCATCTCCATCATTTGCAACTCTTTGATAGTTTCCACAGTGGCTAGAAGACCAAATCTACAACAACTACCATACATTTTTCTTGCTTGTATCGGCATCTGTGACATAACTTCAAATTTGGGATACTTATTGCTGTTTTCATTGGCATATTTCGAAGCACACCGAGTGTCATGCAAGTTTGTTGGCGTCTTGCTCTTGCACCCTGAAATGCTGAAAGTTTTGCTCTTCATAGGGATCGCTGTTTATAAGGTGTCTGACAAGAGTGCTTTGATGGGAAGGAAGAAGGTTGCAAAAAGTGTTTTTGTTATTGCTTTTCTTGCTTTGATATCTGCAGCCTTTTGTATTCACCCCTTGGTACTCTATTATAATTATATACCTGGGGGCTATTGTTACTATCCATTCCATGTCTTTGACCTCTACGCCATGCTTAAATTAATTTTTATTTTTGTCATAAGTACTATAATTGTGTTAATTTGTCTTTTTGCTTCGAGGAAACGGAGAAGAGATGAAGTGGCGGAAGTTGATGATGAAGGCTCGATCATCAGGAAGCCTGGGAAAGCAGACAAGCGATTCGAAGTGATGATCATTATAGCATGGAGTGTCTTTACTATTACTCTATTTCTCCAAGAGATTCTAAAGCAGATCATTCTTCCTGTGGCTCGAATATATTTGAGACGTTATGAGTTGCAGAGAACAGAAAGTATTGTAAGGTCGATAATACCATTTGTTTTCTATCCAGAAACATTCTACAAATTCTTTCTGTATAGATCGAAAGATTTTCAATTTGAAAAAGAATATAAATGCCTTTTGAAAAAAAATGCCAACTAAAAACTGTGAATAAGCACCAAAGTTTAATTTTCGTGAATATTTTCATGCCCTGCATTCAATTAGACTTTGTTATGCATTCAGTTATTATCAGTTTTGCTAAATTAAAATTATATAATATATTATTGGACTTCAAATTTTTTAGTACCATTTTTATTGAGGGATTTTATTTTCGATATTTGCTTCATCATTAAAAATATATTTAGGGGAAAAAATTATTAATTGCCTTGCATCTTTTGTTGTTAGCTTTTTTGTGTTGGAATTGTGAACTCTCTTCATGCTCATAAATAAATCAATCAAACATGCTTGAAAAACATTTAAATTCAACTGCTATCAATCCTAAATCTCATGCGACATTCGAGTTTTTATTTATAACTAAAACTGTTTACTTTTAAAGAATATTTAAATTGACAACTTTGACGTGAATGATGCATTAAATAACGCATTTCATTGATTAGAGGCAACATTCCTAAAAAGATCTTTTTATTCTTTGAAAAATGAGGATTTTAAAGATACTTTATTTTAAAGGAAATGAAATTTTCGATAAGTACAATTTTATCATAATTCATTAAAATACAAGATGCTTACGATGTCTCTGGAAAGATCTTGAAATAATTGTGACAATTTAAAATTTTCTCAGATAACTAAACGTGGAAAGTTTGTTAACAGATGATGTTGTAGAAACCTCATCAGAAATCTCAACAAAAATGTAAAATCTTGCTTTTGTGATCCACATTTTAGAGGTCAACTATTCACAAAAATATCAGCATAGTTTTCAAAATAAAATCGACATTTTTAAAATTAACAAATAAATCTTCAAACCACGCAAAGTTTGTTGAAGAATATTTTAAATTTTGCCCTGTTTCAGAATTTTTTGAAATAATCAAATGATAATATTAATTTTAAAAAACTTATTTGCAGGACATAACCCAAGAGAATTCAAGCAGGTTCACAACCAACCATATCAAGCCCCAAAACCAGAGCAAATCCCATTGAATTATTATGCTGAGCTTCAAATTTCCAACATTCTTACTCAGGTTTTTGAAGTTTTCTACTGTTTATGAAATCAAAAAGATTATATCAATGGAACGTGAGATGCACTGAGAAAATTTTTTAAATACTAAACTTGTGAAAGAAGCCCACAAGTGGTATAAGTAAAATTATAAAATTTTATTTTAAATTTTTTTAATGAAATAAATCAATCAAAATAGGAACATCTTTGAGTCTGAAGAAAATGTGAGTGATATTCCGCTTGTAAGCTTGCTTTTTCTCTTGCACTCTTGCAACCAACGGACGTGGGCGTGGACGTGGTAAAATAACATTACATGTGCTTGTGACACAATCAACCACCGGATTCACATGTGAGGCAGAAAGATTTTGCAAAACATACAAAAGCAAAGCAGGTTTAGCAATACATAAAAAAAGAAAATGCACAAAATGCTGCAAACGCCAATAGAAATAGCCTGCAGCACACTGCCGAAGGATCTTCAACCAAGAAGCGACCTCGAATAACCATCAAAAAACATGTAATGAAGAAAAGGTGAATGGCGAGCAGTTTAAATGTGGAATGTGTGAGGTATGGATAAACAAGGAAAATCGAGCTAGACACATGAGCATACCTAACATTGCACCAATAAACCACAACACAGCTACAAAAGCAAGAACATATAAAAACAAAACAATCTCAGAACTGTCAGCGTTTACTGTAAGCCACGAAAATGGCCAGACATATACAGATATAAAGTCGGATCTCTAATGCTTCATAATGATGCGAAAAAAGAGAAGACAAGACAAGAGGATGATGATGATGATGAGAATGATGGTGATGATGATGATAATGTCGATGACAATGATGATGATTGCAGATTCGTTCACGAGTATTGCCATGTCAAATCAGAGTAATAAATCATCTTCACGTTGCTGGTGTGCCTCCATATAACTAGTCCAACTCTCCAAGTCCAAGAGTAACGATTTACAAAGACAAGACTGATATAACAAAAAAGTATCTTCAATTGGTCTCAAATTCCAATGCAACGCATGTTGTTTTAAAAAACCTTCATCAAACGTTACATAGCGGTCTTGGTATGTGCAACAAATTTGCGGGAAGTCCTGCATCAGAAATGTGTAGAGGTTGGCGTAAAACATCTGATATTGTTATACTTATTATTACTTCTATATATTTATTACTATTGCAAAGATGTTAAATTGGATGAATAATATATAAATAATGAAAGATGAACTTATTCGAATATTTAAATATATACCTAAATATAAGTATGTAAAAATATTATACATCTTTCTTGTTTTTTTTTTGATTTTCAAGACATGATAGTAAATCTAGAAATTTAATATAATTCTTTTATATTTTTGAAATGTTGGTCTTATGAAAATTCTCAATCTATTATTCTATTTGGAGGTTTGCAATCCTACTTCTAAATACGTATAAAAATAAAGATATCAACAAATATAATTGCTATGAAGTAATAAAACTCTATTTGTAGATATGTTTTCAACTGAAACTTATTTATATACTATTTTCTATTTCAAGTTTATAATTATATATTCGTACAAAGATAAAGAAAAACAAACGCATACTGATTTATGTTGAATTTTTAAACTACTCTTTTAACATAAGAATATATTTTTCTAAGAGTTCAGATGTGTCGTAAACAATCGCCTTAAGATTTTGAACCATTCTTTGAGCTCTGAGTCCTCATTCGTGAAACCCTTGCCAACCATCAAACGTCCAACCGCCAGAAAAAAAATTATAGGAAAAGAAGAGAGTAAAAAGTGAAAAAAATAGTCCAACACATTCACACAACAAAAAAGTACACAGAGCTATAAAAAAAAAGGATAATAAAGCTCAAAATATCGAGAAGATAATTTATATTTGAGAACTTTCAGGAAACTATTGTTTCTGTTAATATGTGAATTCAAAGATTGCTAAGAATGCGATTTTATGTCACATTACTTTTCAGCATTTTAGTTATTTAAAGACATCGTATGTTTTGTAAACTTGGATTTTACCTGTAAAACTTTAAATTATAAGAATTTATAAGAACACGTAGAAGAAATTTTTGTTTAGCTAAAATTTTCAACCTTTGTCGAGCTCACAACTTCTGCTCGAATGAAACCTTTGTAAAAAAAAGAAATAGAATTTCTGATCACAAACTTTGAAGACAATGGTTTCAACCGGAAACAACTGTTACAAATAGCAACTTCATACAAGCTCAAAAACCCAAAAGCCGAAATTGATTAAAAAAAAAATTGTGAAACAGAACAACCCAAAAATAAAAAGAACCATATCAAAATAAACAACCAAATAAACACGGTTATCATGAGTATCATTACCTTACATGCCTACAATAACAAACAAGCTGAAAAAAATCTTCACAAACAACAATATCGCTTACCATACTTCATCAGGACAAAAACTGAGACATATCCTATGCTCATCAAACAAATATAAACGAAAAAGAAGTCTATCAGTTGAAGTGTTTCTGCGATAACCACAAATCATACATTGGTCGAACCAGGGTGAGCACAAGAAACCGAATGATGCAGCATAAAGCAGACATATGTTCAAAAAAGCCAGAATTTGCAATATCAGGAATATCAAAGCATGTCCGCCAATTTAATCACGGCCAAATAAACTGGGACAAACCAGAGATAATCGCAACTTTTTCCCAAAAAAATTAAAATATTTTACAAAAAAAACCTTCTGGTTCGTGAAAGTTTAGAAATAAAAAATATATAACAATAATCAGTGGCTATAACGACCCACAATGTTACGTCAATACTAAAGCCTAGGACCCACTATTAAAGAGAATGCAAATAATACAAAAGAAGGGGTGCAGGAATTTAACTCCAAATTATAACATCAAACAATAATTTAACCATTCATAAATGCTTTAAAATAGCTTTCATAAAATAAAAAAATATTACATAATTACATCATCATCAACTTTCAAACAATTTTTTGAATCTATGGTTTTTCACTTTAAATTATTTACTTCTCTCTACAACTTTGCTAATGAATTATGACAGGGTTTTACTTGTTGAAAATTTTAGCAAAATAAAAATTGTTCTTAGGTTTTTTTATAAATTCTCCTAATTTAAAATTTTACTGGTAAAGTTTTTCAACATTACAAGGATATAAAATTGATGATAAAGTAAGCCAAAAAAATATAGGGTTTGTCGATCACTTTTTAAATCTTTTCAATCACTTTTTAAATATTCTCTATGCATTAAAAAAAATATTTTCAACAAAAAAACTTAAAGATTTTTCAAAAATTTGAAAATTTTTATTAAAAGAATTTTTCAAAATTATTTTTTAAATTATAAAAATATAAACTTTCTATATAACGAATAAATTTGAAAAGTGATTGCAAAGATTTAAAAAGTGATCGAAAAACCCTATTTTTAATATATGCACTAAAAATGAAGTTTCATGACAGTTTTAATACCTAAACATAAATCCAGGTTATTATGGTATAAAATATAATTGCTGAATGTACTCTTAAATGATCTAATTATAAAATTGAAATTCATCAAATTTATTTATTTTTTTTATTAAAACTTAAAAACAGATTCAATTTAAATTTTTGTTTCAAATTAATATTAGTTACTGAAGATATAAGGTATAAGATATAGATAGTAAATACTTGGAAAAATCCATTTTAATAAAATTAAATGTTTAATTTATGATTAAGGTTTAAAATTAAAGTTTATTCTAAAATTGTGTAGTTTTAGTTGTTAAGTGTGAATTTGAAAGACTTAAAGTACATTTTTTACTTGAATTCGGAAAAGTATGTTCATACTTATAAAATTTTATTTTTACCAGAAATTCTTTTTAGATACAATTAATAATTGAACTAACTCATTTTTCATCTTTTGATGAAACAAAAGTGTGATAAAAACCCTTTAAAATCCAAAGTGAAATAACTAAAATGAATTCAGCCAGTTTCTTTCACGCCAACCCTGTTATTAAAACACTAGATATTAACTAAATATGCACAAAATTTAGTTATTCAAAGCATGTATACATAAAATATACATTAACAAACAGTTATATTGATATTTATATACATATATTTGTTTTTAATTTTAACTATAGAAACTGTAACAAATTTATTGAAACCCCCATTTAGATAATATAGTATATACTAAATGAATATGTGATATTTTACTATTAGAGTAATTACAATATATGAAAAAAGTTGACTAAAACAAAGTAAAACATTAAAAAAATGACCAATTGTAACGATCCGGAATTTATCTTTTTTTAAGCAAATTTATATTCATGTCTGAAATTTTTTTAGGAATAAACATTTAAAAACTCTCATTAGTATGTCAGACAGTTGAACTACTAGTCTTTGAAGAAATGAAAAGAAAATTTTTCTCTTTTGTGAGCTACGTTTTCATGATATTTCGATATTCTGTGTTTTGAAGCCAATGACTTCAGTTCTGTTTTTAAAATCTCAGTGCTTTGTATATTAATTTTTGATTAAAACAATGTTTGTAGGCTCTGTTTGTTCCTTTTTTATAAGCACAAATCCAAGTATTTTGGTTTCAGCTAGGTTTTATAATATTACAATAATCTAATTTTTCAAATTGGAACCTTCTATCTGTGTTGATGATACTACAAGATTATTTCATAACCTCCTTGTAACTATCGATTTAGGACAGTTATATATAATCATTCCAC
The DNA here is from genome assembly GCA_964035795.1 of Pterobdella sp. o SKG-2022. Lineage (NCBI taxonomy): Eukaryota > Metazoa > Annelida > Clitellata > Hirudinida > Piscicolidae > Pterobdella > Pterobdella occidentalis. The sequence continues at coordinate 5,798,013 of OZ038327.1, forward strand.
AAAAAGCGTTTGTAAGCTCTTTAGCCATTGGTAAGTTTGGACGTCTGAGTATGTCGCCAAAATAACTTCATCTTCATTTTTCAATGACATTTCTCAATTCTTTAAGTTTGCTTAGTTCCGTGAGCTTTTTTATTTGTTATCTTGTTAGAATAAAATTTCTAAAAAATTTTTTCAAGCATTTTTTCTCAAAATTTTTAATCTTCTTGAGATCTGCTTCCGCTGGACTCCATGTTTAACAGTGGTAGAAAAAAACAGGTCTGATGTAAGTGAAGTAGATTTTTAATCTATTATTTAGTTTAATTTGTTTTGATGCCAAAAATTTATGGTCTTTTATTGCAATTAAATTTGCTTTTCTCATTCTTTCTTTCATTTCTGATTGTGTATTCAATATAGTGCCAATCATTTGTGTTTTCTAAATTGTTCGTTTTTAATATTTCTGTTTTTGTAGAGCTTATTTTCAAGTTGAATTTTGGATAAAAATTGGTAGAAAATTTTTGTTGTTTTGGTTTTTTTTTCGAGGAGAAATTTTAGTTGTCAGTGTTATTTCCTTAATGTTTTGACTCTTAGCTTCTTTTCTTATCTCTTTTGTTGCTTAAAGAGATATGTGATAAACAGTATAGAAAAGAGACAGTCATCTTGAAGAGAGCCCATATTTTTTTTGAGTTTTTCCCAAAACGTGTTATTTTTTGGAAAAATCAAATATCCTTTCTTATCATTTACGCATTTTTTTGTATTTTTTTGAACTCCCAGTAAAAGCAGGTTTTTGTTTCTGCATTCTTCGAATATGTCATTTTTTTAATCTCAGAGTTGATTTCTCGCACATTAAGGGTCGCAAAATTTTTTGTTTCAAGCAGTTTTCTTCTGATTTTAAAAGTATTAACTTAATAATGATACGAAGCTTTTCGTAAGTTGAACTCACATTATCAAGTATACAAACTACAGTTTGTTCTCAATCAATCAATCAACTATATTGCTCTCAATCTATCAATCAACAATATTGTTTTAACATTGCAAAAGGAATTTTATAGACTGGAACTAAGGTTCCATGAATATTGTGGCGTTAACCTCAAAAGTTTCTAGACCACTGAGTATTATGAACTATGAATGCAAAATCATCATCATCACGTCGACTGCAGTCGAATTTCTATGACTTTGTTCTTCCAATACTCCCTATTGCTCATAGCTGTTTTTTAAACTTCTTACGCGCTCCTTGTTCACCAACGCGACGAGCGATGTGGTATGGGGGTATATTTTTTGTTTAGTCATAGAGTTTTTCTTTGCCAGATGAGATTTAGGGTCGCAACTTCCCAAAATTTCACGTGTTACTCTTCTAACTCAAGCAAGATTGCATACAGCCAAGAATGTTTCCATCACCATAGCATCGGTATTTTGATGTATACCAAAAAGAAACTACTGCTTCCCATGTGGAAAAAGCAGGATTTGAGGTTTACTTCTTAGATAGAGATGAACTGCTTGCCGTGAAATTTTCGCAGACGCAGAGGCAGAAATATATAGTACTCATGACAAAGAATGCAAAATAATTAAATGCAATGTAAATTAATGTCAGTTTTCATAGAGATAACAATTGTTACAAAGATTATACAAGTATACAGAGATAAAAGAAAATAGAAACCTAAAATTATATTAAAGAAAGGCCTGTTGTTTAAAGCATAAACAACCATACTAATATCCAACCATATGCCTCCACTCAAAAATCAGCTCTATTGACGTTAAGATCAAAATCTTCTGTACTTATCAGCTTAAGGTCTCATACAAGCTCCATCCAAGGTGGCTCAGAGGTTGTTCAGCCTTGAGACAGTTCCAAGCATCTTTCTTTCTTGTTGTTATGTGTGAAAATATTAACTAAACGTCTTAACATTTAAAACCCCTACATTACCACAGGCTACAGAACAAGCGGGTTTATAGTAAACGTGCATAACTTCCAAATCAATTTGTATGTTCTCTGCTCACAATACACTAAACAAACTGTGGAAAACAAGAGATACATGGTGGCATGTGAGTCTGGACCTATTCTTGACAACGTCATCCTTGTCAAACAGTCAGATGCCGGGTATGGTCACTTGTTTCTTTGTGAAGTGGAATCTTATGGAATTCTCCTCTGATTGTGGCTATGCATCTACGCCATGGAGCCTGTATCTAGGTTGTTACTTGGTTTTTAACATTGAAGGATTTGTTTTGCTATAAAGTGGAGAGAGCCAAGCTGTACATTGGTATATTCTTTTATAATTCTTGCATCTACACAAATATTTGAAGTTACTTTCAGCTGCATTGATCAATTTTAAACAAACCTTTTATATCACTCAGTTGTTCAACAATTAAGCACAATGAATATTTTAGTTTTCTGCTATTCAACGTTTGAGTTTGAAATGGACATGATGCATAATTTTTTGTGAGGAAACTGGATACAACGAAACTTTAGATATAATTCAAATATTACTTTTAATATGCAATTTTTTTAGAAATTTCATATGAAACTAAGGTTACGTGAAGAAAATTGATTTCAGAAAAAAATTTTTCAAGGCTAGATTATTTTTATTACAATGATATGAGTTGCACTAACATTAAATTGAAGTTTAGTGACATACATGGTGCAAGATTGATATATGACCATTTAATTTTTGTCCAAATGTCACATGTTTGGAACTTTAAATTGATACAATATAAATATTAAAAAAAATAGATCTATAAACATAAAATTTTATTTAGAAAATATAACAAAAATCTTTTTATAGGTGCAAAATTGCTATCTGACTACCTTGTTTTCGAGTTTTTTTAGTTGATCGAATGACTTTTTAATGATACCTCTTGTTGACTGACTTGATTAGCTTTTGTAGGTTTACAATTGTCAGTTTATTCAAGCAAAAATTTTAGATTCCTCTAACTTTTTTGCTTTTGCATCATTAATTCCAAAAAAAAATTTTTTTCTCGATTAAAATCAAGTTAAACAAGTGGAAAATTTTACCATATAATACTTTTTACTTTTAACCAGCTTTATGTGTTTTGAAGTATACGCTTAAGCATTATTATGAAAAGTTTCAGAACTTTTAAAGCACTATTGTCCACAAATGACACATAGGGGTCAAGTAGTGAGGCAGAAATATGAGCTTTGAAGTCTTGTTTTTGACTAAGAAATGCCTAACCTATTTTTTTTCGAATGGTCCATTGTGTGATGTGAAATGTTAATAACCAAGATCATAGACATTCCTAAATTACTGGCAAGTATAATACTGATAACTTTTGGGGTTCTGTCGAAGGTGGTTAGGGGACCACTGAATGCAACGATGCTAGTCTCTTATTACAAGAACTCAGTGTTTTAAACCAACTATATAAATTTTGTAGTACCAACAAAAAATTAACTTAATTAGCAGGATTAGTTTCTGTCAATTGATGGACGCCTTTACCAAAGTGTGGCCAATCTTCGGTTTTTAGACTCTCATCCCAACAAATGATGTGAATTGAAAACAATGCATACTTTCTTAGAGCCTGCTCACTCAAACCCTTGTCATATACATTCAACTTGAGTCTCTTTTACAAGGTTTGGCAAAAATATATTTCAAAAGTCACCAAGATTTTGAGAATGATTGGTGAAGAAGGGATGTTGGTGGTTTAATGAGGTGGGTGGAAATGGGCGATTGAGGATTGAAAAGGAAGGTTGTTGAGTTGATAGATGTGGTCATTGGGGAGGGAGGTGAGAGGAGATGAGATTGGCGATGTCTGCAAACTTGGAGGCGTAATCTAGACTCGACTCATTCAACATGTTTTGCAGGTGCGTCTCAACCTGGTGTTCACATTGTCATCATTATAGTATCATCAAATAAGCATCATAATATCATCATCATCATCATTAATATAGTGTTAACATTATCCTATTAATATTAGTCTCATATTTTTAATTGATATTAGTTATAATGATAACGTGGATAATTATGAGATATGAAATAAAAGTATTAATAGAATCTGCTGCGAATAAAGGTAAGCGCATGGTTGAGAGTTGTAGCCAGATAAATGCCACTGAAGTCGCTTGGAGCTGTTGCAATACAAACCAATTTGGAGCCTACCTACCCATGACTTCTATTTCGAGAATATTTTGAACGCCTTTTTAAAAGTAGGCGGTTGGAGCATTTGAGAGTAGATGCAGCTATCCGACTTCAAAACATCAGAATTAGAAAATAATTAGCAACAAAACCCGATATAGAATTATGGTGCACAAACATCGAGTCTAGAGTGGTTGGAGTCAACGAAGAAGTCGTGAAAGGATCTTGAATGAGGGTTGAAAAATATACTGTTCTCATTAGTCGATGCTTGCATGGAGGTAGATGGGTGGATGGATGGTGCAGATGGGTGAATGGATGAGTTATTAAAAAGAATTTTCTTGAGAACATCGGAAGCATCCACTGACGTCATTGTCGTGTTGATAATGGACGTGATACTGCTGTTGCTTGTACTGTTAGCGTTTATACTATTGCTGTTGTTGGTATCATCAGAATTGCTGTTATTAATATTATTATTGTTGAAGTTATTATTATTATTATTGTCATCAGACTTTTCCGGTACCATAAAAACCTCAGCACTTGTAATAATCTGGAAAAAACAATCCGATAATAAACTTACAATAAAAAAAAACTGTGTTCCAAAAATAGTTGAATGACGTCACCTTTGAACCAGACTGCTCTTCCTGTTTGTCTGTAAAAAATTTAAATTCATATTCACTATCTTTCATTATTTTCGAACAACCCATCACGTTTTCCAATAATCCATTACACTACTTCAGACTACAACATATCACAGTAGACCGCACTAAACCATACTGCAGCCTACCATACAACAAAATTTCACACATCTCACATCTCATTACTTTACACTTTAATCATCCACTACACCACACTGAACCACCCACCTCACCACACAACACCAACACACCATTGATATTGGGCTGTAGAGTGATGGGAATGATACGACGTACTGAGGGTTTGAGTTCTGAGGGTTCCATGGTTATAAGCGAGGTGCAAGTTGTCGTCTGCAGCATGGCAATCATCACATTATATTTCATACAAAGATATCTACCTTCCCTCCTCTCACCACATCATTCTTAGGCAGGATCTTGGCTTGTTTATGCATGTGTGTATGAGCTGTCCTCTTCTTACTCCTCCTCTGTAGAATGGCGTCTGACTTCTTCTGCAGACCACTCTGTTGATGTAGTGCTTATAAAGTTGGTGAATACTTTGTGATGATTCAAAATTATTCCACTCCTTTCTAACCAGACCCCCATGCTCCCACATCAGATCAAACCCCCATGCTCCCACATCAGATCAAGTTACGATGCTTCCACATCAGACCAACCATTGCTTCATACAGATGAGATGATGTAAATGATGACCTGGAAGAGAGGCAGTTGGTTAAGGAGTTCAGCACTGACAATGTTTTTGTTGGAGGGGGTAGGTTGTTGTGGCTGATTTCTCAATGGTGTCTTCTCTGGCACTCTGAATGACTCCTTGCTGCTTGGTGGGTCTTTCTTTGTCTGTGCATGCATATAACAGAGGGGTTGGTAATTAGAAAGAAAATAGAAAAAAAATTAATGAAAATTTTAAATAGGAATTATAAATAGCTAAATGCGAAGAAAGAATGAACACCGAATAATAAACTATACAGACTTTGATTTTTTCAAAAGCCAAACCGTAAAATGAATATAATTTCAGAACACTAGTAAGTTTATTAAAGCTTCGTATTTTAATAAACTTACTAGTGTTCTGAAATTATATTCATTATACAGACTTTATAAAAGAGAAAATTATAACATAATATATATAAAAGAGGATAAAAAAAAATATATAAATTTTTTTTCACTTAAAATATAGAAATGAGATGCAAAAAAATGTTATTAACAACCAAACAGATAGGAGATAGTGAATGAAGATAAAAGATGAATAACTAGATAGATAACAGAAGAAAAGTGGGTGAAAGTAGATAGATAACGGAAGAGAGGTGAATGAAAGTTGACTGACAGGAGGGACAAATTCCTCAAGCACGACTTGCACCAGCTTCAAGAGACGACTGCCCACAGAGTCTTCCACGTCTTCTGACAAGATGTTGTACTGCATGTTGATGGTGGCAGAATGGTGGTGCAACACGTATAACCTCGACATCATTATCGAATCTGCATTGTCCATTGTCACCTTGTCTATACAACCAACTTCAGCACCTTCAACCTTACCACCATCACCACCTAACACACCACTACTGCCCTCCACCTTACCACTATCACCACCCACACAACCATCATCTCTTTTGTCTTTCAACCCATCAAATTTTTCTTTATTTTCAAGATTATTTTTTTCTTCATTATTGCTATCACCACCACCATCCTCCTCCTCCTCTTCCTCTTCATCTTCATCACCCTTAAGTTTATTAGATATACCTTTGAATCCCACAACACCACCATCATTCCCTTCGTGCACAAAGGCATCATTGGCGCAGTCCAAGTCTTCCTCTGCCGTTACAACCGACTCTTTACCTTCCGAGTTGTCAATATTATTATTTATATTATTATCGTTATTGTTATTATCGTTATTATTGTTATTAGCTTGCTCCTTCTTCTTATGATCTTCAGGTAGCGGATACAACTCCAAATGCCATCCTAACTTCTCCTTCAATAAAAATAAAAAATAGATTGATATTAGAGCAATGATGTCATTTCAATGAAGAATTCCATTGATTTATTTCTATAATTACCAAATTCAAATAACCCTTCTAGAATATTTCTAAACAAACTTTTCATACCACTACCCCCACCAACCACACCCACCAAATCCCATTTCTTGTTGAGATGCTGCATGAGGGATAGAAGGGATGTGTTGATGGGGATGGATGCGTGGATACAGGGGTTTTGGGATATGGATTGTATGAAAGCCCAAGAAGCATTGGTACGAGGAGTGAGTTGGATGGTCAAGGAAGAAGGTAGAGGCATGCTTTTCACTGTGTGGTAGAAACATTCTTTTGTTGCATATTGCTTGTTATTATTTATTACTTCAAATCTGGGTGGCTCATGAACCTACCACTTTGAGACAAAGCATCACCCTCATTAGTGCATGACTCGTTATTAATATTATGTGTAGTAGTAATATTTCTATTAATATTAATGAAATATTATCATCGTATTTAACCACCACTATTCCACCTGCATTGCAGCTTTTTTTGAGGGCTCTGCAGTATGGAACCTTTATACTCACCCTACGACCTTTCGCCTTCAACATCGTTGACCTTTGTGTTTGTGTGTGTGTGTGTTCATTTCATGTGTGAGGTGAGTGATAGGTGAAATGGAAATAAAAGAATGAAACAGACCCTCTTTGCACTAACTCATCCAACTTGCGTCCCAGCTTCTCATTGAACTCTGGAAAGAAAGAAAAGAAAAATAAGAACATAGACATAACCAGCTATGAAAACAAACAATTAAAAATGACAGAAACACAGACAAAACCAAAAAAAACACACAGACACACAGAGACTAACGCAGAGGTACTCTTCTTCTCAACTCCCCATAGCATATGAGTCCCTTCAACTCCAAGTCCTGCTTCTTCGATTCTGCAACAAACACCAAAACATTACTCAAAAGATTATCAAACTAACAAGAGGTCCTTAATACATAAGCAAACTAAGCACTGAAGGACTTCAATAATGTGAATAACATAAAAAACGAGGCTAAAAAATGAAATAATAAACGACGTCAATTTTTTGATTTTTATCGTAAAATGAGGAAGATTTAAGAGACGTATATTTAAAAAAAAAAAACTAAAATTATCTACAAATTCAACTTTTTCATAATTCATTAGTATTTTATGACAAAGTTGAATTTGTCAAAAATTTTATTTTTTTGAAAAATATATGTATCTAAAATCTTCCTCATTTCCCCATAAAAATCATGAAAATAGAATTTAAAAAAAGATACATAAGATGTGTCTAAAAAATAAATGACGTCATCCCCCATAAAAAAACGGACCAACCATCAGCACAAGTGATGTACTGAGATATCTTGTGCCATGTCCTGCAAACAATACCGTGATAATAATGATAACTTTAAAAAATATAGTTAATGTAATTTAATACCAAGCAAAACGTATAGGAGCTGCCAATAAAATTTAAAATTATGATTTGTTTGAGCTGAGATGAAATCAAGAGATTTCTGAACACAAATAGTTGAAGTGCAAAGCTTGTGTGAAAATTTTGACGTAAAATAACCGGAAATCAAAATAATAGAAACAAACACTAAGGTTTATTGAGAAACTTAATACATGAAGCTTTTCGTAAGAGTATCTTACATTACCTAGTGTAGATAATGTAAGATACTCTTATGAAAAGCTTCGTGTATTAAGTTTCTCAATAAACCTTAGTGTTTGTTTCTATTATATTGTGTGAAAATGTTACATTGATAACGAAAAGCTTTGTACTTTAATAAAAATCATTAGTGTTCAAAAATCTTTTAATATTAAAAAGCAGAAAACAATCAAAATTTAAATGATAATTAGAAAAATATAGATAATAAAAAAATATTGAATAATAATAACAATAATATGGAAAGAGCATGGAACCACCTATAGTAAAAGTGCCTGATTTGTTCCTTGCTCTTGTGCCGTGCATCGACCTTCTTGCTCTTTGAGGCCATCAATGACTGCATGCCTTCGAAATCTTTGCCACACTGTGGATGGTTTTTAGGGTCACATGATGCTGAGATGAGCATAAACAGGGTGAAAAAAACAATCATTTGGTTTCAAAAATAAGGGCAGGTCGAAGGTTAAGAACAAGAGTGTTAAAAATACTTAAAAGCAACATAACTAAAAAATGTTTAAGAGAAAATGAAGATTATGAGTATGTATATTTTTAAATGAAGTTTTGTAGTTGGTCAGATCTGCTTGTCTCAATATAGTATAGTTGAAATGATGGTCTATACTGATCTATTTCACAAAACATGTCTCCATGCTTACAATCAACAGCATGCAGTTTATGGGTAGATTCTACATAGAGTCTTTATGACACCAAAAATTCATGTCTCTAATGGAAACTATTGTCATTAGTAATCCAAGATGTTTGAAATTTGTGTGGGTCTACTGGAGATTCTGGCATTACCATGTTTCATATTTGATGATAACGCATTTTTAACAAATTTGAAAACTGAGTTTATTTACAATTTTCGATATATTATTATAGTTGTTATTATTATTACCATTAAAACATCACCTCAAAAAGGGCTTCAAAAAAGAAGTTCTTATCGACCGTTGTCCATGATTCTCTTTTCTTTGTTCCCGAGGGAGTCAAGTCTTTTAGTGCTGAAGTGTGGTGTAGGGAAGAATGGGTGATGGTAAATAATTAGAAGTGGTGTGGTGAAATAGTTGTGGGTGGTGGTGTATGATCGGAGAATGTACTAAAGTACATTTTTCATGTTGAGTCAAAAAAAAGTAAATGAAACCTTCAGTTTCTTTCAATTCTTTTCCCTTTTTAAGCGTTTTCATTTTTGCAAGCTTAAAAACAAACTTTAAAGAGGGATGCGCTTAACAAATCAAATAAAATTTTTTTATCCTTATAACTTTTTATATTGACAACCAAAAATAAAATATTTTTTGAGTAGTTTTATAATTCAACTTTCTTTCAAATATTCAATTCAAATTGATACATCGAATGTGAAATACAACCAGTATCACTAATATTAAATACCTGAAAATTGATTAAGATGGTTTTTAATTAAGTACTAATTGAAACAATCTGAATAATTAAGAAGTATCACAATTGCAAAAAGTATAAAAAACAAACGTGTTTATATGAGCTAAAAAGATATAACATTGTCAAGTGTTTTTTACAATTTTTAGATTATTATTGGAGTTTTGGATGAGTTAATGTCAGTACTATTAACAAAATGCTCCATGAAAAGCATGGAGAAAAATTTTTTGTACCTAGAAACCTTGTAGGCTACTTTTGCAAAACAGAAAAAATATCTAGATATTCTTTATAACATTTATGTTGTCATCTAGAAAGCTAGCGTGTTTGTCATTACTGTTTCTAATCAAGGGGAGATAATATATGATAGATAAAGATGAGTAAGTAATTTATATAGCTCCTCTTACTCATCGTTTAGATGCGCTCTGCCATGAGCTGCTTGAGAAGAAAGGTTTTAAGATTCACATAAAAATAGAATAAAAAAATTTAAATAAGAAAGTGCAAAGTTTAAAAAAAAAACTAGAGAAAAAAAAGCAGGTTTAGTATAGGAATGAGAGGGAGAGGAAATGAAGAGCTGAAACCAAATAGAGGGTCGTAGATCAGCTTGCTTAGGAAGTAGTATGAGGTAAAAAAGATAGGTGAAGTAGAATAAGAGTTTTTGTGCATGAGATTACAGATTTTTTAGAAAGAATAAAAGTAAAGAGATAGCCAGTTGAGATCAATAAGAGATGGAGAGATATGGAAAAATTTAGAAGTGTGAGAGATCAGAGGAACAGCAGAGTTGTGAACTTTAGTAAGAGAGTGAAGGGTAGCTTAGGAAGATCATAGTATAAAGAGGCTAGAAGATTAAATAAGATAGATATCAGAGAAAGAGACTGGGTGAGCAAGAATACTAATGGGTTTGATAAAGGATGATGCGATGAAAAGATCAATGGTATTGCCAGAAGAATGAGAGAAGTGGCAATGTTGGGAAAGATTGAAAAGTTCAAAAAGTTCAAAAAATTTGTTAGTGTAGAAAATATTTTTGTTGTTAAATTGAGTCACCTATAATATAGAAAAAAAGTATATAGAAATTCACGTGTTGATTCTGTTTTGGGGCATTTGACGTTAAATTATCTGTTGAAAAGGTAATTTCTGAACTATTCGAAAAATTACACAAAAATGTTTGAAGCTGTAAAATTCTTGAAGCCTCAAAAAACAAATAAAATTGCTTGTGAAATGAAAAAAGCCAAAAGCCACTTTATGAAGAAATTTAACTCTGTAGGTTCTGCTCTACCTTTACAGTTTACACAAAATCAAAACTTCAAAAAATTTATATCCAGCTCTAAGGTGGCAGCATCCATAGCAAAACTGAAAATGGAAAATGCCAAGATTACCATGGAAACACGTCGGAAATCCTGAAATATGCAGATAGGAAAATACATAAAATTATTGCAGAATTCAATCGTGCAATTCCGAAAGGTGAAGACATTGGTTTAAACATAGTTATACAAGAACCCAAAAAACCACAAGTACCTAACAATTTAAGACCCATATGCGTAGTGCCTGTAATGAGAAAAATCCTGTCTCACATCATGCTCAACAGAATTCGTGAAAGCGCTGAAGAACATATAGGACATACCATCGGCCCCTATAGCTTAATGGTTGAACATTAGACTAATTATCTAAAGTTACCGGGTTTGATCCCGCGTGGGCTGACAATTAGCACCTGTTCCACAGTGTGTTTTCGCTACATTAAATTTGTAGCAAGCGCTTTGATCTATAAGGAAAAGCGCTTTATAAATACTGCATTACATTACATTACACAATCAGTATATATAAAAAGCAGCTCAACGGCAGATGTTATATGGACACACAGGTTCAACATGGCCACATCATACACAACAAAGCAAGAAATCCATGTCACTAGCCTTGATATGTCGTCAGCTTTTGACACCATTTCGAGAAGTCAGCTTATTAACAGTTGCGAAAAATTTCTTGAACAAGATGATGTGACGCTGATCAACACAAAAATGATAATAAAGATAGACAATAAGTTCGGTTATTGCTTCTCAACATCAATAGGCTCACCCCAAGGAGACAGCTCAAGTCCTATCCTATTCTCTATTTATTTAAGAGAAGCACTCAAAAACCTGCCTTCTCATCTCAGTGGAAAAGAAATAATATACGCTGATGATGTCAATTTTGTAACAGAAGAGGAAATTGATATAGAAGAAATATGCAATACGTCGAAAAAATATAATCTCATAGTAAAAAAAAATAAACAAAAATAATTACAATTAAACATAACAGTCTAGATAATTTGGAATTTAAAAAGCTAGGATCAATATTAGCAATGAAAGAGGAGATAAGGAATCGGAAGGCACTATCCATGGCTGCAATGAACAATCTCTGGAAGTTATAGAAAAAAAAGAAGCTGACTTCAAAGAAAAAGTAAAATTGTTCAAGGCCTACACAATGCCAATTCTGCTATACAATTTTGGTACTTGGTCATTGACATAAACCGATGAGTCTGCCTTAAATTCTTTTCATCGCCGTCTTCTCAGACGAGTAGTAGGAATATTCTGGTCAGATAAAATAAAATCCGAGAAAATATATAAAAGAACAGGGGCGCGGGAACTAAGTCAGACCATTGCTTATCGCAGGCACACACTACTTGGTCATATACTAAGACTCAATATAGAGGCTTCAGCACAAAAAGCTATGAACAACTATTACATGTCTACATCTAAACCTCTTCCAGGAAGACCAAAAACAACATTACTAGCTGCACTGAAAAAAGATCTAGAAGCCCGAAACCTTTCACTAAACAGTCATTAAGATCTTTTGAAACTAAGAAAAATGGCGAAAAATAAATCTGAATCGAAAAAATTTTATTCTTTGAATTTATAACTTTCTTCTTATTTTTAACTATATTCTTTATATAGAATAGAAAGTTTGGAAATTAAAAATTCAATGATTCGTTTAATCTTCTGATTAGTATTTGATGATCTTTTAAGTCAAAGGCAGACGAAAAATCGAAAAGGACAAGAAGAGATATTTTTTTGTTGTCAGCTGCTTCAAAAATATCAGTAGAAACCTTTAGTAATGCTGTTTATGTCGAATGATGGCAACGGTAAGCTGATTGAAAAGATGGTAACAAATTATTGTTACTTAGGTGAACGAAAATTCTTCTAAGGACAATTCGAAAAACGACGCTGGCAGTTGCTAAGCCACATTATGCGTATGGATGACATGCTCCAGCAAAAGAAACAACTATTAATTCCATAAAAACCAAAAAAGAAAAATGAGGAAGACCAAATATCAGCCTTCTCACCACCATCAGGGTGACTTGAAACGTCACCCTCTATCAAGAGAAGAGGCAATCGAACTTGCAAAAGACAGGACATTGTGGGTGTTGGAGGGAAGCCATGTTTCGGCAAGCTAAAAACTGTGGAATCAACATTAATTTTTCAGTTTTTTTTAAACCTTAATGAATAAAATTAACATTACAAGATGCCTAAAAATTTAATTTTTTTAAAGCTTCTAACAAGTATTAGTAGTAGCAGTGCTTCCGATGTTCATTTCGGTGACATGACGCAATTTTTTCTCCATATTTGTTTATCAACCATAGCAGTACATAATTCGTTAGGAGTCAGCCCTGTGTCTTTTTGAAGTACTTCTTTCAGTGTTATACTTGGACGACCTCTTCTACAACACTTTTTCGGCGTTCAGAACAACAGAGTTTTTGCGGGCTCGTTGTGCTGTCTTCTTTTGATTATGGTAGACAATTTTGGAATTTGACCGTATAGCTGAGCATTTGATAGGCGGTTCTTCCAGGAGATATTTTTGACTCTTCGGAGCATGCGAGTCTAGGTGCCATCAACTTTCTTCACTGCAACGTTGGTCATTACCCAGAATTCACATCCGTATAGCAGTATGGACTCAACAGTAGATTTAAAAATCCTAGCTTTCGTTTTTGCAGTAATTGAGAGTTCCAGATTTTTTCTAGAGAGTTGAGAGCGCCCCATGATTTTCCGATTTAGGTGTTGATCTTTAGAGAAGAGTTGTTGTAACTTCCCAAGTAAAGAAAATCATCAATCTTTTTAATTTCGTCACCATTCATAGCATGAATATGACTCTTTACAGAAAGATTAAAATGCATTGCTTTAGTCCTGCTTGCATTGAGTAGGAGACATATTTTGACTTGCGGTCTCGATTTTGTAGAGAAGAGACTCATCTTTGTTGATCGTATCTTCCATCAAAGCGATATCGTTGGCAACTGCAAGTTTGGCGAGTTTCTCAGAAGGGACTCTACGACTTCCTTTCCTCTCAAGAGTCAATCTATCTAGAAAAAAAATTGAAATGATGAGAGTATAATCTAAGCAAATGATGAAAAGAAACGAGGCGAGTGGATCCTCTTGTAAGACGCCAGAACCGACCTGGAAGATGTCAGTATTGTCTTCAAAGGTTACTACAAGATAGGAAGTGTTTTCATACATCACTCGTATTGCATTAACGATTTTAGAAAATATTCCATATGCAGCAAGGATTTTGAGTATTTTGGACCGATCTATCGAGTCAAATGCTTTTTTGAAATCGATGAAAGTTATCACGGCTTCTTTCTTGTGGTTACACAATTCTTCTATGATTCTTCTGAGTGCAAGTAGATGAGACGAAGTGGATTTTCCAGGACGAAAGCCGTTTTGGTTAGGGCGAAGCAGCTTGTCGATGACAGGGCGTATTCTGTTTAGTATAAACCGGGTGTAGATTTTAGAGGCTATTTGACTGAGACTTATACCTCGATAGTTGGTACAACGAGTTAAGTCTCCTTTCTTGGGCATAAGAACGATACCAGATATACCCCATTCATTGGGACACACACCGTTAAAGCTTTCGATGCAAAACCTTCTTGGTATTTTTGGGTTTTCTCGAGCTTCCAGACTTCTAGTGTAAGACTATCCAGGCCAGGCGCTTTATTAGGTTTCATTGACTTGAGTGAATCTGGGATCTCCTTTTGGCTAAATTTGGCCGTACTAATTTTTGGGTTGATGTCAAACAACTTGACGCAGTCAAACTGAGCTTGATTATCATTTTAGTTAACAGAAAGTAGATTTTGAAAGTGGTTTTTCCAGATTTTGAGACGATTTCCACCTTGGATAAAAGTGACAGATTTTTTCTTCCCTGACAATTCTTTCATTAGATTCCAGGCATTCTTTGGATTTTCTCGAAATCCGTTTTCAAATTCTGAGAGTGTTTTATTAAGTCTAGCGTTTTTAAGGCGGTCATATGTCTGGCGTTGGGTATTTTGGTAAAGTTGAACCCGTTGGATTGGAGCTTTTTTGGTGTTTGATCAGAGTAGATCCATATCATAGTGCTCAATGGTAGAAGAGGTTTGTGTAGAATGACTCGGTAGTTTCTTTTTTCCGACTTCGTTACATATAGATACAAAAGATGTGTAAGTGTTGATCTATTGGTAAGGCGTTTAATTTTGAAGAATTCAAATCGTCTATGGTAGTAGCCAGATTCTTGTTATGGCACGGCGCCTGCCAGTAGAGGAGTTTCCTTGTTGATGATTTTGGAACACGAAGATTCAATCTGACCCTTGCTGTTACTGTGTTGTGATCACCACCAATAGTAGCAAAAGAAGTATGGGCTTGGCAGTCATTAAAACTGTTTTTCCAGCGTTTTCTGAAAAGAAGATAGTCAATTTGAGCCAGGTGTTCAGCGGTATGTCTCCGTTTCCAAAAAGCGTGTTACCGGCCAAAAAATTGTGTTGTTGGAGGAAAGTTTCAAGGAGCTCACCATTTCGGTTGAGGACGCTATGATATGAAAATTTCTCAGAAATTCGAGCATTGAAGTCGTCACAAGTTATTGTGGGTAGGTATGGTAGAAATCAGGTTGCCTAGCTGTTCGTAAAACCTTTCTACTTTTTCTAGTGGGGCAAGGTTATGGGGAGAATAACAAGACACAAGAACAGTTTTGGGGTTGCCATTGAGGAAGCGATAAGAATTCGATTTTCAACTTTTTTGATGGAAGTTAACAATGGTAATATCTGTTTTCGCACCGTAATTTCGACACCTCCTACAGTGGCATTGTTGATGATCTTGTATGCCGATGCTGTGAACAAGATACTGTGACCAATATCATAGCTTATGATATCCGGATCACTGTCCTTGTGAAGAAGGCAATGTTCTTGGATGTAGACTGCTTGAAGGTTGTGTTGGTTGATGTGAAGGTTGAGTTCACCTTGGCAAACTCTGAGTTGAGTGTTCCGATGTTGTAGTTTTGTTTAAAACGGAAAATCTTTTTTTTGAGCGACAAACAAGCTTGTGTGATAATTCAAAATGATCAAATCAAATCAGCCATTTTTCAAGTTCTGAATTCAACCAAATTCTTGTATTCAAACCGAACCCATAAATTTCTATACGAGAAGGTTCATAGACAACAAAACTTAAACCTGCGCGCTTCAAACTCCTCCTTTAACCACTACATTACCCAAACACACTTTGATCACTGTATGAACTTTCAATATTATTTACAATCTTATTTTGCTCTAAAAAAAGTCGAAATGATTTTCATGAAGCTGTTTTTATAAGTAAAATTTATACATAATCTAGGTGCAAACATTTACATTTAAAAAAGAATCGAGATTTGTTGGTTAATTAAGAACAAAAAAAAATTACTGGTAATTTTAAGAAGTGCACTTTCATACTTCTGATGCATTTCAAACTTATTTGTTTGGAGTGATGCCTCTCTTCTTGCATTGCCCACATCCTTCTCATCAAAATCTATTCAGAATGATTATCATCTTGACCATAAATTTAGACTCTCCTTTGACAGATATAATTTTTCGGTCAAGATTTACTGCATCTTACAATTTTATTGAGCCTCTATCCAGTCTTAATTTTGGCTCTAAAAGCAGCTCATTTTAGGTTTCAACATTGTTTTTCATTGGATTTTTTCTTTAGAAACACTTGCTCCTTCTTCACATTCCACCATTATTTTCATCGTGTCCCCTCCGCCTCGCATGAAATCATTCACGTTGTCTACATAAATAAAATCATGCAAGAAGAAGCAAGCAGTAATTATGCCAAAAAAAGCAGAACGAACTGATGCTCGCCTTCTAGCTACTTGGACCAGATGCATCGGAGCTTGGTACACCAGCATCACTGTGACTTGGCACACACCTTTTATTTGCTTTTTCTGGAGCATTCCTATGGTCTTATATAGCATAAAAACAATCAAAAAATGTAAAAACAAACTATAGTGTGGGATCTCATGCGATCAACTTGTGTAACCATCGTGTACAGGCAAACTTATGAAGTATTAGTAAACTGTTTGTAGGTGATCAAAAGCGCTTTGATACAAACTGAGTAAAATTTACAGAATTTGATGGGTCTACAAAAAAAAGATGGAAAAAATTTTAGTAAAGAGGAAAAATGTTCTTGAAGAAAAGACATGCATAAGAGTAATAAAATTCGAAGTAATAAAAAACATGTATGACAATGAAATGAGAACAAGAATAGAACCTTCGCCCGAAGAACTAGAAAGTTCAATTAAGTCAGAAAATTGTGGAAAAGAGTTACAATGAAGAATTCCATACACAAAACAACAAATTTCGTAGATAGACGTTCATTCCAAGTGGAGCCAGTGGAGAGTGATAAAAGAAAGAGAAATTTGAAAGAACTAAGATGTGAGGAAAACAAGATGAGCAGCACCATTGAAGACTATTGAGAGAAGCAAGAATGAATCTGGTAGATTTTAGACCAACACAAAGCATCAGATGCACTGCTATCTGCCGATCAAATATATATATAACAGTCGGAAAAATATGCTGCAAACGCCTGCATTTGATAGAAAGACTTGGAGCAAACTAAAACCACTAAGAATGTATTTTTGAAAAAATTAATCTTTGATTTTGATTATTTTTTATAAATTCATTTGAATCAATTTATCGCACAGCCCTATTTCTATAAACTGATCAAATCTGTAAAATCTGAAAACTAATCTCGAAATGTTTGTCGGCATCACCATTAAATTTAAGTCTTAATCTTAGGTTTCGTTTTTATTGTCTCAAAATATTCTAAAACGAAAGTTTCACTTCTTATTCAATTTAGTTTCATTCTAAGTTTTTAAATAGACTTTAGAGTCATTTTTTTTCAAAGACTACAATACTGTCTCTGCGTTCCTTCAAATTATTGTTTTGTTGTGGGTAATTTTCCGTAATGAAAATATAAAGACTTCTTGCTTATTTTTACATTAGATATAAATAAGTGTACTGAAAATTTGGTAATGAATTGCCAAATTTTGTATTCAAATGCAATAATTTAGCAATCAGTAGCAACGATTTGGAAAGCAATTTTAAAGATATGGTAATCAATTGTAAAGATGCTATAACCAAATGCAAAGATTTGGTAATCAATTGAAATACCCTATATTTAAAATAGTGGTAAAAACTGAAAGCTTCATAACTCTCAACAAACCATTTTAATGTAAAAAAAATTTAAAAATTTGAGCACTGACGTTTTTTATTGATTTTAGTCTGAGCTTAACTTTTAATTATTTTTCGAAAAAACAATTCCAAGTGCTTTCAAAAAGGAAAAACTGCATAAGATTGCAAGTGATGAAATTTTATTGATGCTGAACTACCATTTTGAAATTTTCAATTATTAAAATCCATCTTTATTTCAAACTTCAAATATTCAATTATGAACAAGGTTTTCCAAGATAAACTTTTTGTAGTTAGCCACTTCAGTATAAACTGATGGATAATTGAGAGGGCAACCACTTGCCCCATAAGAAGCAATTCCCACCAGAATATCCTTGCCATTTCTACGACAAGTCAATGGTCCCCCGCTATCTCCCTACAAGTAATTTATTCATTCAAGCTGTCTAGCTCATAAACATGGTAAAAGCATTTTGAATCTACTTAGAACTTACATTGCAAGCCCCTGAATCTGGTCTTTTGACGCATATTTCGTTTTTGTTGTAAGGATAGAAATTTTTTTCACACTCAGCATCTTCAATTACTGGAATCTCAGATTTTTTCAAAACCGATAGATACTTCCCATTTTCATCTACGAACAAATCAAATGTTTTTTACTTTTTTCGAACTAACCCTTCAATCTATCATAATCAACATTTGACGGCAGAGTAAATTTGCATATAATATTGAAGCCTCACCTTTTCCCCATCCGCTGATCAGACATTTAGCTCCGACAAACTTATCATTTTCATCCTGGTTCCAATCAATAGGCTGGATTCGATCATTCAGCTGAATGGGTCTCTCAAAGGTGAGCACTGCTACGTCAAAACCATTATGACGTCTCCATTCGGGGTGCTTGAAATTTAAAAATACGCTTTTTAATATTAACAAATTTGTCCAATTGAAAAAATTCTACCCATCCACTAATGATTTTTTTTAATTTAAAATTATTTCATTTTTGAAAAGTCAAAAAAGAAAATTTTTACAATAGCGATGTTTTTGATGTAGGCTAATTTATGGTGGTGATTATTTAAATCTTTGTTGATTATTCCTGCCACAATTCTGTACTCATAGAGCTTCCTGGAAAAAAGTTTTGAGTAAATTCAATTTAGAAAGACATTAAATCAAAATAAAACACACCCCGTTTCAACACAATGAGCTGCAGTTAGTGCCTGGTGTTCACTAATCAGGGCTGCTCCACAAACGTGTTGCCAATACTTAGCATTTCTAAAATTATATTGCTCCAGCATCAGTTGGTGAGGTATCTCTCCAGGCTGTATTGAACAATACATAATTAATTTATAACTTTGGACAAAAACTTCTATTTATGAATAAAATGTTTTGAAGTAGATCAAAAAAAAATTTTTAACCAAATTTATATTGTTACAGCAAGCTTATATGTTTGCTTTCCTAAAAAATTATCAAATTCTAGCAAAAATAAAGATATTTAAATAGATGAGTTATACATAAAACAGTTAACATTACTTTAGCGTCTTCACCGTTTATGATGGGTTCTGCACCCAAAGGTTCAGTCAAGGCGAAGTTCGGAAGGGCTGCAAAATACCAGTACAAAAGTAAATTTGAAAATATTCAGAAAAAATAGGTTTACCTAGAATGAAGTGCAGAAGTGTACCGAAGAACAAAACGAGAATGGCCTCCATAATTTGAAATTTGCTTCGCCTTCTTCCAATCGAGCTTAAATACAATCAAAAACAATCAGTGTATTGATTAGGCTTCAAAACTTTTCTTTTAAAAAGTTTGTTTATGTTGAAATTTTGACAAGTAGAAAAAATTTTCTGATTGATTAAGTTCATCTTTTTAATGCGGTTTTTCACATTTTTATACCAGTCAAGATGAGACGATAAATACTGGAGAAGCATCGATTCAAGTCAAAAATTTCATATAAATAATGACAACTTGACTAATAAAAACCCTTTAAAAATTATTTCTGCAATTTGAATTACTAGCTCGATTCATTATATTTTTATGCAAATTTGTTATAATATTTTCAAATCTTTAATGATGAAAGTATGAAATCGATCTTTCCTTTGTCTTTGCAGGCTAATAAAAAAATTTAACGTTGTCGTAATTAGTTACCACATAGAAAATAACATACATAAATTCAAACAAGAGTTTGATTAGCTCAAACTAATACAGTATTAAAAAACACTGGGCAAACAGTCAAGTATCAATTGATAATGTAAGCTAGCCTTACGAAAAGCTTCGTGCCATTTAATAAATACTTGGTGCTTGTTTTCCTTACTTTTAGTCAGGTATCAGTTGAATAATTTTTGTTTGCTTCTTGCAGTTGTTCCCATTCATTCTAGCTTTTCACCCTTTTCACCATATTCTACAGAATTTTTCACACACGCACAAAAGCATCTTTTGTTTTTTGAAATATAATTCATTTGAGAACAACTCTGAAAGTCTGTTGTAGCATTATACGATTTATTTATGACATGCATTCTTATGCGCATGAAAATGTTGTTTTGGAAGTTCTGGTTTTCAAGTGGCCTGGAAGATTGTTTCAAAGAACTGGTGCAGCAACTTGAAATCTTTTTTTTATCAAAAAGATATTTACCCTCACTCTAACGATTTCCATTGTGCTGGATGATCTGAGTTTTATTTAGGTAATGAAGACAGGGTTGTTACTTTAGAAAAAAATTAATGATGTGAGGATTAAATAGAACTACTGGTCAATGCAAAAAAAATAAATAATAAAAAAGCAGTTGTAGGTGCAAAAAACTTTAGGAAGAAAAACTATTTAAGGTTGAGACAAAATGAGTACAAAATGCATAAAAATTGGAGCTAATATAGTTGAATAAAAAAATTTAGTTCTGGAATGTACAGAAGATGAAGCAGAAAAAATGAAAAAAAAATTCAAATATAAAAGCAACATGGATGAAGAGGAATGTAGTATCCTGAACGATAATGGAGGATTAAGTGAGTACTGATGAATTGCGATAAGGTTGGACTTATCGAAAATTGTAGTTGGATAAAATTTGTTTTACATTTTCTTCAAAAAATTCTTCATAATTTAAGAAGTATATTTTAATTAATTTAAAATTACTGAGAACATGCGATGTCTTGAAAACTTTCAATAAAAATTTATAAAACCGCGCAACACAATTTAATTTCAGTAACAACAGCTTAGCAAAATATTTTTATAATCAAACAAAACAAACACAACATTTTTATTAACATTTAATAATCATTAACTTTTTTTGTATGACTTTTGATCCCATCGGACTGATTTTTCACAATGGATAACTCACATTCATTGAAGTCTCGTTTATTAAAGAAACAAGAGAAAAAACCACGCGTAGATTTAAACAAAGCTTTTTATTTTCCAATCCCATCTGAACCCACAAGTTCATCATCTTCTTCTGAAGTTAGTTCTACAGCAGACGAATCATATGATTTTGAACCTTCTTCAGAAACATCACGAAGAACTTCGAACCAGAATTTGGGGTCAGAGATTCAACTCGAAGCTCAAAAAGACGATTCTTATGATGACTATGTTAATATAGATGAGTTTTATCGTTTGTACACTCAAGTCCTTCCTTTGGACTCAATCCAATCTTCCGAATGGAGACAGCCTGTATACACTTTGGAAGAAATGAAAAGACGCATTCTATCTGAGCATGACGATGCTGTTACGAGTGATTCAACAATAGAAAGAAAGCTAGCTCAACTGATGAACTATTTGAAGAAAAAAAAAAGCATCTTTCAACTGAAACTATGTTTTTGAGAGACACTAGCAAAAGAAACAAATTTATTCAAGAATGCAGTAAGAAAGCAAATCTCAAAGCTTTTAAACATTTTGGTGGAGCGATGAAGCTCACTTTGAACCAATTAATAAATTATATATAATTATTATATAAAATTTCAAATAAACTGAAAAATGAAATGTTTGTATTTGCTTATACATTTTTTGGTTTTGAATCTCAGCGTACTCCGTTCTGGTTTGCTCTTTGACGCTACCACCAATCACATGGAAGCATTATTTCGAACATACTCATTTGACTTTAGGAACATAAATTTGAGCAAAAGACAGTGTAGCTTTTATTCAAAACGATAGTGCAAGGATCAACTATCCAACATCAGTCTTTTTATGCAAAGACCCAA
This sequence comes from Pterobdella sp. o SKG-2022, assembly GCA_964035795.1. Taxonomy (NCBI): domain Eukaryota; kingdom Metazoa; phylum Annelida; class Clitellata; order Hirudinida; family Piscicolidae; genus Pterobdella; species Pterobdella occidentalis. The sequence continues at coordinate 5,820,331 of OZ038327.1, forward strand.
GGAATACAACTCATCTCTGTTATTATTCTTTGTGGATCTAGGCAGAGCATATGATTCAGTCGAAAGAAATGCTTTATGGAAAATTTCACATCGCTCATACAACCTTCCAAATAAGATCATCAACATATGAAAAGCTATCCACGATGGTACACAAGTAGTAGTTGAGATATGAAGGCCAAATGTCATATTTGCAGTAAGTTCTGGAGACAAACAAGGAAAATTTTCATCTTCATGTTGTTCGACCTGTTTTGAACGCTATAACTACAAACGCACTAGAAACTCACAAACACATTGGAGTAAATATTTCGTAAGTCTACCTTATGAATAACATTTACGTCGGCCCCTATAGCTCAATGTTTGAGCATTAGAATAACTATCTAAGGATACCGGGTTTGATCCCGCGTGGACCGACAATTAGCGCCTGTTCCACAGTGTGTTATCGCTAAATTAAGTTTGTAGCAAACGCTTTGATCTATAAGAAAAAGTGCTTTATAAATACCGCATTACATTACGTTTCAAAAAGTCAAGTGAAGCCGTTTTTTAAGAATTATTTATTTAAAGTAAACGTGATAAGCTATTATGATTTTTAAAAATTTTATTTTAAGATTAAATTTTTGTCGAACGAAAATATTTTTCAAATTATTGCTAAATTATTTTAAATTACCGACTCAAAAGTTGAAAAGTTGTCGACCTTCGATGGGCTTATTTAAAATGTAGAGTTCAAAGTTAATAATTATCATATAATTTCTTGTTTCTCTACATAAAGACAGTTGAAAATCAATGGGAAAAGGTACGCAATTGAAAGAATTTTGACAAACGCCATTTTTTCTCTGAATAATGAAAAAAAAATTGATTATATTTTTCAAATATACAAAAAGTTTCGATGAAAAAATTTCTATTTTTTTGAAAAATCCAGCATTCTATAGAAAAAATTTTCTCAAAATAATGCCATCAAAAGTGGAAGCAGGATATGAGAAAAAACAACCCAGAACCATCTTGCTGCTTGAAAATAAGCTGAACTCCAAAGTTCTAAAAACAACAATATGAAGGGAACTTGAAACCACATTTTTTTCAAGGTTTGCTTAAATAAAGCATAAAAAGTTTCGCAAACAAACTAGAAACCAGCACATAATAATGGACAGCCTAGTCAAAATTATATTTTCAGAAAAAAAAAATTTATTACAATGGTTTGAACAGAAAAAAAATTTTCTTGGTTGATGCCAGAAAAGAATACAAGACCTTTGTTCATCTCAAAAATGGGGGAAGGAGTTTGATGGTTTAAAGAGAATTTTCTTTGATGGGAGAAAAAAAGATAGGCAATCTGAGAAACCAGCAAACATCTCCAAATTATCTTGAATCATTAAGTGCACACTTCATCTTTTTTTCAAATTAAAATTCATTTTCCAACAGGATAATAGTTTTATTAAACAAGGTTTTGAAGTAATGTCTCACTTTGGGAAAGAAAAGTCGGTGATATCGTTTCAAATTATGAAGATTAATATTTTGTTAAAGCCTTCTCATCTGAATACTTGAGTTTGAGGTTCTTCGTGATGTTCCTGTTGAAGGTAAAAGATATGATGTTTCTCTTATAGGACTACTATAGCACTGTTTTTCAAAAGAAGTTGTTGAGACTATCGGTAAATTTTATAGCTTGCTTATTCTATAAGTTTGAGGTGGGAAATCTGACGATCAAAACTTTCAAAAATCATTCTAAAAAAATGAAAATCAATTTTCCAACATTTAACAATTCTTATACAGTGGTGATATATGACATCAATTTGAGGAATTCATACATAATACTGAAAATGAAGCTATAATTTTTTTATAGTTCATCAATTTTTGCGCTATTAGTACCATAAAGCTGAGCCCATAGGCCAGAGTCCTTCATGAAATATATCGTTTTTTTGTATACGAAGTCTGATGAAGAGAAACATAGCTTTATGAGGTCTGTAATGTCGTCGGATGTAAGATAAGTGTGTTTATGAAAGTTAGGACTTTTCTTAAGTTGATTGTTTATGGAGTTTATGCATTTTTTTAGTAAGATCGATGGAAACAAGGCTTCTCCGTCAAAACTAACAAGATATTTTTCATCTTTCAAGTTAATTTCTTTGAGGCTTGACGAACTCTGTTGAGTTTTTGCAGATGACGTCACAAGCATCCACTAATGGCTGTATTATTTGGATTATTTGGGATGCCAATGGTTTTTGGGGGCAGCTCCTACAGGATATTATTCTTGCAGAGAACTTCTCATTTTTTATGGGCTTTAATTAATGGATAAGCAACAGAAATAAATCAATCTGAAGGGTAAATTTGTAGCCATTCTTATAGTTTATCCCGGGTTTTAGAGCATCTCAATCAACACGTGATTCATTTTCCAGTTCTTAACTAACCGGTTTGTTCTCAGCTTTGTAGAGACGTTCAATATAAGTTATCAATCTATCCTTTATTGCCTTCAGTTCAGTGAGCAAAGCACCATTTTTGTTGCAACCATTCCTATTTCACTACCTTTGCTCATGAAACTAAAATTTCAACTTTTTGGATATTTTTTCAAGTGTTTTGAGCGCTCTACACAACAACTGTCTTATTAGTGATAGAGCGTCAAAAGGCTAACCAAAACCTGAGTTTTATAGAATACTAAGATTTAGAAAAATTAAGTTACCAACGAACATTTATTAAAATTCAATAAAAATAAGTTTAGTTTATGAATTAGTGAACATTTTCTAAAAATTTTTAAAAATAAATTAATTGAAAGTGATTTATTGTGGTTCATAGCTCAACCAAACTGTTTAGAAGAGTAGAAACCTGGTTTCTTACTGTATTTTTGAGTAAATGTGTTTTTTTTGCTAGTGTCTTTTTCAAAAACATGGTTTTCATTGCAAGATTCATTGTTTCTTTTTCAAATAGTTTTACAGTCGATCTAGCTTTCTTCTTTTTTTGCACTTGTACGATTACTCGCATCAGCATTGTCAAGCTCAAGTTGAATTGTTTCAAAGAAGTATTTAAGTTGTCCATTGTTGGTTTGTTATAAGATATTTCATTTTGTCAACGTAGACTTTTAGCCCCACTTTCAAAGACAATATGAAGATCGATTAAATATTTTGTCATTATTATTTCAAAAATAATTTATAAAAATTTTCTCACAAAAGAGGGTGAGATTCTTCTGAAAAAAAAGTATAATATTTTATTCATATCATTTTAAAGTTTTGATATAGTTCTAAATCTTCGGTGTGTTTAATTGAAATAAGAAATCTTCAATTTGAAGATTTGAAATTATATTACAATGTATCAGAGATGAATTATCTGACACATATTCATTAGTTTCTCATAATAGATGTGAGAATTTTTGGTTAAAAAACATAAACTTTAGCAACACCTGCAAATAAAATAATGAATCGAGCTAGTAATTCAACTTGCAAAAATATTTTCAATATAAATTTTTTTTCAGTCAACCTCAAGTTGTCATTATTTATATGAAATTTTTGACTTGAATCGATGCTTCTCCAGTATTTATCGTCTCATCTTGACTGGTATAAAAATGTGAAAAACCGCATTAAAAAGATGAACTTAATCAATCAGAAAATTTTTTCTACTTGTCAAAATTTCAACATAAACAAACTTTTTAAAAGAAGAGTTTTGAAGCCTAATCAATACACTGATTGTTTTTGATTGTATTTAAGCTCGATTGGAAGAAGACGAAGCAAATTTCAAATTATGGAGGCCATTCTCGTTTTGTTCTTCGGTACACTTCTGCACTTCATTCTAGGTAAACCTATTTTTTCTGAATATTTTCAAATTTACTTTTGTACTGGTATTTTGCAGCCCTTCCGAACTTCGCCTTGACTGAACCTTTGGGTGCAGAACCCATCATAAACGGTGAAGACGCTAAAGTAATGTTAACTGTTTTATGTATAACTCATCTATTTAAATATCTTTATTTTTGCTAGAATTTGATAATTTTTTAGGAAAGCAAACATATAAGCTTGCTGTAACAATATAAATTTGGTTAAAAATTTTTTTTTGATCTACTTCAAAACATTTTATTCATAAATAGAAGTTTTTGTCCAAAGTTATAAATTAATTATATATTGTTCAATACAGCCTGGAGAGATACCTCACCAACTGATGCTGGAGCAATATAATTTTAGAAATGCTAAGTATTGGCAACACGTTTGTGGAGCAGCCCTGATTAGTGAACACCAGGCACTAACTGCAGCTCATTGTGTTGAAACGGGGTGTGTTTTATTTTGATTTAATGTCTTTCTAAATTGAATTTACTCAAAACTTTTTTCCAGGAAGCTCTATGAGTACAGAATTGTGGCAGGAATAATCAACAAAGATTTAAATAATCACCACCATAAATTAGCCTACATCAAAAACATCGCTATTGTAAAAATTTTCTTTTTTGACTTTTCAAAAATGAAATAATTTTAAATTAAAAAAAATCATTAGTGGATGGGTAGAATTTTTTCAATTGGACAAATTTGTTAATATTAAAAAGCGTATTTTTAAATTTCAAGCACCCCGAATGGAGACGTCATAATGGTTTTGACGTAGCAGTGCTCACCTTTGAGAGACCCATTCAGCTGAATGATCGAATCCAGCCTATTGATTGGAACCAGGATGAAAATGATAAGTTTGTCGGAGCTAAATGTCTGATCAGCGGGTGGGGAAAAGGTGAGGCTTCAATATTATATGCAAATTTACTCTGCCGTCAAATGTTGATTATGATAGATTGAAGGGTTAGTTCGAAAAAAGTAAAAAACATTTGATTTTTTCGTAGATGAAAATGGGAAGTATCTATCGGTTTTGAAAAAATCTGAGATTCCAGTAATTGAAGATGCTGAGTGTGAAAAAAATTTCTATCCTTACAACAAAAACGAAATATGCGTCAAAAGACCAGATTCAGGGGCTTGCAATGTAAGTTCTAAGTAGATTCAAAATGCTTTTACCATGTTTATGAGCTAGACAGCTTGAATGAATAAATTACTTGTAGGGAGATAGCGGGGGACCATTGACTTGTCGTAGAAATGGCAAGGATATTCTGGTGGGAATTGCTTCTTATGGGGCAAGTGGTTGCCCTCTCAATTATCCATCAGTTTATACTGAAGTGGCTAACTACAAAAAGTTTATCTTGGAAAACCTTGTTCATAATTGAATATTTGAAGTTTGAAATAAAGATGGATTTTAATAATTGAAAATTTCAAAATGGTAGTTCAGCATCAATAAAATTTCATCACTTGCAATCTTATGCCTTTATACTATTTGAAACCATTTGAAGAATAATTAAAAGTTGAGTTCAAACTAAAATCTATAAAATTATCAGTGTTCGAATTTGAAAAATTATTCATTCGTTTGTCATAAAACATGTTTTATGATGAAACGTGAGTTTATGATAGAGCTAAACTCAGTATTTTCATATAAATGTATGTTAAAAATCTCTTACTTTTCATGGAAAAATTTTGAAAAATTAATCGCTGAAAATATATAAAGATGTCTCTGAAAAGTTATACACGAAGTGGTTTGATAAAATAAAAAAGGTCCTTATTATTACTTATATTTCAAATAGTATATGACCACTGATCAAAATGATTTTTCTAAAGTTAAAAAATCGTTTCAAATTTCAATGAAAAATCGAAAATACTTGAACACAACAATAATTTTTTATGTTTGGAATTCTATATTGAAACTTTTTGTTCTGGTTTTTTAACTCAGTTCAACTTCTTTGTTATTTTGACCAAAACCCTCTTCTCGTTGTCCATCCTTCCTCATCCTCATTATTCATTCATTTGCAGTCTTCTTTCCTTTATGCTGATTCTTTTTTTTTAACTTTTTTCCTCTCACTCAAGTTTTTTCTATTCTACTTTTCCTTATTGTAAATTTTTCAAAACTTATTTTTATTCAGTTTGTTTCAAAGAACTTTTGATCCCCTATGAAAGGCATACTATTACATCGTAAGTTTGCTTGCACACAACGCTTGCACAAGTTGATCGCATGAGACTCCACAGTATGGTTTATTTTTACATTTTTATTTGATATTTTATTTTTGATTGTTTTCATGTTTTCATATGGTTGTTGTGATGCTTCAGAAAAAGCAAATACTCATTCTGAATAGGTTTTGATCAGAAGAATGTGAGCAATGCAAGAAGTGAGGCACCCTCCAAATATATAGCTTTGAGAGGCAGCAGAAATAAGTTAATGAACGTGAAAATGCTTTCTCTTCAATCATTATACAAATTTTAATTGTTTTTTCACGTGTCAATGTATTGTTTGCATGATTTTATCATGAATATCTTTTCGGCGTTTTTCAAAGAAAGATAATATTGTAAATATACTTGAACTGTACAAGTTCACACAGGGTTCATATGCGCTTTTGTAGTGTAGAGGTTAGAAAAAGAGTTTATAGAACGAAGAGTGTAAGGTTCAAGTTTCGTCGTATACACCTGATTGGTATGTGGAAAGATAAGTTTGGTTGAAACAAAATAAGGTGATTGGAATCAAAGCCTTGAATTTGACTGATTTGATTTGAATACTCTTCAAATTCATGGCAAAAGCTTTGATGGTACATGGGGAACGTGAGACTCGATGTTTTCATTCAGGTAATTAATCAAGATTTTAACTTTTTATACTCTTAAAATGCATTTGCAACATCAAGTTATCTTACTTTTAAACTCAACACAAGACCATAGTTTTGGCAGCATTGGGTTGATAAAATTTTCGAAATATTTTTGGTTTTTTCAATATTTTTCATAAGTTTTTTCAATCAATTTATTTAAAGTCTAAAAATAAACTTACAGAGAAAAATTAATTATAAGCAATTCAACAGTTCAAATCACAGCACGAAGCTTTTGTAAGTCGAACTGACATTATCAACTAAATCCTTTAATGATGTGAGTTTTGCTTAATGTTGCTCAGTGAATAAAAGTGCTTGGATTTTAATCTTTCATGTACTATATTAATTTAGTTATTATCAAGAAATTTCCAATATTGCGATGAGAGTGAGAAAAAATACTTTTCAAAATTGACTTTTTCAATTTTATGTTATATAAAGTAGCGTTCCGAGTTTTCGAGTATGTTTCTAGCTGAGAATTGTTTTTGTAAATGTTTTTTGGTGAAAAAAGTTGACAGTCGCCTACAAAGAAAACCTTCTAGAACTTTTTTTAGAGTTTCAATTTTTTTTTTTCGATATAATCTGGCAAGTTAAAAATCTTAATGAATAATTAACAATAAATATTGTTTTTAAAGTCAAGAATAAATTATTTTCCGAAATTTGATAAAAGATCAAAAGCTTTGCTTTTTGAGACTATGCATCATTTTCAACAAACACTTGTAAAAACAAACAAGAAAGGTGAAAAGCGCTGGTTCTCAAAGAAAAAGATTCTAGGATGTTGGTTATAGCAGCGAGAACAATATAGCAATCAGCTTGAGAAAAAATCAATATTTGCATTACACTCAGAAAAATTCGAAAAAGATTCACTCGTTCACGTAACTTATTTACAAATAATTCGGTTCTTTTAATGAATATACAGCTTAAACTTGAGTGGATAGTGTGAGCTTAAAAACGCCCTTAAGAACTCAAATTCGTCATGTTTTTATACTAAAACGAGTTTTAAAAAATAATTTATATTGAAGAATCACAGAAATTTTTTCAAATTAAAATATCTTTAAACAAAGTTTTTCGGTATTGCAGATTCATCATCATATTATAAACTAGACCTCGTTCGAACAAAGAATATTAAACAACTATGATGTTTCTGTAGTTTTTTTTCTGTCCATCCTGAACGGATGTTGGTGTTTCTGTAGTCTTTTTCTGCCCATCCTGAACGATGATGGTGTTTTTCACAGGGTTTTTTTTTTGAGATGGCTTACTAAACTTATTCTGCGTTGACAGACCCTACTACATCCAAGACAGATCCAAACGTTTGGTGCAGCTACATTTATTTTATTACGTCTTTTTATGTGTTTTTTTAAGCTGCTATTTGTTTATCTCTGTTTGGATGTCTTTGTTTCCGTTTGATAGCGTTTCTCCATTAAGATCGATCGCTTGACAGGTTCTCCCAATCAACTGGGCTTATTATAGCTTTTTCATTGTTCGATGGAGAACATATTTGAACCCAAACGTTGTTTTTAGTACTAGTGGATAGATGACAGAATAGAATATTTTTTAAAATATGTCCATCAGGCATTTGGGCAACATAACCCACCTAGCTTAAATGCACAGCTATAACTAAAGATGAGACAGCTGAAGAATTTGCACGAGATAAAACTCTCAAAGTTAATGCCACTTATTTGTGATTGTGTTTTATTTGAAATTTTATCTTAACCGACCTCAATCTAACCATCAACTCTTTTGTATTCACACCATCAGCTAGCTGCACACCACACATCATTCGAAGCATCCGTTTTTCTGCTCTTCTCAAATACTCTCTTCAACGGACCTTACCACTCAAGTTTTTGAGCCATATGCCATGACAGGCCTCACAAATGTTCTATAAATTTGTTTTTTGATATTCTATGTGTGTCTTTCACAACATAACTTAGAAGACAAACGTTTGAATGCCATACAACTCACTTACTCCTCCACCATCCATATTATCCTCTAGATAACATTAACTAATCACCCTTTCCAACTCACTAAAAAAACTATTTGAAGCATTCTTACATTCCTCATTTGAATCATTTTTACAAACCCTGCATTCAAAATTTCCATTTATTCTACAAGAAACTCTTTTTACCCTAGCACATCGCGCTAACCCACTCTTTACACGTCTTGCACTTCACACAGTTTACCTCAGTCTTCTCACCAGACCAACCACATGGAACAATCTTAGTCTAAACAACAACCCCATTACCACCACCACTTTAGATGGCTTTTGTCTTACCAAGATTAACCTTCAATCCTTTTCCTTCGAAATGCTGCTTTTCAACGGATGAATTGTGCTTCCAGTTCTTCAATAGTCTTTGCAATCAAGACCAAGTCATCTGCATAAAGCAGTTGATATGAAGTACCTTTTCTTCCGTCTCAGACAATATGTCGAGCACTATTGAAAAAAACGGTGAGAAAACCAATCCTTGATGAACACCTACACCAACATCAAATTTTTCCGAGTGTCTACTTCCAACCTGAACCCGCGTTTTTGCTTCTTTGTACATTGACGTTACTGTCTAAATCAACCTTTTTGGAACCAACTTTTTCAGCGCTCATTCAATCATCTCCATTAGCACCCGATCGAAAGCCTTCTCCAAATCAACAAAACAGATAAAAAGCTTCCTATTCTTCTCAAGGTAGCTTTCCTGCATTTTCCTAAAAATAAAAATGTCATCCAATGTGTTTCTGTTAGGCATAAAACCAAATTGCATTTGGTCAACTTTCACTAACCTTCTTAACTTCTTCTCCAACAACCTTTCTACCACTTTCATACCATGCTCTAAAAGCTTTACACATCGATAGTTCGCACAGTCCATAACGCTACCATTCTTCTTATAAATGGGAACAACTGTGCTCGTCCTCCAGTCATGAGGCGTATTCTTTTCATCGAGAATTTCATTTGCTATTTGCAATATAACTTGCTTCCCATGTGGAGAGGTAGCTAGGGGCTTTTTGACAATTCGAGTTGGTCCACTGGCCTTGTCATTTTTCATGATCCCTAGTGCTCTTTCCACTTCGTTCATAGCAAATGGTTCTATGGGATCTTAACTACTTCTACATTCACCATTCCATCCCACGGATTTTCTTCATTGATGATGGCCTCCATGTGCTCTTTCCACACTCTCTTGCGACCATCTTCGACAAATACAACTTTCCCAGTTTTGTCTCTAATGCAGTTATTAGCTGCTAAGTCACTTGCTTTTCTCTTCATCATTCTTATTCTACGGAATATGACATTTCTGTCATTCCGTATCTTTTCCATCTCTTTCACCGCCTCTTTCTTCATTGCTTCAGCAACAGCTTTCTTAGCTTTCTTTTTGTCAGAGACATAACGGGATTAATTTACCCCGGATGGGAGTTGTTTCCACCTCCGGAAACTTCTCCTTTTTTCTGTGATGGCTTTTTGCACATCTTTATTCTGCCACTATGTTTCACCGTGCTGAGGCCTACCTCTACTCACTCCACAAACTTCTTCAGCAGCTTTCAAAGCAGAAGTTTTATATTTCAGCCATGCATTTCGTTCATCGCCTTTTTGATTCAAAACTTTTGACTTTTCAGAAAATTTTTCTTCTATCTCATCGTTCAAAAGCTTCCATACTTTTGGGCGAGCTACTTTTACGGCATGGCTTTGATGGATTTTTCTAATCCATCTTACATTTAAAACCACTTTCAATAGTTTGTGTTGGAGCTCACCTCTTTCAAAAACTTTCTCTGACTACTCTTCATCAACCCAAAATCTATTTCTGTCCCACTACACCCTCCATTAAAAGTAACTTTCCTATTATCTTTCTTTTTAAACCAACTATTACCCACACGCATACTCTTTTCAACACAGAATTTTAACAGCAATCTACCCTCCACGTTTTTCTTGCCTATTCCAAAACCTCCATGAACACCTTCAAACTCATCAACCTTTTTGCCAATGTGTCCATTGAAGTTTCCTAAGCAAATCAAAACTTCATTTTCATTTCCCACTTCACACCCTCTCACCATCTTCTCATAAAACTTCTCTTTTTCCCTCATCGATCTTCCACCTTGTAGAGCATAAACGCAAACAATTTTTATTATCTTTTTGTAACAATAAACATCAAATAAGAGGAATTTTTAATACAAATATTGAGAATCAAAAGCTATAATTTTATGGAACGTCTTAAGATAAAGCAAAACTTATCAAAAATTATATTTTTTGATTCTCAATTAATGTTTCAAAACCCCTTCTATTTGATGTTTCCGTTACAAAATATTGAAGGAAAATACATATGATGTCTCTGAAAAGTTACTACTTTTTTACCAAAAATAATTACCACTACCATTACCCTATCTGATATCCTATTTATTTCCACAACATTCATACATAAATCCTCTCTAACTAATATTTCTACACCACCTATCTTATCTTCATTACCAGACCACCATATTTAAAACCATTAGACTAATCTAAAATCATTGGGTTCAATAGCCGTGCCATCTGTATACACTTGTGCCTCAACCCTGTGCAATAATTCGGAAATCAATTATATGAAAAGTACATCATATAGGTTTTCATGTTTATAGCAATTATGAACATATTTTTTAAATAATATATTATTTAAGTATTTTCATCTTGTAAATTTCAAACTGAATATTTTTAGGTGATGTTCAGTTTTTTATTTATGGAAAACTTTCATTTGTGAAAGATTTTGCCGTATGTCATGTTTTTCTCATTCATAATAATTAAATTAAAATTTTTTAACTATTTATATTTATTTTATTCAAAATATTATTTCCATTTTGTTGTTTTTGAAACTTATTTTAAATATTTTTGCTCATATTCACTTTTAATTCAGATAAACTTATAGATTTGAGCAAATTTAGCCAACTCTTATCACTTGCGTCAATACGTTCATTAATCTTAAATCATTTATTATCAATTTTATAATATCAATGCGTTTTTAATATTTAAAAAAATATAAATTTCTTTTTTTACTGGGTTGCAAACTTTTATATTCAAAAATGTTAACCAAAAATAGTAAATGGATTTACACTAAATAACTTGAAAATGATACTAATGAATTATGACAAAGTAGAATTTGTCGAAAATTTTAGTTTTTTGAAAAAATTATATGTGTCTCAAATCTTCCTCATTTTTCGATAAAAATAAAAAAAAATAAATAAAAAAAAAGATACATAAGATGTCTCTGAAAAAATAAATATTCCCATAACTTTTCATGCGTCGGTCTTAGTCATGAAGGAAAAGCAGAATATGAGAGCAAATTTGACAATTATAAAATATGATATAATGACCAAATAAATGTAGCATTATCGTGAGTATAACTTCACTCAACAAGACAATTGAATCAAGTATTATGAAATGTAACACACTTTGAAAACAGATATTTTTAAATATTATTTTAAATTAAGGTAAAAGGGAGTTGAAAATATTGAATTATATCTATATTCATAAATTTTCTGTTAAGTTAAATTTTATCATTTTTGATTTTACAGAAAAAAATTGTTTTATGATAAAACTTGATCAATTATATTGTAATAATGATTTTTTCGATTAATTTTTGAAAAACACCTATTCAAAAAGCCTTTATAAGCTCTTATTCAACTCTTCTCACCAAGATTCTTTTTTCAAAAAATATTTGCTGGTTATTAATTTTTGAAATATTAGACGAATATAAATTTTTTCATTAAGAGCAGATTTGAGTAAACGACAATGAAGACCTGTCTTATATTAGCAAGCGTGTTTGGTTTTTTGATGGTTGTCTACCAGCCCACGAGTGAGTCATTCTTTATATCTCGCTTTTGCTTTGCAAATTATGAAAAATGAGTTTCAAAAACTAGTTTTCAGTAAAAAGCATGCTATAAATAAAATTTTATGTTTTTGATTTCAGATGCAGGTAATAGCAAAGAATGCGTCAATGGTAAAGACGTTTCAGAGGTAATGACTCTTCATGTATCAACATTCTAAGAGAGTTTTTGTTTCGTTAATAACTTGAAAATTTTGCTAGACCATCAATGTTTTAAAAAATATTAATTTCATAAAAATACTGAAAAGTTTTTTACTTTTGAATAACAGGGAAATGGGGAAGGTAAGAAATTGGGCTGGTGTAAAAATGCGAGCAATAGCTCAGAGTCATTCAGCACCAATTCTCCTAACTCAAGCAATTCAGACACCCCAATGCTTAAAACCTATGGAAACCAAACATATCAGATAATCAAGGTGAATGGGACCTACATAAAAGTCCCATACAACCAGACCCTCCAGTAATCAAAAGAAATTCAGCCCAAGCAATATTTATATTGAATATATATTGAAACATTGGGATTCAATTGAAGTATAGTTGGAAATAAAATTTCTTTGAAAGTGTTTTAATTAAAAACAAAATTTAGCGATAGAAAATTTTATCGGTTTTTAAAAACGTTAGGAAAACGCCGCTTGAAGTACTTCGGCTTTCACATATGCAAATCTACTCATCCTTTCTTAAACATTAAATTAAATATTACAGTTTCAAATTTTAATTTCAAATAAATTAAAAAATGGTTGCGCTGAAAAAAGCTTATTACCTGAAAAAATAATTACCAAAGATTTCCCCATTAAATTACATCTACCCTTCAACTCTACATTGTCTGCTGAATTTAGCTTATATTTGATTGTAAGTATTTTCAAAGCTAAACTTAATTTAATTTTTGTTTGTGAAATTCAAAAAACATAAAAATAAATATATGAAGTTTGAACTTTGTGCAATTTGAGTTTTTCGATTTGTTGTATGCTCATTTTCACCCTTTAAGATAGAAATATGATCAAAGTACCGTAACTTGAATCAATATCTGATATGTTTTTCAAAGCTTGGCATAAAATTTAAAAATTTTGATTAAATTTTTCAAAGTATTGGATACGTTTTATACACCTTGTATTATTTCCGTTTACAGGGTGCCAAGTTGCTATATGACCACGCTTGTTTTGTCCAAATATCAAGTGTCCCAAGCTTTTCATTAATAAAATGTCAACCATACAGCAAAAATGAAGCAAAAAATCTGACAAACCAAGTTATTCTAGTAGAAAAATTTATTTTTAAGAATAAATGCAAATAAATCGTGAAATTGCATAATGACCACCTTGTTTATCGGTGTTTTGTAAAATCCAGCTTTAATCAAATGGCTTTTTTGGTTGGGTTCGATACCCGTTGACATTGACTCAATTAACTTATAAAAAAGATATCGAAAAATTTTCTCAAGTAAAAACTTTGTGTTATCTCAAACTTTCCTTGCTCACAAAACTTTCCGTTTTCATATATGTTTTGAACTCTTAACGCCCAAACAGATTTATTTTGGTTTGAATCAAGTTAAACAATTGATCAATTTATTCATACAGCACTTTTTTTTTAACCAGCTTTTTGTACACTTTCAAGTATAGAATGGTGCATTGTTCTGCTGAAATTTTCTTTCTTTTTCAGTACAATTTTCCACAAATGGCAGTAACAGTCTAGCTTTGAAATATTTTGTAACGAAAAACATCAATTAAAAAGAATTTTTAATGCATTTATTGAGAATCAAAAGCTATAATTTTCGATAAGTTTAGTCATATCATAAAACGTCTTATGATAAGACTAAACTTATCGAAAATTATAGTTTTTCATTCTCAATAAATGCATTAAAAATTCTTTTTAATTGATGTTTTTCGTTACAAAATGCTGAAAAAAAATACATACGATGTTTCTGAATTGAAAAACCAGCTTTGAAATCTTTTTTCCAATTTAGGAATGCCAAACCTTGTTAGTTGACTTCAAAAAGACATCTTTGTAATGTAATGCGGCATTTATGAAAGGCTTTTTCTTATTGATCAAAGCGCTTGCTTCAAATTTAATGTAGCGAAAACACACTGTGGAACAGGTGCTAATTGTCGACCCACGCGGGATCGAACCCGGTAACTTTTAGATAAGTAGTCTAATGCTCAACCATTGAGCCTCGGAGGCCGACAAATTGAACCTAAAAATAAATTTTGACGTAGAATAGCCGTAAATCAAAATACTAGAAACAAAACACAAAGCTTTTCGTAAGAATATCTTACATTATCAAGTGTTGATAATGTAAGATATTCTTACGAAATGCTTCGTGTAATAAGTTTCTCAATAAGCCATAGTGTTTTGTTTCTATCGAAAAAGAAATTTTCATTTTTCTTGAATAGTTTGTCATATACTAATACATAATTACAAACTATAAAATTTTTTTTTGGTTTTCGTTTCTGATGAAGTTATGGAGCATTTACGAATGGTCATATAGCTATTTCACATTTTAGTTTCAGTAATTTGGGTTTTTTAGTAAGTTGCTCGAAGCTTTAAAAAAATATAATATATTAATCAATAAAATTTATTTTCTCTTAAATAACATGAAGTTTTATCAAAAAATGCTAAAAATCTATCGAAAAGTCAAATACACATGGCCGGTCATATAACTATTTCGCGCCTTGTATTATACAAATAGCGCCATATTCTAGGATTAGATATAGCTAAAGAAACGACTCGAGTTAAATCTGTAAAACAAGGAGATAGTATAAAAATGTACATAACATGAGAAAATTATGGCACTCATAGCTCAATTGGTGAGCATTAAATTCTTCATCTTAAGCTACTGGGTTCAGTCACGTGCTGTGCCAAAAATCTGCTCATTTTTGATAATGAAGAATTTTAAAAAAGCTTTTAATTCGTTTTATATGTCAAAAAATACATACACCCGAATATAAAAACTTGTTATGAGCGTTGTGTTGGAAGATGAAGAGTATTGCTTGGAAGCACAGAGACATCTGGACAGAATTTCAATGGTCTTTTACTGATGGGTGAGTGTCATTTGAGGTAGTTCATGCAAGGTTTTAAATTAATAAAAGTAAAATTTTATTTTTTATCGAAGTCACATTGTTTATTGCTTTATTTCCATAAATTTTTTTCAAAGCTATGTTCGTTTCTAAAGCAACAAAAGTTCAACAATTTGAGTAAAAATAGTTATTGTAAAACATTGAAACAGCCGAAATTTTTGAATCTCATGAAATAAAGAAGTTATGCTAAAAGTTTGGATTACTATTGAATCAAAATGAGGAGAAAAAATAGAGAACTTCTATGTTTATGGTCCATTTTGAAAATCATTTGAAATTAGAAAATGTAAGAATTCAACAGAATATGTAAAGAAGAAAAATGAATTTTCTTTGGGATGAATGCAGGTGATTCAAAATGTTTAAAATTGAATCTATATTGTATGAATATATTTCATTATAATCAAAATGATATCGGTGGCTAAAGATTCTAACATAGATTTTGTAAAACACCAGTCTGAATACTGAAGCTTCTCGTTTCGCCGTCCGGTGATAGAACTTTAGCTTGAGTGTCTCTATACATGTTTCTGATTGCAGTCACAGGAATATCAGGAATTCCATATGCCTTTGAAAAAATGTATTTCAAGATTTGAAAATATGTAAATCAATTATTTTCCAAATTTTTATCTATTATGAACTTCGTATAAAAATTAAAATTTGCTGTTGATGGTTGAGTTGCAAAGACGAGTTAGTTTAAGCAATGATGTTGATTTTGTAAGAAAAAATAATTTCAAGTATAAGAAAAAACTTGCGGCCCATCTGAGTCGCATTTGCTGAAGACGATTCAAGCTGGAGCAAACAACGCAGGTAAGTTGAAAAATCTTTGAGCAGCTTGTTTCAATATGCTTGTCACCACAATGCTCACTAGATGCGGAATCGGCCCGTATAGCTCAGAGGTAGAGCATTAGACTAATTAGTTAAAGTTACCGAATTCGATCCCACGTGGGCCGACAATTAGCCCCTGTTCTACAGTGTGTTTTTGCTACATTAAATTTGTAGTAAGCGCTTTATAAATAAGAAAAAGCGCTTTATAAATAGCACGTTAAATTATATTACATTTAGATAAATTGTGGCCGTAAGTACTTTTTATGTGGTTCAGTTTAGCTTCAATACTTATTTGATTTGTTTTATTTTTTTCTCTGTGAACAGAGTAAATTTAAACTGTAGTTCTCGAAATCTCTAGGTGAAAACCTTTTTCAAAAAATATATATAAATATATTAGCTAGACTTCTGGCATTCAAGAAACTAGTAGAAAAAAGTCTGTATTTTTGGATTTTTTGCGGCCAAGCATTTTGCGATTGGTAAAAATATTTTGCTTCAGCCATCCAAGTGACATCAAAACACTAAGCCAGCGATACATGAACCAATACAATATAGTACAATTACGAATAAGTGGCATTAAACTTCAAGGGTTTCTAGACGAGGTGAATTATTTAGTTATCATGAATGTTCCACCCAAAACACTATTGTCAAGTTCATTATATTGTTATGTTAAAAAGCTTGTCGTGAATCTAACTTGCAGTAATGTGAAAATTTGAAAGTGTTTTATGTTGAATAATTTTTTCAGACATTTAAATTCATTTATTATTAATATTATATTTTTTAAAGGTTCTTTTCGAAAGGGGTCTTCACAAAAAATAACAAGGCACGGGTTAATATCTTTTTAACTCTCATTTGGCTTTATTTTTTGTTTTGCATGCCATTGAAGTTTTTGGGTGCAAAAAAGCTATCTTGAACCTAGAATCAAACCCACAAAATTGTGTCTGGCATCAAATCTAATTTATTTTAATCAACATAAAATATTATTAGAATAACAATGGATGTTAACAGTAAATTAATTATTGAGAATACTATTACATAATCTATTGGTTTATTCATAGAAAACTACACAAAATGGATGGAGGTTTATGGACAAGTGAATGTTAGCTTGGTAGTGTACGTGGACAACTCCCTTCACCAAATGCGCTCCCAATCCCTCCGTCACCACTTCAACACAATCATTATCAAGATCAACAGAAAAACTCTGAACAGTTTTAAATATTTGAAAAAGATAAACAAATTTTTTGAACAAGATGGCTATCCAAAACACCATCCAAACACCGTCGTACCAGAATACTCGTGTATAATGCATGCGAAATATGAACTAGTCCGAAAAACAATTATTCAGAACCCATTCAAAAGCAAGTATTTTGCGTGGATGAATGTTGGAATCTTCAAGAACGTTTTTGATTCAAAAATTTTCTCGATGCATCTTTCTCCTAATTTTATCGAGTCTTCAGTTGCGTACTCCCGTTTTTCCGCACGTCAGCTCAAGTTGACAGCAAAAGAAATCATCTTTGGCAATAAGGTGTGGGTGTGTGAAGGGTACTTCATCGCCTCAGCTCAAGTGATGTTCAGGTGGCCCCTTGAATGTTCTAAAACATAAAAAACGTTGAATAATTAAAGATAATCCATCAACTATTGGGAATAATTAGCTTCCAAAATGTGAAATATGAAAACACGAGAAATAATATTTCTCAATTTTTTATTTACACGAAACTTTATATAACTCTCATTTAACTATTAATATTTAAAAAATTAATATAACAATGCCATAATTAACGACATTAGCAGATGGACCGCAGAGTACAGGGAAGGAGTGGAGTTGTTATTGGAGAAGAAACTGATGAACATAGATCAACAAATCATCTACATTCTGCACAACTACAACCTCACAACTACCCTTCTTCAAGAATATTATTCTCCCAAAGGTCGTAATCTTATTAGAAATCAAAACTTCTAATTTATTTTTGTTTTTTTATTTAAAAGTGAGATCTTGAAATAAAGATAATCATGCCACAAACATCATTACCTTGTCAGATCTAAATACAGCACTAAGATTTTGAATGTAAATACAGTGCAACAAGTGCTAGTTTTTGTCATCAAAAGCACAACTCATAATACCAGCTATCTTCGTCCCTTTTGCTGAGGGCTAGACTGCATTTTGACGATTAATAAGAAGGTTTCATCTAAATGGATCAGTTTCAATATAAAGGATAACAAAGCCGTGAGGTACTAGCTTGCTTACTTTCACCATAAAAAGTCTTAAAAACCGCTTAGTATTCAGAGCCAAATGCTGGTGGAAAGAAGCGTAGCCACAAAAATTCTGCTGATTTAGTTCAGTTTCTTAGCAGATATACTTGTTTTTTTTGTGTTTTTGTATATTCTTCAAAAAAGTTAAAATAAAATGCACGATAATAAACACCCAGACGACCCACAATACCTCAGATTCCAACACCCCCTGGTTCTACCTTCCTTACATCTCAGCTGGAATTTAGTTTCACGTAGTTTTTGTTTAATAGTTTGAATTAATTTTATAAACATTTTTTTTAGTTTTTTTTTGATTAATTTAAATTATTTTTTTCAAGGTATATGGTGAATAAAAATGTTTTCACTCACACCTAAAATATGCAGTTTGTATTTTCTCATTTCTACAGTGATCTGTGCCAGTCTTCTTGCTTCAAAAATTGTCTTGACATTCCGAAAATCAATTTTGATCTTGATTTTAATGCTCAAAACGTCCCTTTACGCGCCAGTGGCTTCTTCGTGCTTTCACCACTACCAGTCATAAAATTTTCTAAAGAAGACTCTGGGAATCCATTGCACACATGTGTAAAAATTTTTGTTGTTGCTATTTCTAAGACAATGTTTTTTCTAGAGCAAGGTTACTAGCTTTGTGACAACCTCCCAACCTGGAGAACCAGGAAATACATTCAGTCTGGCTTGTATTCTCCGACCTGACCGGCATGAATGACCCTAACAGAAGCAAAGCTTCAGCTGGCTTAGCTCTTAGGGTTTTCAAGGCAGACAAGCCATCTGACCACGACAACCGGGTGGATTTACATTTTACCAGACTAGAAATTGAAAAAAGATTACAAAAAGCAAATACAACAGCCCTCTATTACTATAAAATTTTAACGTCAAAAAAGTAATAAAATAAACAGCACAACAAAAATATATAAAATCTATATAAGAATAATTTTAATATATAACTGCCAAACTTGGATCTCTTCGGAAACTCATTTCGAGGTCTAGAGGTTTTTGAGAAAGTAAGATATGCCGGACCTTTAAAAGACCGCATTTGAAAAAAAGCCCTTAGAAAATAAACCAGAACTAAAGACAAGAAAGATTTAATAAAGAAAAACAGATAGAGCTACCTTAGACATATTCTTAGCAGGCCAAACCTAACGATGGCAACAGAGCTTCAAATTACAGTGGTAAAGAACAGAGAACATTAGTACAGAGTATCGGCTCAGTAAAAAAACATTCATTTATAGAAATGGGTTTATCCACCCTGGATGAAGGCGTGGAAAAGCACAAAAAAGATAGAAAGGGATAAAGCCGAAGTTGACTGAATGTGTGACTAAAAATTCTCGATCAATACGGAATAACTGATATTTGAAAACTAGCAATTATTTTGTGAAATATTTTACCTTAGCTTACACATTATGTATGTCCTTACGACATTTTTTCAGCCAACATATAGTTTCTTTTTTTCTAACTGATGAAAGCAGTAATATAAGCAGACTCATGTTGAGTGAAGTCTTAGAACTAACATTATGGTGAGAAGACGACCAATGTTGACATTTTCGTATTTCGAAACATACCTGGGCGAGACTGACTAAATTTGTGTGTGATGCATCAGTTTTTGAATATTTGGTCAGCAATGGTCCTAGGATAAGAGAAAAGCAAACTTTTTTACGTTCAACCGCTCCATAGATAAAGCAGCCAAATGGTGATGGTGGTTGTTGTTGTTGAGCGCCAGCTTCCAAAGACTCTTTGGAGCGAGTACCGAAAGAAACTTGCAGCTTCGAGTTGTTTGTGACTTTTGGTGAGCAGCGATAAAAATGATGGATGAATTCTCGAAATGCTTTGTGGTTGGAAGCCGACGTCGTTTAGAACCTCTTCGACACTCCTGTTGGAGTGCACACCCGGCACCACGAGAAGGTGATGATGGTGGTGGACTTCAATATAACAAAGTATTGGGGCTGAATTATGAATCTTAAGAATTTGTGGTAAAACTTCAAGGATGATCATTATCAAAACTTTCGAAGTAATTTATTATAAAACTTGAAATTTATTTAATATTGTACAACATTTTTACATATCTCTCAAGATAAATCATACAAGTGGAAATAATATCAAATACTCTACAATTTAATCAATTCAGTAATATAGCTCCAAATAATGACGATTCATGCAAACAAATAAAAACAAGAGATGATAAAAGGTCAAAGGGAAATGTTAAAATTTCGCAACAATATTCATCAAGACGTAATCAACCAATTTAAAGTATAATAATAATCCTCATAATATTAACACAAAAAAAATGAAAATGTCGAAATGAGATGTAGATCGAAAGAATGGAAATAATGATGTATTTAAGGCCATATGAACCCACAAATCATAACCTTAATCATCAAAACCGTTATGATATGAGCAAGAAAACTTTCAACAAAAATAACAATCATAAAATCATAATAACAATAATAATAGTGGCTGAAGTTTTAGATAAGTGTACAGCAGACCTTGCCATCAAATGCAAAGGTGCCAACGTTGAATCATAATCATCGTCATTGGTGTGTCATGACTACAATATCATTTACCATATATTAAATTGCATATAGCAATGATAAAAGTTTGAATTGACTGAATATCAAATTTCATCAAATTAACCAATATCGACGTGTGAAACTTCTAAATAGTTGTTGTACTACTGTTCAAATTGATGCCTGAATTATTATTATTCAGTTATTCATAAACATGTCATTGTGGCAATGAGATCACTTAAACAATAACACAAGTAAGCATACAACAAAATGAAAGCTAGGAAATAAAATGAAGATAATTATAATCATGACATTGTTGGAAAATGAAGTTTATGACAAAATAAATTAAATATTTATGGACTTTAATACAATTTCTTAAAAAAACGACCAAAATGGATATTACATATATGCGGATTGAAGGATGAAATGAGATGAAGATACAGAAGGAGGATGGATGCATAATATGAAATAATTGATGTGTCTCAAATGGGTGGATATCTAATTTTCACTAGTGGATGAGAAAAGACAACAGATGGATGAAGAACGAATGGTGGATGGATCAGCTGTGCATATCCTTCTGGCAGTAGAGTTCCTTGAGCGACTTGAGTTCTTCAATGAGGGTCTTGTTCTGATTCTCAAGCACTGCCACCCTGTTTTCCAGGCACCTCACGTACTCCTTCTTCTTCCGTCTGCACTCCTTTGCTGCCTCCCTGTCAATCGCATACAACCATCACACACAGTATTATGCATTCATAAAATGAATGAGGAATGTCTATTTAAGTAAGCTTGAAACATCTGTGATGAAAAGTTAACCATCATCATTCACCTATCCACCTCCACCACCCACTTATTCTTGAGCAGTCTCAACTCCCTTTTACGAGATGCCTCTTCAATACTCTCCTGACTGTTGAGTCTGTTATCTAATTGGTTGTGCACCATCATGAGAGATGATGGCAGGTTGATGAAGGATGTTCCTAATGAATGCATGCCTGATGTCGAGTTGTTGTTCGTGTTGTTGCTGTAGTCGTTGTCGTCAACTGAGTGGTGATATGGTTGGTGTCATGTGATGTTGTTGATGTTTTTGTGAGGTTGATAATTTTTTTTTGATATTTTGTAGGTTGCGTTTTTCATGATGTTGTATGGAAAGTGTTTTAGGTGGCAAGTGAACAAATAAGCATGAGACTTGTCAAATGATGGTTAGTGATGTGGCAATATGACAAAATTTCAAACAAATAATCTGCCGAATAGCGAACCAGGGATATAGAACTGGCCATCAGCTCCTTGGGTGGCATACTGAATGATGGTTTGTCCATTTGCAGACGTCTCTAGGCTGTTCTTTAACTGGAAGGCAGAGTCTGTTGTTTGATTTGAAGATTTTTGGATGAGTTGAGGGTTGATGTGAGATTCTAGCCTTGAAATTGATAATTGGAAGAATGTGAAGATGGATGCATAAATGGTTTTATCATTCAATTATACACATTTATATAGCGCTAATAAAACATTTTAATGTTGACATCAATGGCATAAAAACATTTACAAATGGTATTTATAAGTGATGGGTGAAGTAGCGTACTGAGATGGTGGTTGTTGTCATCAGAGTTGTGGCATGAGAGCACTTTGGGTATCATGTCATCCACCTCCTTTTTCACTTTGCTGCTTGTGTCAGTTGTGTTCAACCATTATTGTCGGACAAATATCAATCATCATCATCATTGCCCAAACAATATTGCATGCTCACAAAATAACAACCAGTATTCACGTGGAATCAACATGTTGGTCTTGTTCTCAACATTTATGTAACAAAACTAACAACATATGACTTTTGCTGATTTCATATTAGCTTTTATCTATTATTATATTTACTGTTTAAATTACATTTTTAGCAAAATAAATATTGCACTTTTATCAATTTCATAATGAAATAAAACATTAAGCAATAATAACAGAACAATATGACAAGATGGGAGGTTTTATTGCTTCCAGGTTTCATATTGAGAACAAGCTGTGCTCAGAAACCACTTGAACAATGTACTCAAGCAACATTTGCTGTACTCAAGCAACAAACATTTGCTACATACACTATCAACAAGCAAAATTTGCTACATACACAGGCAACAAGCTACATTTGCTACATATACAAGCAACAAGCAATATTTGCTACATACACAAGCAACAAACATTTGCTACATAGAAAAGCAACAAGCAAAATTTGCTACATACACAAGCAACAAGCAACATTTGCAACATACTCAAACAAAATTTGCTGTGCACTCAAGGAACAAACAACATTTGCTACATACTCAAGCAACAAGCAACATTTGCTACATACACAAGCAACAAGCAACATTTGCTACATACACAAGCAACAAGCAACATTTGTTACATACACAAGCAACATTTGCTACATATACAAGCAACAAACAACATTTGCTACATACTCAAGCAACAAGCAACATTTGCTACATACACAAGCAACAAACATTTGCTACATACACAAGCAACAAGCAACAAGCAACATTTGCTACATACACAAGCAACAAACATTTGCTACATACTCAAGCAACAAGCAACATTTGCTACATATACAAGCAACAAACATTTGCTACATACACAAGCAACAAGCAACATTTGCTACATACTCAAGCAACATTTGCTACATACACAAGCAACAAACATTTGCTACATACACAAGCAACAAGCAACATTTGTTACATACACAAGCAACAAGCAACATTTGCTCATATACAAGCGACAAACAACATTTGCTACATACTCAAGCAACAAACATTTGCTACATAGAAAAGCAACAAGCATAATTTGCTACATACTCAAGAAAAAGCAGCATAATATGTTGTTAAACAAGGCCATTAGTTGAATGATGAAAATGAAACTTCATGTTGAATGGAGACATTTGAGATTGTGGTTGAAGAAGATTCAATTTGAGCACAATCTTCCAAATATTTATACATCAGTATCATATGCACACTTTAACATATTAACTATAAATAGATAATGATTGATAAATTATTGAATGTGATGGATTGGTAGGTAGGTGGATGATGAAACATGAGCAAAAAACTGGAGGCAAGTGAAGATCTAAGTTACATATTCTTTATGATAACTCAAATAAAAATTGGAAAAGCAAAAAAAAATTTTTTAATAAATTAATGTATTATTTATTAAAAGTTGAATGATGACACAAAAAGAATGTGTGAAGTGGAACATCATGTGATAAATGTTATGCAGTTAATAGATTGGTTGGATGCAAGCGCTTTAACTTGATTGTGTAATAAGGGTAATAAGGCAAGTTTAGAGCTGTTAAAATGAACAAACAGAATCTTAATATTTGACTTCTGTGATTCATTTTGCTGAACAAAGCTAACAGCATTAGAAACAAATTAATGGAATTATTGACTTTCTTGTGTTTATAAAGACAAAAATATTGACATTTTTTTCATAACTTAAACATTTATCTCATCATGGTCAATACATAAAAGGAAAACACTTTCTAAAATGACAAATAAGTAGATCTAGATTACAAAAACAAACCAATCAAATGAGACCAACCTGAGAAGAATGCGTCTGATTGGTTGACGACCTTGTTTATCCTTGTTCTCTTCAGAGATGCTTGTGATGTTGTTGTCAGAGTTGAATGAGGGCAGCTGAAATGAGCATGGTTGTTTCACTCAAACATTATGTCATGCATGGTGGCTTCACATCAGTGGATGATTAAAACATAAGGATTTGTAAGAAATAAGTCATGAGGTTTTTGTAAGAAAAATTTACTTTATCAAGTGAGTCTTGAAAATCACTTGATAAAGTGAAGTTTTAAGAAGCTTCATGATTTGTGAATGAAACCTTGCATTTGTTTAATTCAATTTTAGTTTTCAGACTAGTTTACTTCATTCAAACACTTTCAATTAAATGAGAATACAAACTTTGAAGAACTTTCCTTGCTGGATCAGAGTAACTGGTGTATTTTTGTTTGTATTGTTGTTGATTTTTATAATATTCTGCTGAGCATTGACATTTTTTCCTTCTGACATTTTAAAACACTCTGAAACTTTTCGTTTTACATTGATTCTGCAAAATATATGGGATGTGGTAGAGAATTATTTTCAAATTTTCAACTGCCAAGCTCGCGTTTTCTAAATTTACTTTTTCCATAAATAACAATCAAATCGCGCTTCGAAATATAAATTTAAGCAAATTTCATGAACGTCACAACACAATTGAATATTTATATTTTTGTTAAGTGTTAGTCTGATATCATAGCTACGTTTTTGAATGCTACGTGTGTGTTACGTAGGATCGAATTTTCGTCAACAAATTCTTCTGAAAGTCACTTCTAAATTCCAGATCAACTCCAAAACCAACTAAATTTTTAATTTTTAATCTAAAATATATTTAAAAGTAATTTTTAATGAATTAAAATGTCAAAAGAACATCATAACAACATATGATATCACATAAGATGTCGAAAGCAAAGACAAATTATTTTCCGTTACATATGTTTTGAAAATTAAAGTTAATTTAATGACATTTAAAAGTATATTATTATTTTAATAGAATTTAGAAAATGTATCGTTTTCTATGATTTTTTCGTTTCGAAGCTTGCAAAAACAGTTTAAGAGCATTCGAAATTTTAGTTTTTCAAAAGTTCACTGAAAAAATACTGAAAAATTTGTAAATTTGATTGACAATAAATAAAAAATCCAAAATAATTATTTCATATAATAATAGTAATATTTTCATTTTTTAAACGATGAATTGAAACAATTTTTTAACCAAATTTTTATTTCAAATAGAGAACCTGCGGAGAATATAAATTCATTTTTTTAGATAAAGTGTAATGTTTTATGCAATAATTATTATTGAAAGGTATATATAAGGAAAGGATAAATGTTTTCGTTTCTTTTGATAAGTATTTTTTGCCAAAAAATTTTGACACCAAATAAAACTCATATTTTTAATGTTTTTATTTTATAAAAAAAACTATTTTTTTCTTACATTCACAACTAAAATTTTTATCCCAATGAAACGCTAAATGAAAAGTTAACGTGTAAACAAAAGTTTAAAAAGTAATATAAGTTTTCGAAATGACATGAAAAATGAAAAAAGGAACTTTGTTTAAGTGGACAAATTATTTCAATGGTGCCTTTGCAATACTAAATTATTTTGATCATCAAATTCAATAAACTCAATTAAATCATTCAAAAGTGGTATAAATAAAATGTAGTTTATTATATTTTTCATAAATATTCAAAAAGATTTCTTTTATTTTTTTGTAATGCTGTTAAATTCCAATTTATTTTGTTTTCACATAATTTTTTTCATAGTTCATATCATTTATCCATCCATTCATTTGCCTTGAAAAAAGTTTCATTTATAATCCACAATCTTTCACTTATAATGCTCACATAGGATGGCAGCCAAGATATTTTGTGTTGAGTAATGGAGTGCTATCATATTATCACTCACTTGATGATGTGCAGAACAGTTGCAAAGGTTCCATCAAAGTGTCAGCCTGTGAAATCATTGGTTATTACAGTATTCTTTTTCCTTTATCATAAAAATTTTTTCATTTTTATTAAACTATGTCATATCCATGGTTATAGTTTATTTCTACATTAGCTTTTCTTATTAAAGTTTTTTCTATCGTCATTATTTTTTTCACCTTTATACAAAGCACACCCAACGGACCTATCTCGGATGGATATCATCGTTCCTTCAGAAGCCCATTTCTATCTCAAAACCCCATCACCAGATGACAGGCAAGGCTGGCTTGTGGCTTTGGGAAGCTGCAAGGTGATGGTTTAATTGTATTCTATGCTATTTTTTTCAAATTTTTTTTAATCTATATCAACATTTCAGCCTTCTCAAATCACAAAAGTATGTCAAGGACTTATAAATGATCATGGACCCATATAGCTCAGTGGTAGAACATAAGAATAATTATTGAAAATTACTAGGTTTGATCCCATGCTTGGTCGACAATTAGCACCTGTTCCACAGTGTGTTTCATTAAATTAAGTTTGTTGCAAGCACTTTGATCTATAAAGAAAAAGTGCTTTATAAATGACGCATTAAATTAGATTATACTGCTGTACATGTCCCAGTAATGTGGCCAAGAAACTATTTTAATTTTATTCTTAATTGTTTTGTATTGTATTAATTGTAGTAACTGTGGCTGACAGCAGTATATCCAGTATATCCAAGCAATTTATTTGGGACAATGTTTCATAGACTGCCAGCCCATAATATCAATTCATCAATACTTGTTACCAGAGTCTACCGTTATCCAAGCTATAACAGAAATGCAACTTTCAAATGTGCTATGCTTGGTGCAGTTCAACATCGATATCCAGCACTAACGATAATAACAAAATGTATATACCATTAGGGCTCGTGACTGATGTCGCCTCACTCTTGTTGAAGGAACCCCTTTCTTGACATCTTCCACTGCTTCCTGTCATTTGCCACAGCCATCCAGTTGACTCTATAGTATTTTTTCAGAGAATCAATCCATCTTGTTTTTGGTCTGGCTCTTTTTCTTTTGTTTCCACGTGGATACCAATGAGTCACTGAGAGTCCCGCTGTTATCCGTGAATCTTGCCAAATGCCCCGCCTACCAGTGTAGGTTATCTTTGTCAGTATCTTTAATATCGCGAAAATTTGTCTTAGTTCTAATCCAGGTATTAGGTTTTTTATCAAGTAGTGTTATTCCTAGAAATGCTAGCTCTGTTTTTCTCTGGGATATGCAGTGCTTTTAGTTTGCCGTCACTCAACGACCATGTCTGGCAAGCGTAAGTCATATTAGGTAGAATGATGTCATCAAAAATCCTTTTCTTTGTTTCTGGTTTAACCTTTTTATTTACCAGTAAATTTTTGAAACGACCAAAATTTTTAAGTAATCCAATAATAATTTAAATAAGGTTCTCATGATAATGATCGTTTAAATAAAGAATAAAAATATTTCAAGTTTGAACTTGAACTGGTAATATAAGTAGAAAGTTGCATTGACAATAACTGATGACATATTTGAGATATGAAAGAATGAAAACTAAATAGTTAAAAATTTTATATGTTTTGGTATCATTCATCTCACCACTGGTGGTTTTGCAAAACTCTTCCAAATAAAAGCTTTTTTATGTGCCTCGTTAACTGAGGTAATATCAGTAATATCAAAAGTAATTATATCAATGTAATGATGATATCAAATGCAGGTATGCACTAACAGTCTTCTTGACAACAGCATCATCCCCAACCAGATGGTCTCAACAGGTTATCATGTGGAGGAGGAGGATGATGATGATTATAATTATCATAATAATTATAAGGATAGCTATAGTAATCATAGTTTTATCAATTATAATATTAGTTGTGGTTATCACATCACTAGTTCAAATAATCACTTGTAGGTCCCATATAATCTTATATGGTTATGCACTTATGAAACTCGCAATAATAAGCGTAAATACAAAATTCAACAGAATCTGGAAGTGAGCTGAGACTTCTGAAGTCAAAGTTGAAGTTGTGTCTGGATGACCTTCGAACCCAGGTCAACAATGTCAAAATGGCTGTCAAAAATGACGTCAATGTACATGTTAGTTTGTTATATTAAAGTGATCAAGGCAAAGCTTTTGCATACTCCATCATTAATTTTGTTTTCGAATTCTTCATCCTACCTAACAATATTCCATCTACCCACCATAATTCATCCATAATCACCATTAACTTCGTTGTTCTCAATTCCACTCATCTATCTACTTTTATTTCCCTTAACCCATCCACCAATATATATCTTATCATTCATCCTTACACCAATATAAATCCACCCATCCATACATCAATATAAATCCACTCATCCATACACCAATATAAATCCACCTATCCATACACCAATATAAATCCACCCATTCATAAACCAACCATACCCCACCTACCCACAAACCAACCCACCTACCCATGAACTCACCCATTCACCTACTCCATAGTTGTTGGAGGACTCTACCACCCTCATCACAGTCTCCACTGACTCCTTCCTCAAATGCCTTGAAGAATGCTTCTCATTGGTCAACGCTGACAACCAATCAAAAAATCTAATTAAGGTTATTTTCAGCTTTTGGATATTGATTTTTTTTGATTTTCCAACATGTTATTTTGCGGATTCAAATGTGTTTGTAACCAACCTAGGACAAGCAGACTAGAAGACTTTCCCATGACAAGTTGCATTATTATTTATCTCTAGCTATCAATTCATCATTGAACATTTTTTTAATATTTTTTATATTATCCCAAGTTGTCTCAATAGGTAATCATCTTCAAAAGCTCATTATTTATAATATATTCGTTCATCATATATATCCCACCTTATTTCATATGTCCATCCACCCATCATCATCCATCTATCATCATCATCAGCTACAAAGCATTTCGAGAATTCATCCATCATTTTATCACTGCTCACCAAAAGTCACAAACAACTCGAAGCTACAAGTTTCCTTCAGTACTCGCTCCAAGGAGTGCCAAAAGAAACTTTGGAAGTTGGCGCTCAACAACAACAATCATCATCATCATCATCTTTCCATCCATCCATCCATCATCATCTTTCCATCCATCCATCATCATTATTTTTCCATCAATTAATTAACTCATTCATCATGCCATCAAAGTGCAAGATTTATCACAAAAAGTAACATGGCTGAGAATCATCATCATAACCACCCTCAAAGACTACTATCATCACCACCCACCTTCCTCTCTTCCTCTTCCAGTCCTACCTCACAAGCCAACGATGTGCCTTTGGTCGGCATCAATAATAATAATAATAAAAATAGACATAATAAAAAAAATAATAATATGCATAAAAATAATGAGAGAAATATTAATGATAAAAATAATAATAATATTTACGAGAAGGATAGTGATGAAGTTGAAAATATTAGTACTTATGGTGATGCTGGTAGCAATGCAGAAGGTACTAATGATGCAAGAAATATGAAACCTCACCAAACCACTGTAAATGGGGGAGTGGCTGGTGATGGTACAGAGGTGGCTGGTAGTGGTAGAGAAGTGGCTGGTGGTGGTAGAGAGGTGGCTGGTAGTGGTAGGGAGGTGGTTGGTATTGGTAGGGAGCCGGTTGTCGATGGTATGGAGGAGATAGAGTCCAAACCCACATTCTTCTCTGTCAGGTCCTTCAAGTCAGTCACTTCATTTTTTTTGTATTCCTCGCTTTCAAACATCTACGCTGATAATCATCTCGTGACATAACCCTTCTATTTGCAAGCCAATAAATAATTTTCCATCCAATCACAACCATCCATTCAAACCTCACGTGACATAACTCCTCCCACAGCATCCTCGATGACTCATCCATCTCCACGTCATCATTCCTCAACGCATGCAGACAACTGATGCCGATCTTCGGTGGGTGTGATGTCATGATGTGTATGTTGTCATGGTTTCGTATGACACTGCTTGATGTTGTTGTCATTGTTTTATGTAATATAATTCATATTAATGATAATTTTTTGTATTTTTCAAATATTCACATTGAATCTCATGTCCAATTTTCTTTCTTCGTTGATTTATAATTTTATTATTTGAATTATTGTCCACATGGAGTTGCGCTTTGTGAAACCTATCAATCGCTCAACCAAAACCCCAATTACTGGTGACCTAATGATCCACTTACTCTCTACTGTTTGATTTTTTGTTTTTCATCATTATCACAATTCTAATAGCAATGAATATTGTAATCAGAATTGTAAATAAATGAATCAATTAGCTGATAATAATTGTGCTCGACCTGAACCTTTGTTAACAAATAAGTCGTTCATAATCAGACCTCATAACATCTCATAAAATGTTGAAGATTGAAAAGCTTTGTTTAATGATCCTTTTGTTCATGTTGAGTACATACCATTATCATTCCATGCCATTACAGACTCCCTGTCCCAGTCCTCCTTCAGCCCAGCCCAGCAAGACATGGTGTGCAACATCAACGTATGTGCATCTTCTGTGCCCATGTAGTTCTCATGTGTTCATTATTTGGGATAATATTGTGAAATAATTGTAGAAAGTGGAGGAGAAGTTCAACAGTTGTAGTCAAGTGCCATTATATGTGAGTCTAGGTGAGGTGTCGGGCAGGGTTTCATTTTGAAATTCTTTTTTTTGAAATATTTTTCATTATATCAACTTTTTATATTATTTTATTAATCATATCAACTTGTAAATTTTTTCAGTTTATATAATAATTTTCATTTTTATTAATATATTATTTTTATTATTATTATTGTGGCAGAGCACCGTGGAGGGCCTAGTGGAAGGGGAGGTGATGAATGGAGATGTTGATCTGCCTAACTCATGTGTGCATGCCCTTATGTGGCTTCTCGAGTATGTGTGTGTGTGTGTGTGTGTGTGTGTGTGTGTGTGTGTGTGTGTGTGTGTGTGTGTGTGTGTGTGTGTGTGTGTGTGTGTGTGTGTGTGTGTGTGTGTGTGTGTGTGTGTGTGTGTGTGTGTGTGTGTACGTTTGTTTGTTTGTTTGTTTGTTTTGTGCGCGTACCAACTAATTATCATCACATCTCTAAGGTCGTTATCCTTCATTAAAGTTCTCCTAGAGAATCTTGTGCAAGATTCGATTGACAACCCCCAATCATACCTTTCTCATGACAACACACATCTCAAACTACCACACATCAACACTCCAACATTGGGCAACCTAGTTGAAGATGCCTACCACAAAACATTGAAGAACCACCATGGCTATGTGCTGCAAAGTGCCTTTGTGGTTAGTGCCTTCAGTTTGTAGTTTTTATTTGTTTTTTTTTCATGTTTGTAGGTTTTTTTGATACTGTTATTATTCAAGTTTACTTACATTTACAATGATTTGAAAATCTTAGATCGCTACAAAGAAACTGCCTTCCAAACAAGAATTACTGCATAAGTTCAAGAATTATGATATCAAGAAGAGCAAAGATAAATATGTAGACATTGACCAAAACACAGGCACTAATGGTGGTGGAGGGTTGGAAGGTGGGATGTTGGTGGTGTTGAGAAGGCATATACAGGTGTACTGTGCAGATTTGGCGGGAGTCCTTGACTCAATCAGAGGCACCCTCAACAAGTACTCCCTTAAACTGCCTGCAGACCAACAACTTTGAAATGCTTCCATGGTTCAATGTTCAATAGTTTCAATTCTTAAAAACATTGTATTTACCTTTATACTCAATAATTTTTTTGGTTTTCATTTCAAAATTCAGAGTTTTTAGATAAATTCATTTCTAAAGAAACTAATTTTGTGATAAAGTCCAACTTATCGAAAAAAGTTTTTTTGAAGTAAATTTATCTGAAAACTTTTCATTTTGTGATTGAACTCGTAAATAATCAATGGTTTTATTTTAGTTACTGCTTCATTGTTGTTTTTGTACCATACTTTACTGCTCATTTCTTATTGTTCAAATACCCCCTTTTTCGGGATTTTCTTTGGTATCTACTTTTTCCATTTCTTTATTATTCTCCAGGGTTAATTTGGTGTAATATTTTCATTTGATCAGATTTCCATTCCAGTTTACCATCTGCATATCACATGTGGGCCAACACATACTGATGACCATCGCAGAACATAGCATTTGAATGCACAAACCATGAAGATTGTTATTATTATGGACCAACTTTTTATCACACATTTATGCTGTTAATATCATCCCCCATAATATTTTATATAACAATTTTAATATATTTTTGTCTGATTTTTCACACTTGGTTTTTACATTTTTTATGCATTTTCAAATTAGTATTTCTAGTGAGTATGTTTAAAAAATCTAAAGTTTTATTAAGATGCTAAGCTTTTCGTTAACTTAGTAACATTTTCAAGTTAACGAAAAGCTTAGCATCTTAAAAAAATTTGTTAGTGTTCATAAATATATTCATTTTATTGTAGTTAGTGAAAAATTATAATATTTCTGAATAATTCATAAATATTCTCACTTTCATTTTTAATGAAGATTTTTTTGTGTGGGATCATTCTGGAAATTTTGCATACATCGAGAACTTAGCAGATAAATTTTCACTTTTGAAGAATGATAAATATTTTATCGAGTAAAAATTATTCCGTTATTGATGTTATTAGTGAATTTTTCTGATATAATTAATTGTTTCAATATTAGTTTTACTGCAACATCGAGCTTATCGTCTGTGATAATCTATTAATCCGTGCAAAATTGGTTTCAATTTTTCTGAATTCTATTCTTTATTTTTTATTTATAAATTTTCACTCTAATTGAAATTATTTTTGATGAAATTGTTTTTTGTGTGAGGTTTTATGTTCGATTAAAAAGTTTAAATTTTTCAAAAAAATTTTACATTTTTTTTATAATTTATAATTACTTTAATCTGATATTGTCATAATCAAAATAATTTTTCAAAAATAATAAAAGCTTCAGTTTTAAACAATCAAACTAGCTCTCTTACTTAATTCTTTTTGTGTTTTTTTCTCACGTCCGGTGGGCATTCGATTTTTTATCTCATATAATCGTCCAAAGTTAATCATCTATAAAATTTCAACCAAAAATATTTGTTAAAGAATTTATAAAACTAGTGTTTTTCGAAATTTTTTCTATAAAAAGTTTTATTGTTTGGTAAATGATCCAAATATAACATCAGAAATGGTTCAAAAGAAACCAGAGACGAAACTTCAAAAGAAGCCTGAGACGAAGCTTCCTAAAACGAAGCCAAAGAAAAAGGTTCAGTATGTGGTGACCAAAGAGATCGGAGGTGAAAAGAATGGGAAGACTAGAAAGGTTCGTATTTACTTGCTGGAAATGTTAACGCACTTCATTGAATATATATTGAAACATTTTTATGAAACAAATTTCTGCATTTTTATATCGAAAACTCAAGGTGGTAGTGAGAAAAGTTCCCAAGTCTTACGGCACCCAAGAAAAGCCATGGAAGATGAGGAGTCACAAGAAAAGCTTCAGTGAGCATAAGAGAAAGCTCAGGTCATCTATCACCCCTGGTACTGTTCTCATCCTTGTTGCTGGTAGACACAGAGGAAAGGTATATGCTCATTTTATTTTTTTGATGTCTGACACATGTTGAATATAGCAAACTTAAAATGTTTGCTTGACTTCTTCAATTTCAAATAATAATTTCGGTTGAGTTAATGACTACTCAATTATGCAATAAAATTTTAATCTTATGTAAACTTCACAGAGAGTTGTCTTTTTGAAACAGTTGA
This sequence comes from Pterobdella sp. o SKG-2022, assembly GCA_964035795.1. NCBI lineage: Eukaryota > Metazoa > Annelida > Clitellata > Hirudinida > Piscicolidae > Pterobdella > Pterobdella occidentalis. The sequence continues at coordinate 5,854,659 of OZ038327.1, forward strand.
AATCAGGCCTTCTTCTTGTCACAGGTGCATATCTTAGCTAAAAGTTTTCCAAACTCATTACTAAGCTAACAAAAATAACTGTCTAAACACTGAATTAAAACAATTAAATAAATTATAGTGTTAGGATCACAGATTTCTTTATAATTATAACCAAGATAAAAATAGTAAACTGATTTTCTTGTATTTTTGTCATTGATGGTCTTTTATGATAATAGTATGGTAAGTTGTTCAAATGTAAGAGAAGTCTTTAAAGTTTTGTAAAATATAATTGTCTAGTTTCTGAAATTTAAACAGTTGATATTATTGGTTTAGTTAAACTCAAAACGTGTAAAGTAATGCAATGTAATATGAATATTAAAATAAAGTTCCAAAAACATTTATAAAACAGGTCCATACCATTTGAATGGCTGCCCTCTCCGTAGAATCAACCAGATTTACTGCATTGCCACATCAACCAAGTTGGACATCAGTGGAGTGAAGTTGCCAGAAAGATTGACGGATGAGTATTTCAAACGCAAGTCTCTTAAGCGCCCCAAGCATGCAGAGGGAGAGATTTTTGACACAAAGAAGGAGAAGTACTCTGTCTCAAATGAAAGAAAAGAGGATCAAATTGCTGTTGATACTGCTCTCTTGGCTGCCATCAGAAGCAGGGAGGATAAGAAGTACTTCTTTGGGTATCTGGGATCCATGTACCACGTCAAGAATGGCGAATACCCTCATAAGATCGTCTTCTAAGTAATTCTCGGGTGTTTAATAAAATGTTAAAAGTGCCTTCAATTGTATATTAAATTTTTCAAAATGTTGAAAAACTAACATTAAACGTGCGTCACTTGATGAGAGAGCTGTATGCTAAAATTTTCGATGTTTAAACTTCAACCGTAGAAACTAGAATATATTTTATAAGCAGTATTTGTTCAAATGCAAACCCTATTCGACGAAGCTTTTCGTAAGATGAACTTACTCTATCAAGTGGAAGTACAAATATTTGTACCTCCACTTGATAGAGTAAGTTCATCTTACGAAAAGCTTCGTGGAATAAAATAAACTCCTAAAAGTGTTTTCATTTGAATATAAACTAATAAGCAGTAATGAATTAAAATAGTCTTGTATCCGCGTGGCTGATCAGTCCAATCTGCTCAAGCAGACCTCTATCGCATGTTTGGCACCAGTGAGCGGAGAGTCTGCCTGAGGCCTCCAGCTTTGCGTCTCAAGTTTTTTTGCAGCATTTAATGACTTGTTTCAAATAGAAGTGCACCATTGTGGGTCATTCTACAGCCTTTTCAAAAGCAGTTCTTTCCGACTTGTGACGTCTATGTTGAAGTCTTTGAAATGCACCTTCAAGAAGTTTTTATTGGGTTTGAGTAGATTTCCAACTCCTTTCTGACCATTTTTGAGTTAGCCTTAAGAATTGTTTGGAAATCCTAAGGTTCGCCATACGAGAAACATGGCCGGTTCAGCGTATCTGTGCCTTGTGAGTTGTAACAACACTGGATAAATTTTCCGTCTCTGATACACCAGTGATTGGCGCTATAGCATTCCAGCGTACGTTAAAAATTTTGCGAAGACATCGAGTATGGTACTGTTGAAGCTGTTTCTCGTGACGTTTGTAGATTTTCTAGGTTTCACAGCCATAGAGTAGTTTGGTCAATACTACGGCTTTGTAGACTTTAACCTTCGTGGACTAAAATTCTTTTTTTTATCCCAAACTTATTTTATTGATTTTTTAAGAGCCCTTCTGACTTTGGCACCTCAACTTTTAACCTCATCACCAATATTTGTACTGCGAGAGCCTTCTGCCGAGAAGAGTGAAGTTTTGTACTGCTTACAACCTCTGCTTTTTCCAATAAAATAAAAGGTTTGTGATAGAGCTAGTTGAAAATGACCTTCGTTTTCATGGTGTTAATGGTCAATTCAAAATTGTCCCAAGTGGGTGAAAACTGGCTCACCTCTCGTTGCCTTTCATGTTTAGTGATAGCGTTGAGCGTACAACCATTAGCAGAGATCTCTAATTTTAATTTCTTTGACTTTAACTATTTTTAGACGTCGAAAGTCGGAAGGATTCACATTGTATCAGTATCTGATGGAGGTGCCAAGAAAATAAGCTTTGTAAGCTTTCTCAACCCTGTTGAAAACACCGGACTGAGCAGTGTCGGATTAGGAAAACAGTCTTGACTGACTCTGCTGGTCACTTGGAAAGGCTCTGAGCTACATCCACTCTAGCTATCATGCCATCATTGAAAAGCAAAAAATGTTCACAAACTTTTTTGACAACCAAACTTTTACAGCCATTTTTGCTCACTGAATCAAATGATCTAGAAAGGCCAAATAAAACCCTTAGTGTTGCTTCACATTTTTTTTTTAAATTGACTGTTCCACTATCATGTCAATTGTTCTTCGAACAGCTCGAAATTGGCGTTGACAACGGACGTTAAGTAATTTAGTATAAAGAACGATAATTAATGTTTTAAAATTGAATCAAATAAAACAAAAAACAAAAAAGCGTTTGAAATTTATTAGAAAATTTAGCTTCCTTCAGCGGTAATACCTCAAAGTTTTAAAAATTCTAAAAGCTTAAAAAAGTAACTTGTAAAATTGTCTCGTCACTTTGGCGCCAATCTCGATTATTTAAAAAATTTTTGGAGTTTCAACAATGTATCTTTTCTTTAAGAATGAACCAAATTGTTTTGATGCTTTTTAAATTAAAAAAAATTTTGTTGTTCGCTAAAATTTGTCCCATAACTTCTATTCTCAAATATAAAATTTTTTTTGAACAATGCACCTGTCTTTTCAAGTGTACGCTTGATTTATTAAGGCATATAAAAATCTTCATTCGATGGTCCATTTGTACTAAAAAGTTTCGGTCTAAAGCCTGTCTAGCTGTGCTTAAAAGAAGCATGGAACATTCAAAAAAGGCGTTCAACAATTTTTTAGTTTGGTGTATTATAAAAATATTTTAATCTCAAACTCATTCAATATTATTCATTTATTTATTCATATTTGTATAGCGCACTTTTTACATAAAATGAGCATGTGTCAAAGACGCTTAAAAGTAAAAATGAAGTTTTTGAAGAGATTATAGTCTATCCAAATAAGTCTTGAGAGTTGATTAAAATGATTGGCGAGAAAGTGTTTTGATTTCATTAGGAAGAGCGTTCCATATTGAAGGTGCTGCATGGCTGAATGATCTACCAAAAAACTTTGTTCTTCCAACTGGTTGGTGAAGTGGAGAGTTTTTCGATCTTAATAAGGAGAAAATTTCTATTATTGGTGAGATTGTGAAGATATCCAGGGGTTTTCGAGTGATGACAGTTGTAGGTGAGAGCAGCTATAATGAATATAAGCCTTTTGGATATAGCAAGCCAGTGAAGCTTGTCTAAACATTGGGTAGATGGGGTGAAGACGTCACAGTTGAGAGCAATGCGTGCGATGTGGTTTTTAATGTTTTGTAACTTTTAATGACTGTTGATGGAAAAGAGTAGAGAAGAGAATTGCAGTAATCTAGTCTAGAAATGATGAGAGCAAGAGCGAGCTTGTGAGCTGTTTGAAAAGTGAGGCATTTACAAATGTGTTTGATGGCTTTGATATGTATGTTACATTGTTTGGCTGTTGAAGAAATGTGTTGGTCAAAGGAGAGAGTGTTGTCGATGATGACGCCGAGTAATTTTATTTCGGAAGAAATCTTTATATTCTGACCAGCAATGTTAACTATTTTTGGTAGGGGTTTTATGTGCGATTTAGTACTGACAAAAATTGCATTTTTTTTGTCGATGTTGAGTTTGAGGAGGTTTTGTGAGTGCCACATGTACAGAAGAGACGCATTTAGATATTTCTTCAACGGCTGGTTGAGGGTTGTCGTAGGAAAATTCAGACGTGAGTATGATGTCATCTGCATATTGATGAAAAGTGATGTTTTTGAAAAATTCTGGCTAAAGGGGAAGTGTAGATGACGAAAGGTAGAGGACCAAGGACAAACCTTTGTGGAACACCAGCTGAGAGAGGCAGAATGGGTGAGGAAGTTTTACTTACTTTGGTGAATTAAAAACGGTTTGTGAGGTATGAACCTAGCCAAAGAAGAGTTGAATTTACAACTTTGAAATCATGCTGCAAGCGAGAGATAAGTATTTGATGGTCAACCGTCATCAAGCTGCAGACAGATCTAGTGAAACCAGCAAGCCTCCTCGATCGTTATCTTGAGCCATTCTGAGTGTGTCTGTTACGTGTAGAAGAGCAGTTTTGCACGAATGAAGTTTATTGTAGGCAGATTGGAATTTTTTAAAGGATGATAAAGCGAATAAATGAGTGGAGAGTTGGGCTAAGACAATCTTTTCCAGAATTTTAGATAATGTTGTAAGATTGGACACCGGTCTATAATTGGAAAAGATTAGATTTGTCTAGGTTGAGTTTTTTTAAAAGTTGGTTTATTTGGGCAGTTTTGAAATTGTAAGGAAAAACGCCTTTAGAGAAAAAAAGGTTTGCTAGTTTAGCAATTATTTAAGAAAGGATAGTTGAAAAAAATTTCAGAAGAAATGTGGTAAGATGTCGAGTGGTGAGGTTGTTAGTGGGAGACTTTTAATTAGACAGTAGTAGTGAACATTATGGCGGCACATCTCATCGAAAAATCTAAAATAAGAATTATTATTGCTATACTGCACGTCATTGTTGTAATTATTGAAGTAATGATTGCTGTATTGTTTTCATGAGTAATTGACTGGGTATCCATTGTTAATTCATTTTGCACAACATCATATGAGCGTGGTTTCTCAAGCAAACTACAGTTTTTGACTCTTCGCATAGCCTGTTGGATTGGTGTATATTGATAATTTTATTGCTAAAATATGTAGAAAAAGATGAAACTAGGTTATTTTCTTCAGTTTGAGAAAGAGGTGGTATGTGAGGAGACTTGTGGAGAATGGAATTGATAATATTACAGATTCTTTTTGGATTTTGAGAGCAACCATCCAGCTGTGTGCGCAAGTGGTTGGTACGAGACGATTGAATTAGGCGTCTCGCTTTAGCTCTTGCAAGTGATACAAGCAGTTTGTCAAAGAATGATCGCTTTATTTTCCGAAGCTGGCGTTTTGCAAGGCGGGCTTCATAAGAAATAGGGAACCGGTACACACAGGTGACTCTGGATTTGAAAGTACGAAGTGCAGCGTATTGGTCTAGCAGGTTAGTGATTGATCTATTAAGGTGATGAGTGAAATTTTCGACATGAGTTTTTATGGGCGAAAAATTTTGGCTTAGTGCTAAAAGGTCTCTTTCAACAAGTATGTAGTTACTCTGCTATAGCATCGTCTGACGGTAATTAATGGTGCTGGGTGATGTTTTATAAGAACCACCAAATAACTCTCCTCCTTCAAAAACAACATTAATGGGAAAAGCATTTGGAGGCAGACTGGGACTACAAGAAAAAATCCATGTTCTATGGAAAACTTAAAAAGCACTCAACCTAAAAAAGAACACCACCCTTAAGCACAACCATCACACACTACAATAAGACAGCCTACACTAACACGCAAAAAGCCAACACGTTGAACAAATACTTCAAATCAGCCACAACACACTCATCCAATCCTACATACAGAATAAGCAATAAACACACTACAATATACATCACTGCAGCAAAAACAACATAAGCAATCAAACACTCCAAAAACAGCTCCATCAAACGCTTAGGACACAGTCATAAAACACCTCACTAACCTTTTCAACACTGCGATAAACACACACAAGCCCCCAAATATTCAGCCAAAATCATCTCTATCACCAAACCCACCATACCAACTAATAGCATTACTCTCGCAAAACACTCAAAAAAGCGTCCTACCCTACATGGCCTACAATATATCCTTCTCAACCTATCAACGCGGTTTCAAAGCTGCACACTACACCACCACAGCACTACACCAAATTAAAAACACTATAATCACTGGATTCAACAAAAATATCTCCACCAAAAGAACAATCCTTACCGCATTCAACATGACCAAAGCATTTGACACGGTCAACACTCATCAACTCATCCACAAAATACAAAACACTCAAATACCCATAACTTTAAGAAAATCTGTAAATTATTTGAACACTAAAGGTAATTTTATTGAGTACAAAGCTTTTCGTTAACAAAGTAACATTATCAAGTACGTTAAAACTCAGACACCGTTGTTTACTTAATAAAATCCTTATTCAACTACCTAAATGGCCGCCAACAATATACCACATACAACAACAAAAAATCAAAACACAAAAATTAAAACAAGAGTCCCCCGAGAGGGCGTTTTATCACCCATACTTTCAACATTTTCATGTCATACATTCACCTCTCAAAGAATAAACTCAATCAACCTCACCCCATAACCAGCTCACATCACAATAACCTCATTTTCCCACAAAACCCACACAGCCACTCAAAACCTTCTTCCCGTATCTAAACGATAAACACATGGATCCACAAAAACTTTAAACCAAACCCAACCACACTCATGACCCCAGACTTCTTAAAATACAACAAACATTTTAAACATAAACATCACCAACACCTTACTTTTCACCACCTTCAACCCTTCCATTCTTGGCCTGACATTCGACCCTAAACTCAACTACTTTTCCCACATAAGCAATACCACCATAAAATCCCAAAAAAAACTAAACTTTATAAAACTACTGACATCACACACTGTGTAAAAACAAAGAAACACTCATCACCACCTACAAAACACTACTCTTTCCTATCATCGAATAAGCCAACACCATCTGGTCAACCATCATCTCATCCATCTCTCTAAAAAATACAAAACTCAGCTTTGAGAATAATCACAGGCTGTACACTCGACACCAACATTCAACACCTTACTCAGAAACAAAAATTTATCCACTCCAAACTAACTTCAAACTAAATGCCTCACAACTCAACCAAAAAGCCTCCCTCCCCATGCACACACTCACCACACAAAAAGCTCACCCTAGATACAAAAAAATCCATATTTAACAACATCAACTACACCATAAACATACCCAGCAACCACAACACCATTTTTAAATGAAAAAAATACACACAAAAAATCGTACACGACTGCAATTCATCCACTCACAACAAAATCCTCAGCAAACAATCCCTACCCATACACGACTCAGAAACCACCTTAAACCACTACAACGACGCATACTCGCCCAACTCAGCTCAAAAAAATCGCCCTTCATCCTTTCATACCTCAACAAAAATCTCACCATCATCCTTATGTCCACTCTGCCACGTCTCCCCCACACCCATCACCTCTTCATCTACCTAAAATTAAGTACCAGACTGGGAACCCAGATTTTGTGGATCGACCCTGCAAAATTAGCTGAGCTTCTAAGGAACTGCAGGATTTTGATGGAAACTTGAGACACCCACCCATGACTAGAGTGCTGGGGTAAAAAATTCAAATAGAAAAAATCTTTTGAACAATTGAAACCTTATGACGACCCAGATTTAAATCAATATTTCACAGAAGCCCAAGTGTTTTCGACATGTATTGAATAATAAAAACTCTCCTACCCTCCAAAAAGCTATCTTCATTGACATCTCAATTTCATCCCAAACCATCAACTTTATTTCATCGATTCATTGCTTCATAAAATGATAAATCTTGATGAAGCGGTAAATGAAAAATAGTCTAGTTACTCTACTTGATACACTTTTTTGCTTATGTTTTATGATAAGGCTAAGCTTATATATATTACGAATAAAAGATAATAATTTTGATTTAGTTTTTTTTACATCGGTTTTATTTTTTAATGTAATTATCATTAAGCTTATTTCATTTTATTGAAAACCTAGACAATATGTGTTACAATGTTAAACTCTGCTAGTGACCTACTGTGGGATTGCAAAGATTCAAAAGAAGTCATTTTTGTCTGAGGTTTCATCTTTTATCTCGCTCAACAGTTTATCAAGTCTGTTGTTTAAGCTATTGTTGCAAATGTTCAATTAAACGCAGTTCGAAAAAATGTATTCACCTCGTTCTCCTTCAGAAGTTGTATCGTTCTTAAACCTTAGAAAAGTCCTCTAAAGCGCAGTCGGATAGGTTGTAGTTGAATAAATAGTCTTGCCATTGAAGTTCAGGTTGTTGGGATTTGAGGGCTGCGACAAAATTTTTGATTTCACTTTGTTCTTCTATGCGGTCATTTGTTAATACACTCGTTATGTAATAACAAAGTAACAAGCTGTTGAATAATTTATTCAAATCAATTATTTTCCAATTTCAAAATAATATTTTCCATAATGAAGTTAAGCGTTATGTTTTATACTTGACATGACGTCATTTGATGTTTGTTGTTTTCTTTAAAATAACACGATTAAAAGGCTGGATTAAAAATGTGATTGAATGAAAAAATGGATATTATGGATAAGCTTGTGAGCTGAGGAGCTTAAAAAGGGAAGGTTGCATTGAATAATTCATTTTATAAGCTTGTTTCCATGTTATATTCTCCAGTCATTTTGCGTCATATAAATTTGAAAAACTTTAAATTAACGTTTTTATTATTATATTTATATTAGTATGAATATAATAATATGTAATAATAATTAATGTAATAATAACTAGTATAAATAGGATGAAATATTTTAACTTATCACTTGATAATGTAAGCTAGTCTTACGAAAAGCTTCGTATCTTTTGTTTAAATAAATACTTTGTGTTTGTTGACCTTACTATTTGGCTCAAGATATTTTTGTTATTGTCAGTTTCAAACCATATTTCAATCACGACCAAACATTTGATGCAGATAAAATCATTATTCATCTTTTCAAGTGCTTGTTCAAAGCCGCTGTTTGATTTTTCTTTTCATATATGCATTCCCTGTTTGATGGCGTTTCTCTATTAAGATTGATTGCCTGCCAATCTAGCACACAATGTCACCATAAACTAAGAACATCTGGTCCCGAATGTTCTTGAAAGAAGCAGTTGAGATCTCTTGTACTGTTCGATTCTAGATTCGAGGCTTCTTCTGAAGCCTCGAATCTAGCATTCATGTAACAGTTTGCTATAGTTTGTGCTGTTGTTTTCATCCAGGCTCTCTTCAAGGCAATGACGGTATCTAATATATCCCAAGAGAAGGGCGTGTCATTATCCGCAGTTTCTTGAGGTCTGTTCGCCAAAATAAAGTAAGTGAAATTGAAGATTCTTTATGATGCCAGTGTTATTCAGTGGAGAAGAAAGTGACTTCATGAAACCAGGAGGCAGGTAAGTACAATGAATCACCTGCTTCCAGATGAGCTATCAACATTCGTAAGTATGCTCTTGGATCATCCTTCCTCACAACTCCATCACCCGCTTAATTTTTATCCAATGTGGGTTTGTTTTGTGATGACTTCAATGTTTTCGAAAATTTCATCTACGTTGTCAGTGCTTATTGGTAGACTTACTTTACAAGAGTGGCTAGGTATTTTCAAGTCTCCATTTTCAATGACTTTATCAGGAACATCTACTAAATCTTTTTTTCTGAACTATCCTTACTAAATGGATTTGCAGTGTTCATTTCTTGATTATTTGTATTATTTTGGCTTCCTCCAATCTTACCAGGAATATCATCCGATTCATTGGAGTCTAGTTTTGTTTTTTTGCACAAAGGTTCTTGTTTATCATTTTCATCTTTATCAAGGTTTATAACATCACCTCCATATTCATTAACATTATCTTTATCATCGTAATCCTTACTGAAATCATCGTCGTCGTCATCTTTGTATAATAACAAATAATTCAATGCTTTATCGAGTATGTCTTCACATTTAAGCATTCGATTTGTTAATGCATTTATTTCATTTATATTTCATTTATTCTCTAATTTTACCAGCTTTCTTTCGAGTTCATTTATTTTTGTTTTTCAAGACACGATTTGCAACAACTTTTGGCAGCCCGTCTTCTCTTATATCTATGAAAAATTCATTTGTTGCTTTATTTATTTTTCGACTATCATTTGAATCAAGCTTTGTTTCAATTGAACTTCTTGAGTTTTCATAATTCTTATTTTCACCTTTTTCATTTTTATTAATTTCATTAATTTTCTCAGACATTCAATATCACTGTTGTCTGAAGTGGTATCTAGCAATGATTTGTTGTAATCTTTTTTATTATAAACTATGAGACCATTTTCATAAACCGCTGAAGCATTTCCCGCTGTGTGTAAATGGCTCACATTGCTAGATGGAAAAAGACGGAATCTTTTCTTGCCTCTCACCAGCACATACAAATTATCATTGAAATCATGATGCAGACCTGAAGACCTGCCATTGTTACTGTGTCCTTGCCATAATGAGACTTGGTGGGGTACGAGAGATGATAGTAGGAATGGTGAAATTGGGAAGTCATTTTGCATGTGCTCTAAAGGTGCGGTTATGATACGATCTGGCAGACCAAAATCATCCAAAGCATCATCAAACTCTTGAGTTGTCATGTACATGTTTTCTTTGCCCTCAACTAATGAATCTAGAAATTCAGAATATTTTATTGAAACTTTTAGTATTTTGTATCGAAATTGTTTAGTTTCATCATTTTCTTCTATTTTTTTCAACATAAACTTTTTCATTTCAACTTTTATCTTTCAAATAATTTAAACTCCAATTTGAAAACTTCCATTCATTTTCTTTCACTATGTTTTTTATAATTACGGGTTTTCTTTTTGAAATATAATTTTCGAAAAATGTTCTCGAATCAATACTACCATCAACTTGTTCAATCTCTGAAAATTTATTTCCAAGAATATAACCTTTATATCTTATCTGGCAAGACATTTTCACTATGAGACAAACAAATTTTATAAAAACGTGCTGAAAAAGATTCAGCAAACGACGATAATCACTTAAGTAAAATTGCAGTTCAAGAAATTAATTAAGACGAACCATATAGACAAAACTTGTATATTTTATTGTATTCACAATTAATTGATGGAGGTCAGTACGGAGACGACCTAGGAAGATCACAGGCCATGCTGGTTATCAACGATGCTTTCATGCTTGAAGTATTTGCCTGATTAAGGATTTTTGTTGTTTTAAGTTGACTTTAAAAGTAAGGACAACAAACACAAAGTATTTATTAAATGACACGAAGATTTCGTAAGGCTAGCTTACATTATCACTTGATGATAAATTTTCCAGACCTAGAATTTCATATCTTTTTCAACACAACTCAACCAGGTTTTTGCTGGTCTACCACGGGAATGACCTCCAGGCAGAGGAAGTTTGAGCACGTCTTTAATACACATGAACGAACGTCTCACGTGACTATACCAACCAAGACGACGGCTCTGTAGCAACGTCTTTTTGTCTGAGATTATAATTTTTCTGAAAAAGGCTGATGTAATTATTACCTATTACATCACGGTTACCACTGTCCATCTGCCTGGCCAAAGGTTATATTTCTTTACGACCGGATGTAATAACAAAAATATATCCCTTCCCGCTTCACTTTTTGCCAACCAAACAAGACGCTTAGCAACAAGCTTAGACTCGTTATAAGCTTCTTTAGATATGTTAGCTTCATTATATAGCTCTTGAATTTGAAGCTTTTTAAAAGCCTTATAACGGTTCCTTTTTTCATTCACAGCGTCATCTACACTGGCGTTCCACCACCATGTTTGGCGTTTCCACTGGTGGTTCTGAAGAGGTCTCAAGAAGAGAATTTCTAAGATGAGCTCATATTTTCTCCACGTTTGGAAAATTCATGATTTGAGTCGCTGTTGACTTGGCGTTCAAAGACGTGGCAAACTCTTTTGCAATTGCTGTTAGTTTCCAAGTTTGAAGACGAGGGTTAAACTTTCACTTCACACTCCTTCGAATAGTGTGAACAAGATCACAGACCAACAGATGGTGTTGCAATGCACATTTCTTCCCAGGAATGACTTTGACGTTCTTTACCATACTTTTAAAAGTTTTTCGACTTGGAACTACCAGAGTTAAGGTCACAAGATGGGACTCTCTTTTGGTGAAACAAGTATTGGCGACAAAAAGATTTTTGGCCATTGGAAATTCTAGAATTTGCTCACTTTCAGAGTTACGGATGCCATAACCAAAACCACCATGCACGTCTTCAAAACCATCAGCTTTCTCACCAACATGCCCATTCCAGTCACCCAATGGGTTGAGAATCTCAGAAGATGGTACTTTTGAGAAACATTTCTGCAACTAATCATAAAACATTGTTTTTCCTCAATCAGACGACCAACTTGCGGGGCATAGACTGAAAAAAAGTTGAACACAGACTCTCCAAGAACAAGACATATGACAAGAATCCTGTCTGAGATTCGTTAAACTATAAAAAACATTGTGTCTATTTTTCTGCCTAAAGAAATCCAGCCCTACTGAGACCTGATTTATTGCCACACCAATAAAACTTATAGGCTGAATTCTTGCCCTTCAAAATGCCGGATTGATTTGACTCGGTGCTACCAGCTCATCTATTTTCTTGAATCGCACATATGTCCACTCTTCTCCGAAACGTAGCCTCTACCACTTCACTGCCTCTGATCTTTAAACTACTCACATTCAAAAAAATTACTCTGAAAGTTGTTTTCGGGTGCTCACTTGATTCGCTTGAGCCGGACCCTGCATTCCACACCCGGGGGTCAGCTAAGCCCAAAGCATTACCAGTACGCATATGGGTACTAGCACTACTTTTAGTGTAAAAATACTTTTTTGAAGCCATTTTTAGTTGGGACAAAGTTTTCATATAACTGCCAGCCCAAGCTAACGTTCAACTTGAACTTATCGGATTTCAAGAACCACCGTTCCTAACTTGGGCAGTTTGCCTTGCCGTTGTCAATAAAAAATGATCCTCCACCAAGCCAAATGAAAACGATACCAGGATATCAGTTTGTCGATACCTTCTACCGAATCTACTGTTATCCAGGTTTTAACAGGAAAGCAGTCTCAATTTGAATCTTGGGTGCAATTTAACGTCATGCCCAGGACCAAACCTTGGCTCACAAAAATCATTTTGTGAATATAGTGAATAAATACTTTGTTTCACAAATTAATTTGATTGAGGCTATTCTACGCCATTAAGTATTTTATAATCTAATACAATTAGAAAAATAAGTTTTTTCTCCATTGAAGTGTGATTATCAGTCACTAATATTTCATAAATATTGATGAGATGGACGTTTGAAATTCCATTATGCAGGTGACATATTTTTCAACTATACTAACAAAACAATTTTCATTTGAAAGTATTAAAAATATTTCCATATTTAATATTTTTGTTGAGAAATAAGTTTGTGATATGTTTACCATAAAAGACAGTTTACGGTGTCGATTAACAATGGTATATTGAAAAGCTGTTGTATGATAACCACTGCCTTTTTGTTGGGTTGTACGATATTCAATTGTTCCTTTTAAAATGACTGTTCTCATGAAAATCTAAGCAAAGAAGCATTCGTAATATATAAAATTTATGAACAAACGTAAAACAATAATTTCTTTCCTTCTTAAAATGAATTTAAAAGAATTGTTCAAAATTATTAATATTTAATCTAAAAATTTGTTAAAAGCCTAAAAAACTAAACCTCTTTGTAGTTTTTTTACGTTAGAATGTAGGTCAGCTTCATCAGGCACCTAACATACAGATATTATAACGGATAACATTCGGCCCTGTCACATTTATTGTCGACAAACTCATTTTCCATTGAGCGTTCCCAAGGCTAACGTTTCATATGCCAGTTTAGGTTTTCAGTATGCTTCAATTTTTAGCCGAACTTCTCTTTAGTGAAATATGCTGATTTGTATTTTTTTAAAGTGATTTTTAAATGGACGATGTTATCGTTGGTATTGATAGTTCAAAATGGTTCTTTTTTATTTCTCATGTAGAGGTTGCATGGTGAGTGGTCATAATAGATAAAATGGAAAAAGTTTTTGGTTTTAGTTGGGGTGCGTGTAAATTTTTGTTTCAGAATAGATATGTGTTTCAAGGTGAAGGTGTTGTATGTATCTAGAGTGCATCCGGTGATGTTTCGGAGTGCTTCATTTTATTAAATGTGGTTGAGGATTATTATAATTTCTATTGTTATAATTATAATTCTTATTATTATTATTATTATTATTATTATTATTATTATTATTATTATTATTATTTGTAGGGCGCACAGTTTGCAAACTAGGTTTGCTGCAGAAGCGCTGTTCTAATCAGAAGGGCTATGAGAAAGAAATTTGGCTATAAAGATGCGTCTTTAAACGCTTGCGAAAAATTTTAAGAGAAGGTGAAAGACGGACATTAAGTGGAAGAAAGTTCCATAAGTGAGGGGCGATATGCGAGAAGGAGCGATGTAAAAAAGGGTTAGAAGAGACAGGCTGATGTAGGCATAAACCAGAGTTGGAAGACCTGAGAGACTCAGGAGTCTGTCTAATGGAAAGACGGTCATATAACTAAGCCAGCTGATTAAAATATAAGGTGTTAGCGGTGAGCCATAGCAACTTGAACTGGGCTCTTAGTACGACCGGCAGCCAATGAAGGCGATCGAGACAAGTGTGAGATGAAGAATAGTAGTCGGCTTGAAGAGTGGTTTTAGCAGCGCGATTTTGGAGAGATTGCAACTTAGAAATAAGACAGTTCGGGAGTCGACAAAGAAGAGAGTTACAGTAATCAATCCTTGAAAGAACTAAAGAGATGATCAGAGCAATGGCAGTGTCAAAGGGTAGGAACTTGCGTGCCTGTCTGATCGCATGGAGATGAAAGTTGGATGCTTGTATGACCTGAGAGACAAAGTGTGTAAAGTTGAGTCTAGAATCAAGAGTTACACCTAGTATCTTCAGTTTGGACGTTACGGAAAGAGTAGTGCCGTCAAAGATTACTTCAGTGGGAAGATTGGATTTGGAAAGAAGTATGGGACTGCCGACAAACATCACTTTGCTTTTGTTAGGATTCAACATGAGGTGATTGTTAGAAAACCAAAGATTAAGCTCAGTGATGCATTCAGATATCTTAGTGAGGCTGGGATGAGGATCAAGGTAAGAGGCGCCTGTAAAGGAAGTAATATCATCAGCAAACTGATGATATAGAACGTCATGCTTCTGTATGATCTCGCTAATAGGAGAAGTATAAAGAGAAAAGAGTATGGGCCCAAAAACAGAACCTTGAAGAACACCAAAACGAAGGGAGACAGGGGTAGAAGAAGAGCAGCTTATTTTAACAAATTGCTTGCGTTCGGAGAGATAGGACTGAAACCAGGATAAAGCAATGCCAGAAATGTGAAAGTAGTCTTCAAGGATATGCAGCATATTTGGATGATTAATGGTGTCAAAAGCTGCTGAAATATCTAAAGACACTAAGACGGCCGCAATAATTATTTTTTTATTATTAATTTTTTATTATTATATCAAATTTTATTATTGTTATTATGAATTTTATTATTACTATTATTTTTATTCAAATTCAAATTCAATGAAGAGTATGATTGTAGTGGCATCAACTTCAGGAGTTTCTAGACCACTGAGTATTATGAACTTTGAATGCAATTTAATGTAATGTAAGTTTTCTTAGATATGACAATTTGAAAAAAATTATGCAAGTATAACTAAATAAACAAAACAGTTAACTAAGATTATATGAAAAAAAGGTCTGTTGTTTGAAACAAAAGTAACTATTATAATTTTTATAGCGCACAATTCAAGATTGCTTTAGAGGTGCTCAAGTTTTGTAAGAGATTATGACTGGGGATGTTTATGGTTTAAATGAGTTAAAAGTGAACGAAAGTTCATGAGAGAAGACGGTGAGCGCAAGTTAGAAGGAAGTGAATGCCACAGACGTGGAGCCTGGTGAGAAAAAGAGCGACTAGTAAAAAAGCCTGAAGAAACAGGTTGATGAAGCTCGAGACCAGAGTGCAAGGATCTGAGTGGTTGAAGTGTGTGTCTGATTGACAAAAGATCAATATGATAAGCAGGTTGTTCAAGCTTGAGAGTGCATGCAATGAGCCAAAGTAATTTAAACTTGCATTTTTGGAAGACAGGTAACCAGTGCAAACGATCAAGAAAGTCACTGGAAGAGCTGAAATAATCAGCTTGAAGAACCGTCTTGGCCGCGTGGTTTTGGAGGGCTTGAAGTTTGCATAAAAGATAGTTTGGCTGCCCGTAAAGGAGAGAATTACAGTAGTCCAATCTGGAAAGAACTAGTGAGATAAAGAGAGCATTAGCAGTGGAAAGAGGTAAGAATTTGCTTACTTGTTTTATGGCATATATATGGAAATTGGAAGATTGGATTATTTGAAAAATAAAGTGAGCAAAGTTCAAATTTGAATCTAAGGTGACATCTAAGATTTTGAGCTTAGAAGATATAAGAAGTGTGGTGCCGTCGAGAGTTACCACAGAAGGAAGATTGTATTTTGCTAAAAGACGAGAGCTGTCGACAAACATCACCTCACTCTTAGTAGGGTTTAGTTCCAGTTGGCTTTGGGAAAACCAGGAGTTTAGAGCGGAAAGACAACTGGATAATTTAAGGAGAGTGAAGTTAGGATCCGGGTGAGAAACTCCGGTGAAAAGAGTGATCTCATCAGCGAACTGGTGAAAAGACAAGTCGTGCTGTACAATAATGCTACACATGGGTGATGTATAAAGAGAGAAGAGGATTGGTCCCAGAACGGAGTCCTGCAGCACGCCTGAGTTGAGTGATGTAAGAGAAGAAGAGAAATTGTCCATTTTAACGAACTGAGAACGTTGAGAAAGGTAAGAGCGAAACCAAGAAAGAGCGAGATCAGAAATATTGAAGTGTTTATTCAAAATATCAATTAAGATATTGTGATCGAGAGTGTCAAAAGCAGCAGAAAGGTCTAGCGAAACCAAAACGGCCGCATGTCCAGTAGCACAGATGTTGCGAAGACTGTCAGTGATGCGTAAGAGTGTAGTTTCTGTTGAGTGGTGCTTGCGATATGCTGATTGGGAAAGATTAAAATTAGGAGATGATGAAACGTGAGAAGTTATTCTGGAATGAACAAGTCTCGATAATTTTTGAAATGGTGCTCAAGTTAGAAATAGGGCGGTATTTCGTAGGAATGGTAGGGTCCAAATTGCCTTTCTTAAGCAAAGGGAGAACTTGTGCTGTTTTAAAGGAGGCGGGGAATATTGCTTGTGAAAAAGACAAGTTGGTAAGTTTGGAAATTATTGGAGCAAAAATGTGAAAAAAGCGTTTTAAAGTGGATGTGGGGATTAAGTCTAAAAGAGAAGATTTGTTGGGTAAAGAGCGAATTACTGACAAATGAAAAATAAGAGAGTGGTGTTCGATTGTCTGGTAGTATAGGGCCTGTGCAGCGCAAAATGGACGTTGGCAAAGATTTTTGAATAAGAGCGATTTTCTCTAAAAAAGCTACTAAAGGTATTTACAAGATTGATAGCTTCTGAAGAGCTGCGTGGCGGAGAAGGAGGGGATCTATGTAGGATGGAGTTGACAGTTTTCCAAAAATCCTTCAAGTTTGTTTTGACAGATGCAAGCATGTTGTTAAAATAATAAGCACGGGATTTAAAGATGAGAGCGCGAGCAGTCTTACGAGATTCCTTGAGGGCAGCAAGAAGACTGGCTGGAACAGGCTTGGATGACCTTAACAATAAGAAAATTTTTCTCTCAAGTTTTCGTCTTTTTCTTTTGGCGGCAATAGCGTCAGTGGATAGCTTGTGATGGAAGTGACTGCTGGGGCGAAAGATGTGGGTGCGAAAAGGGGCATGGTGGTCGATAAGTGATTGAAAGGAGTTGTTCATTTTTGTAAGAAACTCTTCAACTGGAACATCAGAAAGGTTAGTTAGTGTATTATGGATATGTCTGAGATCTGAGCATCATCAAAGTTTTCAAAGGAGCGGTAAACTACAATGCGAGGTGGAAGGGGAGGAGGAGCGAGGTTGAGATTGCATAAAATAAGATAGTGATCGAAGTCAAAAGTTTCTCTGCCGATTTTTTGTATGAGATGACTGTTAGGTTTTGGAGTAATGATGAGGTCAAAGATGTTACCAAGTCGGTGGGTGGGGAAGTCGATGTGCTCGAGTTCACATAAAAGAGCACTAAGCGGGTTGTCATGAGACGTACAATTTGGGGTGTTGAAATCACCAGCCAATATAAAATTTGAAAAAAGAGAATAAAGGAAATAGAGATGAGACGTGAGCTTGCAGATAAAATTGCCGGTGTTTGGAGGACGGTAGATCACCGATATAAACAGTGTGACGAAAAAGACACTTTGGCTGTGAATGATTCAAAAGAAGAGTGTGACGGGGATTTAATGGCATTCAATCTGATGGAGTTTCTGGAAATTACAGAAATACCTTCACCTTGTTTACCAATGGGTCGGTGAGAGTGCAAGACATGAAAGCCATGAAGCACAATGTCATATTTTGTGACATTGCGTTTTCAGGAATCCAAGTTTTCGTCAAAGCAATAATGTCAAGTTTAAGAGAAAGGATAGTATCGAATATAATAGAAGATTAACTATGAGTAGACCTAGGATTGAAGAAAGCGAATTTAGTAGAGAAAGGTACATTGTGGACTTTAGGATGAGAGGCTGACCGTCATTCCCAAGCCGTACGTCCCATCTTGAGTCGCACTTGTTGTCTATAAAGGGGACAAGAGGAGGATGTTGTGACGTGGTCATGGCAAGAGTGCTTTGATTTAAAGCAGAGAACACAAAAGAAAGGAGAGGTTTTAGGGCAGTTGTCAGAAGAATGGTCTTTGCCGCAGTGCTCACATATTCTAGGATTTTGGCACTTAGATATGTTATGACCATAAGTATGACAATTCAGACATCTAGTTGGATGGATGCAAGAGTGGAAAGGGAATCTACCAAAAAAGAGATGTACATTCTTGGACTTGTTCAACATGGGGAAAACATTGCTTGGAACTTGAATAAGCCAGTCACGAATAGAAGGGTTTCGTGCGTTGGGCCTGCGCTTAAAGGCACGGAAAGCGCTGGGATCAACAGATGGAAAGAGGAGATTAAAAAAGGTTTCAAGTTCTACATTAGTAACCCATGTCGGTAGACCCAAGACGGTGATTGTTGGATTCAAAAGAACTGGGTCGTGGAGACGTATGTTGGGAAGAAAAGAAAGCAAAAGTTTGGCATCCTTGAGTGAATCAGCAGAGTCAGCTTCCCAGACAAAAGCATCAGTAGACTTTCGAAAAGGCTTAGGAAAAGATTTAAAGGCTTGTTGTGAAAAGTTGATGGACGAAACCAATCTCATGCACAATTCACTAGGAGTCTCACCTGTGGTTGAGATAAGTTTGGTGGAATATTTAATAATGGGTGGGGTTTTTTAATAGAATGGATTTTATGTTGGATAGGAAGGAGTCAGTGTAAAATTTTGTTAGTGTGGGGATGAGAAAGGGTGTCTATGTTTTTTGATTTGACAATAGTGCTGTAAGTAGGTTGAGATGAGTTAGTAGTAAGAATAGATGTGGTTGAATTGGTTGGTGTGAATGATTCTAGGGAAATTAATGATAGAAAATTATTAATTGAACTAAGAGACGAAATGGTTGTAGAAGCAGAAAGTGAAAAGATTGAAGATGTCTTGCTTGTAGATGAAGTTGAAAAAGTTGTTGAAGCTGAGGTTGATGAAGATGAAGTAGTAAAAGGAGATGAACTAGTCGAAGAGGTGGTTGAAGATGAACTAGTCGAGAAAAAGGTGGTAGCTGGAGAAAATGTAGAAGGAGAAGTAACTGAAAGAGGTAGAATGGTCTAACAGAAAGATAAAGATAAAGTGGTCGAGGAAGTATGGATTGCTGATTGAGATGTTGAAGATGTAGTCGTAATTAAATCTGTAATAATAAACAAAAAAATATATATAGATGAAACTTCAAATAAAATATTTTGAGCAATCAAATGTTAATTTTAGAAAAAATTTGAACAACTTCATTGTCTTCATCTTTTTTCTTCAATGGGAATTCCACATCATCACAATTGAAACCAGAAATTGCTTATCTTTTTCTTTATTGTTACATTCTTTGATATTGATTAAATGATAATATTTTATTCCGTCTTTTATGGAATTTTCATCCAAGTAATGCCAGCCTTTACTACCCCCAAAAAACCATCAAGTGTTTATCTTTGTAATTTTTGTTGTTGCATAAGATGAAATTGTTGGTGTTCACAATTCATCTTCTTTCTATGGAAAGCAAAAAATCCGAAATCATCTCAAAAGAAGTAGTTCTTGTATGTTATTGTACTAAGTTATCAAATTTTGAAATAAATCGCGAAATTATTATAAATAATAATATTTTGACATTTTAAACTGAATTATGTAGTTTTTAAGTATAAAAATCGACTATTAGAGCCGCCATTATAACTTCGACAAGCCACCTTCGATTGGCGCCAAAAAGTTTTATTATTATTATTATTATTATTATTATTATTATTATTATTATTATTATTATTATTATTATTATTATTATTATTATTATTATTATTATTATTATTATTATTATTATTATTATTATTATTATTATTATTATTATTATTATTATTATTATTATTATTATTATTATTATTATTATTATTATTATTATTATTATTATTATTATTATTATTATTATTATTATTATTATTATTATTATTATTATTATTATTATTATTATTATTATTGTTGTTGTTGTTGTTATTATATTTTTATTGTTACGCTTTCATTCAACCTGTCTTACTTAATAAAGCACCCGATCTTGTTTCATGTTTCAACACTTCAAAACTTGAAAACAAAACTGTTAAATATGCAAAATGTTGAATCAAATTGCAAGAATCTTCGTCTGCTTTCCGTCTTTCTCTTCCTCACCATTGTGGCACTCCTGTACTATGCTGAGGTGGTTACTTTATGTATGCTTTCTGATATTTGCTCCATTTGATTCAGTTTTGATCGATAGTGGCATTTTAGTCTGAACTTGAGCGTATTGGCTGCATAATTGGTGGAAGAATATGATTTTTTTGACCACTGAGCTCTGAGTTGTTGTGTTTTCAACAAAAGTCACTAAATTTTTGCAATGATAACAACGAAATCTTTTTTTAAATTAGTTTGAATGTTCAAAATCCTTTTCAAAACAAATTGAAAGGTAATGCCAGCAGGAAGTTCATGGAAGCAGGAAATCAACATTGCCACAATCAACCTACATAATGGCGTTGGAAGTTTCCACTATGAATCTTTTGTGAACTTATCCTATGATCAAGCCAGAGTTGAACGAGAGTCGAACCTTAGACGTTACGCTACGTATGACCTCAACGACCTGGACAACAATACCATTACTTTCGTCACTGCCTACTTCGATATCGGTCTTAAAAATAATTTTGTATTCGATATGAATTAAGAGTTGAATGTTTTACAAATAATAATGTTATGACGAAAGTCGTTGTAGTTCAACCATTGTTCTGTCTTCTTTTAAATGTTATTATCAATAGAGTTCATATTGATATTATTATTTTTGTATTCAAGGTACTTTCCGAAAAGGCTCACTGCATAATAAACAAGGAAAAGGTTTGTTTTTATATTTTAATTCATCTTTTTTTTTAAAGTCGCCTTAGACCACTTTATTGCACTTTTTGTATCACACGTCACCTCGTGCTTTTTCCTAATGTATGTACAAAAGCCATTTCGCTTCTACAAAATCTTTTCAGGAATCGCTATAATGTAATTTCTCATTCATTTGGGGGCATCATATGTCAACGCATAAGAAATTCTCAACAAAAAGTACGACCCATATTTAGACTACCCAAAGGTTTTAGCCCTTCTCCGTTGGACTCAATTAAGCTATACTCTGACACCGATATATTGTGCTCTTTTGTGTGAGTTTCAAAAAGACAGCATTTTTATTAACAAGAAATATAGTTCATTGACCATCAATAAGAAATTGCTAGAAGAAAATACAACTTATATTACTAAAACTACTGAAAAAGTCCAACAGTCGCTAATATATGGTTCTCACGCAGTCACTCCTTACAGGCATGCTCAAGGGCATGTTTAAGTGCACCACACACACATTCGTATCTAATGGGAATTACCCACAACGTCTCAAATTCATGCATAATAATAAATATTTTGTAAGAAAAATTATAAATAAATGATGAAATCAAAAAAAAATAAATGACATTAATGTTTTGAGCATGACTTATGAATGCACTAACTCTATCGTTCTAGTGTTTAGGCCTGCTAGCTGGTGAGGCTGTTGCCCTTCCAAGGTACGAATCTGAGCATCTGTCAATTAAATTTTTGGATTCACATTATTTTGTTCAGATGATTATTTTTCTTAAAAAAACTAATCAGTCTGCTTTTATCAGCCAAGGTTACTAGATTAAATTCTTTATTAGTAAATAAAACGTTTTGAGACCAAAATTACCAGCTTAATGATGAAGATAGATATGTTTTTGACCTACACAAGGAAACATGGAAAAGTTTTTATAAGAAATCAAGAATCTTCAACATGAGCAAATGAAAAATTTAAGTTTCTAGTGTGAAGGCTTTTTTAATGAGATTTAGGAGTTGTTTTAAAAAAGCATTTCGTTTCATTCAATTGTAACTTATTGATGTTATTCAATATAAGCAAACTTCACAAAATGGATGGAGGTTTATGGACAAGTGAATGTTAGCTTGATAGTGTACGTGGACAACTCCCTTCACCAACTGCGCTTCCAATCCCTCCGTCACCACCTCAACACAATCATTATCAAGATCAACAGAAAAGATCTGGACAGTTTTAAATATTTGAAAAAGATAAACAAAATTTTTAAACAAGATGGCTATCCAAAACACCATCCAAACACCGTCGTACCAGAATACTCGTGTATAATGCATGCGAAATATGAACTAGTCCGAAAAACAATTATTCAGAACCCATTCAAAAGCAAGTATTTTGCGTGGATGGATATTGGAATTTTTAGAAATGTTGTTAATCCAAACCTTTTTCCATGCATCTTCCTCCTGACTTTATTGAGTCTTCAGTTGCTTACTCCCGTTTTTCCACACGTCAACCTAAGTTGACAGCAAAAGAAATCATCTTTGGGAACAAGGTGTGGGTGTGTGGAGGGTACTTCATCGCCTCAGCTCAAGTGATGTTCAGGTAACTTATTATATTTCTTATCCTACTTCGAATATTTTGGATAAACAACGTGATTTAGAAAGGTAAGCCACTAACACTTGAATTTAAATTATCAATTACGAGTATGATTATAGTGGCCTTAACTTAAGGACTATGAATGCAAAATAACTAAATGCGATGTAATGTAATGTCAGTTTTTATAGATATGACAATTTTAACAAGGACTATGCAAAAATATATGGAAGAAAAGTCTTTTCTTTGAAACAAAAACAACCATAATACTTACATAAATGACTTGGAAAACTGATTTGATTTTATGAAAGCATTATTTTCAATTAAGCCTGTGATGACTAACAAAAAATTGTAGATAGTTAATTTTAGACACAATTTGAATAACTTCAATGTTTTCATTTTCTTTTCTAATGGCACTTCCATATCACCACAATTGAAATCAGAAGATGCTTATCTTTTTCTTTTATTGTTACATTTATTAATATTCATTAAATGATATTATGTACAATGTAATGTAATGTAATGCGGTATTTATAAAGCGTTTTTCCTTATAGATCAAAGCATTTGCTACAAATTTAATGTAGTGAAAACACACTGTGGAACAGGTGTTAATTGTCGGCCTACGCCGGATCGAACCCAGTAACTTTAGATAATTAGTCTAATGCTCAATCATTGAGCTATAGGGGCCGACAATGGTAGTGAATTAATCTCTAGGAAGCCATTTTTAGGGGAATACAATACAATACAATAACAAATATGATTATAGTGGCATTAACTCCAAAAGTTTCTAAGCCACTCAATTAAAGTAAAAAAAAAAAAACTAAGAATTAAATAATACATAAACATTTATACACCATAAGATCTCGAAAGAAGATATGATTTGAGATTCCTTCCAAAAGTTTTGAAACAGAAAATCTGAGTTTTTCGGGGAGGTTGTTCCACAGGGTAGAACCGGTTACAGAAAACATTTTCCTCCCTATGGTCTTGAGCCTAGACTCACCCGGAACAACCTTCAGAGAATTAGCAGCTCAGTTTCTGCTTACCCGGAATGCTTGATAGCATCTCAAAATTTTTTGACAGGTAGACTGGACCTTCATTGTGCAGACATTTGAACATCAGCAAAAGAACCTTATAGTCAATCCTCTCATCAATTTTAAGCCAGTGCAGATCTCTCAAAAAGGATTTATGTGATCATATTTTCTGGTGCCCGTAATGAGCCTGGCTGCTGTGTTGATCAGGGATTGGAGTCTGTTTTTTGGTATTTAAGGAGCCCTGCAAGGATAATATTCCCATAGTCAATACGGCTCAATACCAGAGCTGATGCCAACGTTTTCAAAGACTCTATACTCAACAAATCCTTGATTGATTTCATTTTCCTCAAGGAGATGAAACCACCTTTTAATATCATGTTGATATGAGTGCCATCTGCAAATTGGTGGAAGCTGAAGTTATGCCTTTTGACTAACTTTTCCAAATCACAAGTGAAAAGAGTGAACAGCAATGGTCCAAGAACGGAACCTTGTGAAACACCAACAGATGAATGCATCATACATGTTTCACTTTCAGAAATATGCGCCAACTTGAAGAGATCTGGAACAAAACCCACAGAAAAAGAATTGTTGAACACATTTGTCAAAAATGGTGACATCAACTTAGAAATCTTTTTCAAAAGGCAGGTGGGTATTGGATCCAAAGAGCATTGTTTGTTGGGTAGTTTCTCAATTGCCAAAATGACCTCATTCTCATCAACCTCAGCAAACTTATTTAGATTAACACCAGGGTTGCAAAATGAAAACTGGGGAATTCTGTTGTCTGACAAAGATTTTTTGACTGATTCAATTTTGTCAGTCAAATGTTTCTGGAAATTTTCTGCCTCGATACCAGAAACAGGGTTGCATTTACCTCTGCCAGAAATTTTATTTATGTAACTCCAAGTAATAGATTTGTTTTTTGAGATACTAAGTTTTGAGTCCCAGAACTGTTTTCTGTTTTGGTTGCACAGTCTCTTGAAAAGTGACTTCTGCAAAACCCATGATGCTAGCTCCTTCTGACATTTGGACCTGAATACCTGCGTTCAAGTTTCCTTTTAAGACATTTTGAATCACGACATTCCTTGGCAAACCAAGGGTCAGATGATCTTTGTCTGATTCTCAATGTCCTTAATGGAATGAGGTTGTCTAGGGGAAGAAGAAAATCCAAAACATAAATGAATTTCAAAAATAATCTATATATTATTTATTTTAAACAATTAAAATTAATCTTTCTACCATTTTTTTGATCCCGGCACAAAGATGTTTATCTTCATAGTTATATTTTCACAATAATACCTATTGTCATAACGGTTCAAGCTGGTTTATTTGGTCAATAAAGATTATCATTCCAGCCAATTTTTTGTTTCTAATGGCAGTACTTCTATCAAGTTTATCAAAGTGCTTGGTTATCAGTTCAAATTCACGCTGATGTGTGGTCTTGGAGCCATCTTCAATGCTCATCTTCTACTGGGGTAGAAGAGGGGAGAGGGGTTAGCTTGCGCGTTCCAACGATCCGGAGAGCGATGAAAGCTTGTCTTTCAGTAGGTTCAATCATGCTGAAAAGGTCAAAGAATAGGCACTAGACAAAATGTAACTCACACCTTTGGTATTGCGGTAGGGTGTGAGACGATACGTTGGATTTTGCACAAATCTCTTTTCGGCGCATGAATCATTCGAGCACCGCAGAGATACTGCCTAAAAACTTAGTAAGGAGTGGCACCCCTTAAGTGTATCAACAATTTGACAGAAAAAATGAATTTACGACTGAAAAGCACTAGGGTTCAAGCTCTTAATAATCTGAACATTGAGGTTGATGAAAATAACAGAAATGGGAATGATGATGAAGTATTCCCAAATTCTAATGCAAGGACTACATCGGATGACAGAGATCATTAAACTTTAAAACCTCTTTTCAACCATTACAATTCCACACACTTTGCAACATTTAATGTGAAGATAATAAGTCGTCTTCGAACGTCTTGAACTCGATAAAAACTTTCTGAATTCAACATTCTCATACTTGGAATTATAAACCACAAAATTGTGCACCCTTCTTTTGAAGAGAAGACAAGCAACCACCACAAACTTTCTGGATGCGGGCTGATCACTCAAGCTGTTTGGAGGAATGCTCAAAATGCTGCCTGTAAAGGTGTCGGACTACTAAAGAACGAAGCTGCTTAGAGCATCTTCTCAAACGTAAACTATTTTAATAAAAAAACAATCATAGTGATATTCAACAATAACCTAACATCAATATTCATTGTTGTCATCAGATGAACCAGAGTTGTTCAAAAGAAAAAAATAGATGCATTTGCAAGCTTTCAGAACCCTCAGACACCGGATAATGAATACCAATTACAAAGGAATAAGGCGTCACGCACATATTATGGAACAGCCATGGAGGAAAGACCCGCAAACGAGATTCGCCGACTGGAAAAGTTGAACTGCAAGAGACATCGTGAAGCTTGAAAATCAATAAGTAGCATCTCTGGCCGAAAAAATAATAAATCTGGTATCTTTGAGGGTAAAAACAAAGCTGAAAGAGTTAAAAACTGACACAAGCACTTCAAAAACCTACTGGGTTGGGAGACTAACATAAACAATAACCAAGAAGTCAAAAGCAAAACTTTCATCTATGACCTACCATTCAAATAGGGGCTTTTACAATAGAAGAGCTCTTCAAAGCCAGATCAAAAAAAACCTGAATACAGCATCTAGGGCCAACAAAATTTTCCCGGAATTGTGCTGGGTTGAACAACCTCTACTTGATTTCGCAAACGATCTACGCATGAATCATGATACACTCGATCAATGGTCACTCAGTAGTATTGTGCCTGTTTAAAGCAAGTGGTATATCTTTGAATACCAATGTGCTAAAATTTGTTTACCGCATGAGCTTGAATCGTATTCAACCAATCATGGACCCTTATTTGAGATCAAAACATAAGGGATTTAAACTAGGTAGATTTACTGCATGTTTGATATTTGCTTTAAGAATGCTTATTGAAAGATTAGTCAAAAAACCTTTTTGCTGTACTACTCTTCCTAACTTTTCGTGGAGCCTTTGAGAGCACACACAGAAATTAAATGTTTTTATACTGAAAGCATATGGAATACCAAACGAGCTTTTTCGAGCAATCAAACTCTTATACCAGAATCCTATAGCAAAATTACAATCTTTTGATAGCGAAACTGAGAAATTCGATATTTTGGGTAAAGTTCTCCAAAGAGACACCATTGCATCTCACCCGTTCACAATTTTGCTCAATTATGTCATGCGAGAAGCAACTTAAAAAACAAACTACTCTGGCTTTGTATTAACCAGTCGCAGACAACATAGCACTCATTCTGAACACTAAGCAAGCAGCAAGTTCACTTTCTGGTGTTAAAGTCAAAGCTGGGAATGTTAGCTTACATCAAAACGCTGCCAAAGCTAAAATGGTTTTCACAACCAATCCATCGTCGGAATCAAATCGTTGAATGAAGAAAAAATCATTATCTTTGATTTCGAATATTTCGGCTTTTGGATTGATTTGAAATTGGAAGACATCAAGGTCAGTAAAGCTCAGACCTGGGTAGCCTGCAATAATTTGCAGAAGATTTGAAAATCTAACTTGTTTATGTCGATAATGTACTGCTCTATGGCGGCTGTGAGTTTTGGGCCATCGATAAAACGACAACTAGATTGCTCGATAATACTTACACAAAGCTTTTTAGATCTACTCTGAACGTTTCTTGGAGATCACATCACCAAACAAGATCTCAACGGGTACTTCCCAAAAGTTATGGCAGAAATCAGAGAGAAGAATGAGATTGACTGGTCATCGCAAGCGACCTGATGAAGAAATCGCTTCCAAATTCGTGCTTTGGAAACCAAACAGAAGCAGAACCAACATAAAAAAAAAAAACAACTCTCGTCGATACACTCCTCAATGACACAGTCTGAGGTGCAACATAGAAATTCAGTACCACAATGGTGGACCGCGATTGCTGGAAGTCAAGATTTCGTGAAGTTTGGCTGCCCAAGCAGAGAATCAGATTCAATGCTGATGAAGTTAGTGCCGAGGTGAGTGGAGCTTTTAGAAGAAGTGTAACTTTTTTTTACACATATATTCCTGTTAACAATTAAAAACAGAAATGGCACAAAACACTGATATATTAAATGACGTTGGCAGGTGGACCGCAGAGTACAAGGAAGGAGTGGAGTGGTTGTTGAAGAGGAAACTGATGAACACAGATCAACAACTGATCTACATTCTGCACAACTACAACCTCACAACTACCCCTCTT
The DNA here is from genome assembly GCA_964035795.1 of Pterobdella sp. o SKG-2022. NCBI lineage: Eukaryota > Metazoa > Annelida > Clitellata > Hirudinida > Piscicolidae > Pterobdella > Pterobdella occidentalis. Next base: position 5,883,004 of record OZ038327.1, read on the forward strand.
CAAGAATATTCCACTAGAGGTTGCCATTTTCTCATAATTTTGTTTCAGATTTTTATCTTCACTCATCTGTTTTTCATTTGACAAACGATGAAATTTAGTTACACGATCAAAAACGCAAAAAAATAGTGTTAGTTATTTGAATAGTAGCATTTAAAGTTGTCTCAAACAATCCACAACACAGGCCCACACAATCCCTGGTTCTACCTCCCTTCCATCTCAACTAGTTTGTGGTCCCAACAAATGAACTTATGAAATTTATATAAAATTATATAATTTATATAAAAAGAAATTTATATAATTTATATAAAAGTATTTGTTATCAAATCCTCAATTGATGAAAGATGATAATGTCAAATATCAGTGAATTTAAATTGATTTAATAACAACCTGACATTTAGACAAGATACGTTAGCCGGTGGTTTCTATTTGTTCCAATTTTTCATTTGTTAACTTAATTTCTACTTCATAATCTTCATTTTAACCAATTCCAGTGCTGATAAACCTTATTTTATTTAGATTTTACTTCACATTGAAATTGCCTACGCCACGATTTGTTTCAATGGTTTTTACTTTTAGAATTACTCGTTGTGATTATGTATGTCAAAAGATCTGAAAAACTGACTGAAAAATTTCAATTTTCTCAAAAAACCACTCATCTTTTTTTTATTTCCCTCTCTCTGCATGGAGAAGCGCCCATGCAACCTAATAGCAAGTAAAACTTCAGATAGAACATAACTTAAGAGCCTATGAGGGTGTCAGTCCTTGCAGCCGCGTGCATGTGTCTCATATAATTATTAGCCATTTTATCAGATGAAAATGTTTTGAAGTGCTAGATAAAGTTTTGCATTGAATAAAATTTCAAGCATTTTCTATCTGTGACTCATTATTGGCAACAAGTTGCAAGATTAAAGTCATTGTATCAGTTTTTGAGGGTCATTTGTATTTTACTATTAAATTTTGATTAATTTTTTATCCAGCATGTGACTCTTGAATCCTTTATCAACATTACTAATGTCTTCAAGTTTGTATGCTTGATAAGGTGAGCTGGAAAACTTCGACTTGCTTAATTAATATAAAAGTTTGATATAAATTGATTGTGTACTGAGATAATTTACTTCACCATGAAGCTGTTTTTAAATAAAAAAATAACGTCGATTTCGTTGTCATTGACTGGCAAAATTTGACTGGCTTTTTGAAGGTTAATTTAAGGTTTTGGGAATCAGAAAAACACGACAATGTTTGAATTTTTTTGATGAAGTTTTTCTATATCATCTCAGGTAACTAATTTAAGGTTTGTTTCAAGAATGTACAGAATGATGATTCTGATACAAGAAGGCCATAATTTTCGATATTATTTGATTTTATCACAAATCTGTACCTTAGATTTTAAAAAGATTTAACCTTGAGTAGAAAGTGATTGATATTTTGATTGCATGTACAAACTCTTAGTTCCGACAGTATTGGACTACTAACGATAAAAGTTTTGAGCTTCGTGGGTAAAAAAAATAATCAAAAATGTAAGTTATGGGACATTGTCATTGTTAGTCGCAAGGAAATGGTGACAAAAGTGAAAAACTTGGGCGTTTTAATTTTTCAAAACACTTGAAAAATTATGTTAAATTTTTGATCTTTCTTTTGGGCACACTCGACATTTTTTTACAGAATTGGTTTGAAATTTCACTTTTGATCAAATAGAATTTATTAAATTGATCGGTTAAAATTGAAAAATAGTTTGAAATTTAGAAATTTTAATAAAATATTTTTATTTACTTCAATCCTTTTTTAAACGCAAAAAACAAGTTTTAAAAAATAAACATGTCCTAGAGATCAAAGGTTGAGATCTAAGTTCACTTTTCATTTCTGCTCTTCCTTATTGTGAGTTTCAAACAGTTCATTAATTTTACTTTAGTGTTTCCTTTACGAAATATTTCATTTATGTTTTTTGGCTGGTTTTTAGTATTAAAATAACTTTCACATTTACGAATGAAAACAAGGTAATAGAATTATGAATATATTTTATAACGAAATATAAAAAAAAAGATTCAATTCAAATTGAATTCAAAGTTTAAAACAAGATGTGAATTTAATTGAAAATGATGAATATAAACAATATTTTTCCGTTAAATCATGCGAAACGCTTCAAAATGTTGCAAAACTTGCTGATAAAACAGCGATAAAGTATTAAACCTAGTGAAAAACCACGAGAAAATGATTAAAAATGTGTAAAAATTAATATTTAAATCTCCATGTTACAATATCCTCAATACCATTATAGCTTTAATCTCATAGCTGTCACAACAACATTGACAATGCGTGCAATTAACCCTACAGCTTATCGCCTATTTGTTGAAACTGCTGTGTACATATATCAAAATTCTTCATGTACGCTTGTGATATACTTCAATGCACTGTAGGTGCTGATATATTGTGTCTAGCGATAATTGAGTGCATTTAAGTGCATTTAAAGAGGAGTATTGAATTTCCTTGAGAGCATAATTTAAAAATAATTTAAGTTATGTCAATAATAATAATCTATTAAGAAAATAAATAATATTAATAATAAGTTATTTAGTAAATAAATAATAATAATGAGTTATTTGGTAAATAATAATAATAACCTATGGCAGTTATAATCTATATTAATAACCTTTAAGTGCCAATAACAACAGATTGTTCAAACCGGTGTTCACCCACAGTCATGTGCCAATTTAATGATAATTGTGAATGTTGTAAAGAATTATAAGTGGATAATGGACCGAGTCCGTTTTTTTATTGTTGAAGTGATTTTTTCAACTTTTTGCTGATCAAAGATTTCAACTATTCAACATTTGCAGATCGAATTATGAGCAAGATGGTAACACGTGAGTTTGTGTGTGTGAGTGGGTGTGTGTGTGTGTGGGTGTGTGTTTTGAAAATTTGCAATTTCTGATTAGAATCTCCTTTTATCACGATATTAAATTCTTGTATTTATTTCTTATCACCTATTGATGAGGCATTTATTAAGAAAGGAGGGCACCACATGAACATCTAGTTGTCAAGTTCTCATTTAAAATAATAATAATAAGTTGTCATTTTTATCATTATTTCTAATATTATTATCATAATTATTAATTTTATCATTTAAAAAAAAATTATTATTATAATTATTATTCTATTGATTTTTTGATATTAAAATTAATTCTTGAAATTTGTGAAATCTAACAATACCAGAAAAATAAAAACAGACAAACTGCAAAATTTAAAATAATAATAATAATAATAACATTAATGAGGGTGATAAAAAGATAAGTGGTGTGATAAGTGGAAGACTTGGAATAATAACACCAAAAATTATAATCGATCTCATTTTTCGTGTTAAATACACACACACATATGTATGTATATATACAGGAATATATATAAGGAGCTTAATATATCTCTCAAAAATGTAACCCATGTTTTGCTAGTTTCGAATATTCATAATAATATAAATGGTATTAAAAATAATAATATTATATATAATAATAATAATTTTTAAAAATAGAATTGAAAATAATTTCAAATAAATGAAAACTGTTTGTAAAAAAGTGCTAACACTTATTTTGTGCAAAAAACAATGTTATGTACTATTAATCAACAATTAAATAATAAATAATAATAACAATATAATAATAATAACAACAATTATATAAACAAGTTTGCAACACTTTTAATTGTATTGAAGGAACTTCAGACAAGTAAGTCCATGTTGCATTCCAATAATAAGAATAATAACATTATTATTTTTATTATTCAAGATTTTTGTATCGCTTAATTAACAAAAATATGCTTCAGTAGCGTTTAATGTCTGTGGTTATCAGCCTCCGTGAGCATGTATGTATCTATAACAATGTGGCTCATTATATTATTGTGGTTAAGTGGCCTGGAAACTCTAAGGTCTACGCCACTATAATCATGTGATCTCCATAGGAATAATGCCTTTCTTTTTTCTTTCTTTCTTTCTTTCTTTCTTTCTTTCTTTCTTTCTTTCTTTCTCCTTTCTTTCAATACCTTTCATTAAATCCTCTTTTAACCTTTTTCCGCCGTTTTGTTTCAGCATATGCCCCCTCACTGCATACCTTTGAAATATTGCTTGCTAAATCCTTTTTTAACATCTCCTATTATGCCCTCATCACAAAACATCTTCAACTAGTGTAGAAGTAATTTTAGTTTTGGTTCATCGGATAATTTTTTATAAAAAGTCTTTCAATGACTCAAACATTTGGAGTCTGGTTGAGTGAGTGCATGTAAATATAGAGTGCAGATGAGAAAACCATGGCAGGAGAATAAATGAGGCGGACGCTTATATAACTATGAAGATGAAAAACAACTTTTTTTGTTATTATTATGATTTTTATTAATGCTGATATTTAAATGTCATAGAATGTGCTTAAAAATGGTTTTATTACTGGTGTTTGAATTTTGAAAACTACTTCTACTATTACTACTACTACCACTACTACTTCTTCTGATACTACTACTACTACCACTACTTCTTCTTTTGATACTACTACTACCACTACTACTTCTTCTGATACTACTACTACTACCACTACTACTTCTTCTGATACTACTACTATTACCACTACTACTAATACTACTACTACTAACACTACTACTTCTACTGATACTACTACTACTACTAATACTACTACTACTACTTTTTCTGATACTATTACTACTACTACCACCACTACTACCACTACTACTTTTTTTGATACTACTACTACTACTACTTTTTCTGATACTATTACTACTACTAGCACCACTACTACTACCACTACTACTTCTATTGATACTACTACTAAAATAACAAAAATAGTTACGAAAAAATTCTTATTGCTATTATTATTATTATTATTATTAAATTACCCTTTTGTTTTTATCATATGATACGCAGAGAAGATATAAATAATATGTTTCGATTTACACAAACAAATAACACAATCAATAATTTGCATTTAAAAATATTTTCAATCATATTCATTTGAATATGCCATCATAATAATCATTTAAATATATATTCATGATAATTATTTAAAATATTATTTCATAATAATTATTTAAAATATTATTTCATAATAATTATTTAAAATATTATTTCATAATAATTATTTAAATTATTATTTGAATAAAATATTGGAAAATACTATTTAAATAAAATATTTAAAATAATTATTTAAATATATGTTTAAATTAATATTAAAATGAATATTCATCAAATATGAATTTTGAAGATACCAGAGATATTAATAATTTAGATCAAACAAAAGTTAATGAAATACTAATTCCAATTATGATGATCAAAAAAAATTAAAAATTAAGCTCTATAGAAGTTCAAAGTCTCATGTTAATCCACTTTCAAATTAACTTTCATTATTTGCATTTGCAAACATAATTTATATTTTTTTTTTTTTTTTTTTCTACACATCACTTATTTTTCCACCAATTAGTTGTTATTTGCTTCTCCTACCATTTATACTTTGTTTTTTAAAGTTTTTTGCTTTTATTTTTTGCATTGTTATTTTTTTCACCTGTTATTTTTCCAACTTTTTCCAAAGTAGGTCGAATCGATGACATAAAACACCAACTTGCCCGACAAAATATCCTCATTTAATTGGATATTGTGAAATTAAAAAATATCATAAGTTGACCAAATGCAATAAAAATCTCAGATTCTTATGAAATTTTAAAAAATCACCAGTTTGAGAAAGCATTTCAAGTTTGCCCTAGTCTTCAAAAGTTTGTTAATCTTGTGATATATGGTCTTATAAGCAGTTTAAGAAATTAGTTAAGTTCATAGAAGTGCTATGAATTCGTATGAATGAAATATAACCCCAACACACTTTGGAATGCCGCTGTTTTCTATTGTTTTCTTAACATTTTTTTGGTATTAAAAATTTGTTTTCGCATGGAAGGTAGCATCCTAATGGAGTCACGTGTTTTCATACATATTCATTTCACCAGGAAACTTGAATGATTTTTGTTCAATTTTATCGTATTTCATTTGATCAGATGTTTAACATTGTATAAACAACTTAAACGTGCTGTCTTATGATTCTCTACTTGATCAGCTCTTCATTATCTCTTTTCATTCTTATACTGAAGCTGCTTTTTCTCTCTCTGTTTCTTTTTTCTACCTCTAGTCTCAAATCTTTTTTTTTATTATATTTTTTTTAAAACCTCAAAATTCTTCTCTTCATAACAGAGCGCCTTTGAACGATGCGTAAGAGGCGTTATATGTGGTTTACTTGAAGAAGATTGTTGCAAGTACCAATTCTGAGTATTTGATAAGTCCAGTAATGAACGATGTTTTTTTTAAAATTCAGTTATACATAATAATTTTGAACCTTTCTTATGATATTGTTGTATGGAAGTTTACGTTTGTCTTATGGCCCAGATTGCTCAGTTGTAGGGATTTAGTTCATAAACATATTGTATGTAAACATTAGAGTGCAGGTTCAAATGCTGGAAGAGTTTTGATTTTTTTATCTTTATGAATATACTTTACTTCATATATATTTCAGATTTTTTAGCACTGAATACCATATTGGAAAGAGTATGAGACCATTATATGCTGCATTGTTATGAAAAATAAAAATTTCTTATTGTTATTATTCATAGAGTCATTACTATTATTTTGTTGATCGCAGGACTTGGAACGAAATCTCAACTTTTTCTGAAAAGTCTTCCAACTTCAAAAAGGTTCTCCAACAAATCAACACTCACAGCAACAAATCAAATCCTTTCAACACCTTCACGTGATCAGCGATCAACACAACGTCATTTTACAACACAAACAACAAAGATGGCTTCTTTGAACAGCGAACAACTGAAAACCACATCACAAGAAAGGGTCCTAACGATGAGCAACCTAAATCCTCATGTGAAGAACATTGAATATGCCGTGAGGGGTCCCATCGTTATCAGGGCTGGTCAGATCGAACAAGAACTCAAACAGGTGTGTGTTTTGTGGAGGGGGGTGTTGTGTGGTGGGATGTGGTGTGATTTGAAGAAGGAGTTTGTGATGGAATGTGGAGGTGTGAGCTTAACATATGTGTTGTATGTTTGGGAAGAAAGCGATAGAATGATTTTATGTGTAGTGTGTGGGGTTGTGTTTTAGGTGATGTGCAGTTTGTGTTTTTGCTTTATGTTTTGAAGTTATTAGTGAGCTTTTGTGCTTATGAATCTATAATCCTCATCAACACAACCAACATCACCATTCTTCTCATCGGTCACAGGGCATCTCAAAGCCATTCGAATTCGAGCAAGTGATAAGAGCCAACATCGGGGACTGCCATGCTTGTGGACAAAAACCTATTTCCTACCTTCGACAGGTGCACTTGATTTATTGAGGGCTAATGTGATGGAAGTTCGTATTGCTGATTTTATTGGAAACGAGATTAGAGCAGTTATGTGAAATGAAAGTTTTATAAAAAAATTCAATTACGAATCTAAACTTTCAGTTTCAACCCCTACCACAATTTTAATCCTAACTTCAACTTCGTTTTTAATTATATTGTTTTCTTCTCCATAAACTTTTCATACAAATGATATTACTCTATGAACAACATATGATATTTTTTTGGCAGTTGGTGGCCTTGTGTGCTTATCCAAACTTGATGGAGACATCAGTGTTCAAGAATGATGTGAAGGAGAAGGCTAGAAGAGTGTTGGGCGGGTGTTTCGGATCCAGTCTGGGTAAGGAGGTGGATGGGTAAATGAAATTATGGATGGAGAAATAAATGAATAAATCAAAGGATATCAATGGATAGATGTATGAGTGAAAGGATATATATAATAATGATTTGTTGGTGTGTAGAAGGATTTGTTGCAGGTGATTTGAAAGATAAATTGAACGAATGCATCAATGATGGAGCAGAAGGTTAGTGATGTTTCTTCTATTCATCCCCAGGTTCCTATACCGAGAGTGTTGGCTTGAGAGTGGTGAGAGAAGATGTGGCAAGGTGGGTGCACACACACACAAACACACACACACACACACACACACACACACACACACACACACACACACACACACGCACACACACACACACTGTTCTTGCGATCATCCACCATGAGGTAGGTGCAAAGGATTGAGAGATGAGCATTTTTCTTGTAGTTATAAATGCCTTGTGGTTTGAAGTTCAGCCCGCAGTATTGACACTTTATGCTTGTTTGTGTCTGATGCTTCTGTCTCACGTGGTTTGCCAGACCTGCTTTACTGGCGGCTATTCTGTTGCATCCCGGAAACGTGCAGGATAAGGCATTGTCAGAACTGTTGTTATTGTTGCTATTGCTTTGATTGTTGTTGCTATTATTGTAGTTGTTGTTGCTCTTTGATTTTCGAATTTTTGTTGTTGTTGATGCTTTTGTTTTGATTGTTGCTATTCTTGTTGTTTTTGCTGCTGCTTTTATTGCTGTTATTGTTTTGATTGATGTTGCTATATTTGTTGTTGCTCTTGTTATTTCGATTATTGTTGTTGCTATTGTTTTCGATTGTTGTTGTTTTATTGTTTTGATTGTTGTGGCTGTTATTGTTGTTTTTGTTACTCCTGTTGTTTCTATTGTTGTTGTTTCTATTGTTTTGATTTTTGCTATTGTTCTTGCTATGTTCTTGTTGCTTTATTTGTGCTTCTGAAATCGTTTATAGCGCTACGTTTTTGTTTTGCATGATTCCAATAACAATCGCCAGTTTAAGGCTGAACTTTGTTGGGTTGCCAAGGCTTTTTAAAGTCTAGCACCCAATTCTCTCAATCTTTTCTGTGGATATGATGTGTGTTGCTCTTTGCACTGGTAAGTTATCAGCTGTACGCAGTGTTGTAGCCGTTTTCGCTGTATCACTTAACGTAATTGTAGCAGAGCTGTTAGCTTCGTATAATTTTTCTTAATCCGCTGGGTTTTACCTGTCAACTGCTTTTTTCAAACTGAAGAGATTTTTTATTTTTTAAGTTTTGAGCAATATTTTCAAAAAATTTGAATAACTTATGTTTTTTGGTAACAGAAACAGCGTTTTGTAGCAAAGAATTTAATCTCTAACTATCGTAATAAGCAAAAATATACGGAGCATCTAACACAGCTTCGTGGCTTGCACACACACACACACACACACACACACACACACACACACACACACACACACACACACACACACACACACACACACACACACACACACACACACACACACACACACACACACACACACACACACACACACACACACACACACACACACACACACACACACACACACACACACACACACACACACACACACACACACACACACACACACAAACATACACACACACACACACACACACACACACACACACACACACATACACACACACACACACACACACACACACACGATGTTCTTGCGTTCCTCCACCATGAGGTAGGTGCAAAGGATTGAGAGATGAGCATTTTTCTTGTGGTTATAAATGCCTTGTGGCTTGAAGTTCAGCCCGCAGTATTGACACTTTATGCTTGTTTGTGTCTGGTGCTTCTGTCTCACGTGGTTTGCCAGACCTGCTTTACTGGCGGCTATTCTGTTGCATCCCGGAAACATGCAGGATAAGGCATTGTCAGAACTGTTGTTATTGTTGCTATTGCTGTGATTGTTGGTGCTATTGTTTTGATTGTTGTTATTATTATTGTTGTTGTTGCTCCTGTTGTTTCGATTGTTGTTGCTATTGTTGTTGTTTCTTTTGTTGTTGCTGCTGCTATTATTGTTGCTGTTACTGCTGCTATTGTTTTGATTTTTATTGCTATTATTGTTGTTGTAGTTGCTCTTGTTATTTCAATTGTTGTTGTTGTTATTGTTCTGATTGTTATGGCTATTATTGTCGTTGTTTCGATTGTTGTTGTTGTTGCTATTGTTTTGACTTTTGCTATCATTGTTGTTGTTGCTTTTGTTTCTGTTATAATTTTTATTGTTGTTGTTTTTGCTGTTATTTTCCTTACTGCTGTTGTTGCTATCATTGTTTTTATTATTGGTGCTACTCTTGTTGTTGTTGTTGTTGCTTTTATTATTATTATTATTATTATTGTTGTTGTTGCTTTTGTTTTTGTTGTCGTTATTGTTTTGATTGCTGTTGTTATTGTTGCTATCATCTTTATTACTGCTGTTGTTGCTATTATTGTTGTTGTTGCTATCGCTGTTATTGTAGTTGCTATTATTTTTATTGTTGTTGGTGGACTTATAATCTTTAGCCAAATCTTTTTTAAGTTTTTCTTCAAGCTCTTTATCTCTGCAGACCTTTGGTAATGTTGTTGCGCCATTTTCTCCTATCATGCGCTTCTGCTCTCCAAACATCCACTATGTTTAACTTTTTAAGATCTGATTGCACTAGATCGTGTCATCTTTGTTTTTTTCACCTTGATGTCTTTTGCCACTTGCTATTTTGCTAACCAGGAGTCGTCTTGGTAATTGATCATCCGGCATTCTTTCAAGGTGTCCGAGCCATTGTAATCTTCTCTTTTGGATCATTACTTCAACCCTGTCAATATTTGAACTGCTTCGCAGCTGGGTGTTTCTCATTTTCTCCCATAGAGATGTGCCAGTGATGATCTTCAAGCACCTGTTAACGAAAACTTGGAGTCTTTGTGTATGTTTCTGTAAAAGCTTCCAAGTTTCGCTACCGTATAGAAGGTTTGGTATGATAACCGCTTTAAAAAGTTTCAATTTTGTTTGTACTTTTATCTTTGGTTGGTACCATACCAGTCGGCTCAGAGTGCGAAAAGCTTGTGCCGCTCTGTTAACTCGAGCTTCAACTTCTGTATCAACCGAATTATCGCTACTGAGTATACTTCCGAGGTATTTGAATTGTGTTACCTCTTCCAAATAATTGTTTCCCCCAATTGAAAGCGTTGCTGTGGCGTCTGGATTCTTTTTGCTATTGTCGTTGTTGTTATTGTCGTTGGTGTTGTTTTTGTTGTTGGTGGTGTTGTTTCTGTTGTTGGTGGTGTTGTTTTTGTTTTTGTCGTCGTTTCTGCAGCTGTTTATTTTTATATTTTTGTTGTTGATGTTATGCGTTGCTGTGGCGTCTGGATTCTTGTTGTTATTGTCGTTTTTGTTGTTTTTATTGATGTTGTCGTTGTTGTTATTGTCGTTGGTGTTGTTTTTGTTGTTGTAGCGTGTGTTTTTGTCGTCGTTTCTGCAGCTGTTCATTTTTATATTTTTGTTGTTGATGTTATGGTTCTTGTCAATGTTATTTCTAATGTTGTTATTGCCAATGATACTGTTGTTATCGGTGTTGTCAGGTAGAATGCACATAAATTTTGTTTTTTTGAAGTTTATTTTTAGTGCAACCTTGGCAAAGATATTGTTCATTGCTTCAACAAGACATTGGAGACTTTCAATGTTGTTGCTTGTAATCAGAATGTTATCAGCATAAGCTAGGTTCTGTACACATGTGGATTTTTCTAACTTATGACGACTATTGTTCATCAGCGGTGCATTGTAGACTATGTCAATGCCTTTGTTAGGATGATTTTTCAAAGCCACTTTTAGCACAGCATCCAGATAGAGGTTGAGCAACATAGGAGCTAAAAAGTCTCCTTGTTTAACTCCTACGCTTATTGGGAACTCTTCAGACATCTGCCCCTCTGAACGTATCAATCCGGTTGAGTCACTATAGAGTGCTTTAATTATGCGAATTAATTTTTCTGGGATGCTGAAGGTTTTTGATAAGATTTCCCACAGAGCTTCTCTATTCACTGTGTCGTAGGCTCGCTGGAGGTCCACAAAACAGAAGTATATAGCCTTGTTAAATTCTTTGGCTCTTTGCATCAAAATCTTTGCTGAGAAGATTTGGTCGCAACAACCTCTGTTTGGCCTGAATCCACACTGGTTCACCCCCAGTTGACTTTCAACCATGTCTTGCAATCTGTTTAAAACTGCTCTGCCAAACACTTTACTGGCTACGCATAAGAGTGATATTCCTCGGTAGTTTTGGCATAGTGATTTTGACCCATTTTTATGAATTGGGATTACTATTTGGCATTTCCAATCTTTCGGAATAACTTCCGATTCCCATATTTGGTCTGCTATCATTTCAAGTCAATTAACTGTCACTTCGTCGCCTATTTTGAGCATGTTCGAACTGATTTGATCTATACCAGGAACTGTTTCTATCTTGCATTGATCCAGAGCTTTATGCAATTCTATCTTTGACAACGGTTTAGACAAATTTTGAACATCTTCGTCATCTAGTTTAATTTTTCCTGGTATGAGCTCGTCGTATAGTTTGGCCTCTACTATGGTATCAGTTTTGGCAAAATCTTCAAAATGTTCTTTCCACCTGTTGATTTTCTTGTCTGAAGAACATATGAGTAGTTTACCATCTTTAGATTTTAAGTTTGCTGAGCTTCTAATATTTGAGGTTTTCGCCAACTTCAGCAATTTCAAAATTGAGCCTCCCCTACCTTGTTTGATGGAAAGTTCGGTTACCCTTTCTGCCTCTACAGCTTTTACTTCCCACCAATGATCCTTTGCATTTCTACAAGCGTTTTTTGTTTGCGCCTTTATATTGTTGTAGCTGCTGATTAAATCTTGAGGGATTGTATGGCCTTTCTGCTTAAGTGATCTAATTCTTAGATGGTGTTTGGTTTTTTCTACAGACAATTTTCTTATTTCGTCAGTGAACCATTGTTTTTCTTGGACTTTGTTTTTTGTGGGCAAAGTTTTCAAGGAAGTATTCAAAAAACTCTCTTTAAAAAATTTCCAATGGGTGCATGGATATTGATTTGGTCAAGTTCATTTTCCAATTCTTATCTAAAATTGTTAGTGTAGTCGGTGTTAAGTTTAGTTGGGTTTGTTATTTTTGTATTCATATTGTGTTTTGTGTATGTAGAATCTTGTTATAGTGCCTATTGTTGTTTTTTATTACTAGTTTTGTAATGAGTAGGTTATGATCTGATATGTCTCGTATTTTAAAGAGAGTTTTTTGAATACTTCCTTGAAAACACACACACACACACACACACACACACACACACACACACACACACACACACACACACACACACACACACACACACACACACACACACACACACACACACACACACACACACACACACACACACACACACACACACACACACACACACACACACACACACACATACATACATACATACACATACAAACGAACAAAAAAACACATACACAGATACATAGAAGAGAGGGACGGAGGCATTCCATGCAACCCTGATGACATCTTTCTGACCAATGGGGCTTCAGATGCTATAAAGGTCATACCGGAAAACATTCAATTAAATGGAAAACTTGATAAGACTTGATAATGGAAGACTTGATAAGATTGTATATAACCATTTGATAATTTGTTATGCGTATCATTATGTCATACTATCTTATTGTTTAATAATATTTATTATGTATATTTTCATTATTCTTCTCTCAACCATCACAGACGATTATGAAGATGTTGTTGACTGGCAAGGAGGAGCCCAAAGCCGGCATTATGTTGCCTGTGCCTGGTGCATTGTTGTTGTTGTTGATGTTGTTGCTGATGTCGTTGTTGATGCTGATGTCGTTGTTGTTGATGTTGTTGTTTTTGTGGATGTTTGTTTTGATGTTGATTATTGTTTTTATTTCTGCTTATATTGATAAACATTTTCATTTTTCTAACCACAATTTTTCTTTTCACTATGAACCAAATTAGCATAGTAGGAAATCAATTAAAATCAAACACTTTCATTAACTTATCAATAAAAAGCTTAGTTAATAAAATTGTTTGATTATTAATATTATTATTATTCTATAAAATGTATAGCGACAAGCTTAAACCTCTACCAATAACAACCTAATAATTCATTCAGTCTACCCCCTGTACACTGCCTTGCTATCGGAGTTCAACTCTTTGCCTGTGAGTGGTAGATGGATGGAGGGATGAATAGATGGATGGATGAATGAATGGATGGATGGGTAGACGACTAAATTGATGGGTTGATTGATAGATGAATGTGTAATAAATGAATGGATAGATGAATGTATTGGTGAGTGGATGGATGGATGAATGGATGGATACTCAAATACATGGCTTTAATGGATGAATAAGTAGATAAAGTTAAGGATACTCCATCATCCAATCAGATCCCGTATTACTTGAACGAAGATGATGATTGGTCGTTGGACATCAATGAACTGCAGAGGGCCTTGAATGAAGCAAAAGAATATTGTGTTCCTAGAGGGATTGTGGTGATAAATCCAGGTGAGTGTAAGATTGTGGTGAGGGAGTTTGAGGTGGTGTGGTAGAGTTCAGTGTGGTGTGGTGATGGTGTCAGGGGGTGTAGTGTGATGAAGTGGTATAGCGTGGTGGGATGTGGCGAAGTTTTGTTTAGTGAGGTGTGGTTTCGTCGGTGTAGTGTGATTGTATGACTCATGTTGTATTCCACTATAAAAAATTATCACATTGCAAACTTCAAGTCTTCCTCTAACTCATTCAAACTTCCATCCACTTTTAACTTCCAAGGAAACCCCACCGGTCAAGTACTCACCCCCGAAAACATCAGTGACGTCATCAAGTTCTCAAAGAGAGAAAATATCTACTTGATGGCGGATGAGGTGCGTGATGATAATGATGATATTGATTATAATAAAAAGGATAATAATAATAATAATAATAAATAAACTATACATGAAAGAATTTGTGAGTCTATTTTAACTGGTTCCACACTTGTTTCAAAATACAATTTCAAAAACGCCACTTTTTAACGTTTCAAGTGTTT
>OZ038327.1:5897984-6140484 GCA_964035795.1 Pterobdella sp. o SKG-2022
GATTCAAATTATTTTTGATGTGAATTTTTTGTAACTTCTTAATGTTGACGATTACAACATATGTAGGCAAAATTTTGACCCATGACACTGATAAGTTTTATGACATAACGTTCTTGATCCCCTATTTAATTTTGGAGGTATAATTTTAACGATCCTAAATAGAAGCCATGTCTTATCTTAAAAGTAAGACTTGCGCATGATGGCATGCTTCAGATTCACTTGATGTACATTAAGATTCTAAGTGGCCTTATTTGATGTTGATAATTTTTCATTACTAATGAAGTTTACTCACCACATTTTCTTGCTGCATGCGTCATACAACTTTGGTGCTAAGTACATCTAATGATATGAATGGTAACACGTGATATTTACAGGGTTGTTGGAATGCTAGGCAGCCATTTTGAATTATCGATTTTTTAATAATTTTACTTTCTTCTAATAAACTTATTTCAAAAATTTCAAATTTCTACATGTGTTACTTCTGATGCTATATTTTTTGTATGAATGGGTTTTTGAAGAGATGGATGGATTAGCTGGTAGATGGATGGGTTAATGGAGAGATGGATGGGTTTTTGGAGAGATGGATGGACTAGCTGGTAGATGGAAAGATGGACGAGTTCTGGGCATCACGTTAAAAGGCACCTGTCCAAAGCAAGACATTAAAAGGCATCTACCTCTCAGCGTTTAGGCCTGCTAGCTGGTGGGGCTGCTACCCTTTCAGGGTGCGAATCTAAACGACCCTTCCCTGTCCTCCAGTAATCCTTTATGGTTACTAATTTTATCTTGTTTCAAGACAATTTTTTGGAGCACAGACTGTTTCATCAGTCTGCTTTCATCACGCTAGATTCTTAGGACAAGTGCAAAGAAACATCCAAAGACCAACACTATCAGCCTGATGATGAAGATAGGGTACGTTTCTAACCTAAACGGCGGAACATGGGGGTAATAAAAAAAATGGATGAGTTGATGGATAAATGACAATAATTATGGTTTTGATAGATGGATAGCTTGTGAGAAAGAAATTAATAGATTTTTTTAATTCTATAATTGATGAAATGAACAAAGTAAAAAATCACTCATCATAGAATATTCAAAGTTGATTCCTGACAACCTATTGAACAAATTTCGAAGTTGTTAAGAATCTTTAGCTTGCGCAAAAAAATGTTTCCAAAAAAAATCAAAGCTAACAATCTTTGAGTTTGACTTTTCTATTTATTTTTCAAATAACATGTAGTGTCCACTGTGTGATTTTGATTTGTGTAAGAGATTCAAAAAACCTCCTAAATTTTTTATCTTGTACTCTCTGATTTAACATTTTCTATACAATTTAAAATATTTTATTTTGCAACTTCTGAACTCTATTTACTGAAAAAGAATTAAAAAGAGTTTTCAGGTTAGGCAAAGCTAAAGACACTGATAGACCACTACTTATCGAGTTTCAGGAGAGAACAATGAAAAATGCAGTGTTGGAGAGTTTAACAAAACTTAAACAAGCTGATGAGAAATACAAGAAAATATTGGTGACGCATGATATGACAAAAAAGGAAAGGGAGCAATGCAAGAATACAGTAAAACTGCAAAGAAAAACAAAGCTCAGATAAGTCGGGGAAATGGGCATTCAAGGTAAGAGGTCAGCCTGGAGCCATGAGGGTAGTGAAGATGAGAAAATATCAATTACAAAAATTCAGAGATCGAAGAGAGAATCAGCAAAGCTAAGCAGATTGAAATGCTTCTACGTACATGCAAGAAGTGTGGTAAACAAAGACAAAAGGACAGAACTTGAATTATATGTTGACAAGGAAAAACCTGATGTCATTGGTATAACAGAATCCTGGGCCAAAAAATCTATAGAAGACAGTGAACTCGAACTGGATGGGTACATCATGTTTAGGAAGGACAGAGAAATTCATGGAGGAAGAGGACATAGGGGTGGGGTACTACTGTATATAAAGGACAACCTGATGGCCTTTGAAAGAACGGACCTGAAAGATGACAGATTTAAGAAAAGTGTTTGGTGTGAAATCAAAAACAAAAACGAGAAAATGGTAATAGGTTTGTGCTATCGTCCTCCTGACTCGAGTAAAGAGAACGATATTGGACTTCATGAACTAATCAACAGAGTTACCACAGGAGCATGCATCATAATGGGAGATTTCAACTTTCATATAGATTGGAACAAGAAGCAGGGCAAAAAACCATCGGAAGACCTATTTTTGGAATGCATAGATGAAAACTTTTTCACTCAGCATGTGGTTGAGCCAACAAGGGAGGAAAATATACTTGACCTAGTAGTCTCTACCGAAGAAAACATGATTGAAGATGTGCAGGTAGGAGAGAGATTTGGCTCTAGTGATCACCAGATTATAAGATTTACCATTGCTTCAGAACACGAAATTGAAGAGATAAAACACAAAAAGCGATTCAACTACTATAGAGCAGATTTTCATAAAGTCAGAAACAAAATCAAAAAAAAGAACTTGAAACAGAGATTGGCAGGTCTTGGAGTACAGGATAAATGGAAGAAGTTTGCGTCATGTATGAAAGAAGTTGTGGAAGAAACAGTACCAACATATAAAAGAAACACCAAAAAATGTCCTTGGGTAAATAAAGATGTTATAAAAACCAGGAAGCCAAGTATAAAGCGTGGAAGAAAATGCAAACAAACCTTAAAAGTGACCTAAATATATTTAGAACAAACGCTGGAAGACATACAGAAGAAACGAGAATTAAATATGTTGAAAAAAGAAACTTGGCAAATAAATCAAAAAGGAAGGCAATTAAAGACAATGAGACAAAGCTAAGTCAAAACATTAAAAGAGACAGCAAAAGCTTTTACAACTACATGAAGAGCAAACAAAAAAGAAATACGAAGATTGGACCACTAAAAAACAACCAAGGCATTATGGTTACAGATAATGAAGAAACTGCAGAAATGTTGAACAAGTATTTTGGATCAGTATTGACGCAAGAAGACACGAAAAACATCCCAGAACCGATGTTATTATTTGCAGGAAACCAGGAGCAGATGATAAATACGGTAGATATTACAGAAGAGATATTTGTGAAGATGCTAAAATCTCTCAAAGAAGACAAAACTCCAGGAGTAGATGAAATGCATCCTAAATTTTTGAAGGAAGTGCGGAACGAAATAAGAGCGATTATAGCTGAATTATTTATAGAATCCATCAAAACAGGTGAGATACCAAAAGACTGGAGAGATGCCATCGTTACGCCATTATTCAAAAAAGGCCGCAGAAGCGACATTAGCAACTACAGGCCAGTCAGCTTAACATGCAATGTATGTAAAGTGCTAGAAAAAATAATAAAGATGAATATGGTTGAACACCTCATGGAAAATGAAATAATTAAAAGTAGCCAGCACGGATTCATGAAAGGGCGATCTTGTCTGTCTAACCTATTGGACTTCTTTGAAGAAGTGTACGAAAATGTAGACAGTGAAAACTCTGTTGAAATCATCTATTTGGATTTCGCTAAAGCATTCGACAAAGTGCCACATGAACGACTTGTCAAGAAGTTAGGATCGTGCGGGATATCTGGTAACCTGCTCCGATGGATTACTAACTGGCTAAAGAACAGGAGACAACAAGTGCGTATCAAAGACAAGAATTCATCCTGGATTAATGTTACAAGTGGAGTTCCCCAAGGTTCGGTGCTGAGACCTCTGCTATTCGTTATATATACAACGATATTGACTTTGGGATAAAATCAAAAATATCAAAGTTTGCTGATGACACGAAACTGTGTGCGAAGGTCAACAATGAAATAGATGCGGAAGTACAAAGACTTGATTTGGAACGGATATATAAGTGGTCTGAGGATTGGCAAATGTTTTTCAATATAGATAAATGCAAAGTAATGCACATGGGAAAAAAGAACAGGATTTTTCAGTATCATTTGGGCAATCAAGAGCTACGATCGACAGAAGAAGAAAAAGATCTCGGAGTCATGATACACAAAAACATCGAGGCAATGTACTGTCGTAGCGGCCAAAGCAAATCAAATACTTAGATTTATCAGAAGAACGGTGGTCATCAGAGAGAAATCAATAATCTTAAATTTGTATAAGACTCTAGTTCGACCCCATCTGGAATATTGTGTTCAGGCGTGGAGTCCAGATTTGCAAAAAGACAAGAACATTCTGGAAAAGGTACAGCGGAGAGCGACAAAGATGATCAAACGACACGAGAAACTTCAATAAGAAGAAAGATTATGAGAATGTGGACTGACAACTCTAGAAAAAAGAAGATGCAGAGGAGATTTAATACAAACCTATAAATTAATCACCAGAAAAGAGGATACACCATTTACCAGATTCTTCCAACTGGAAACCAGAAAAGGCCTACGAGGACACAAATACAAATTATTTAAGAAGACTGGAAGTCGAATCAAGCAGAGATTCTTCAGTAGCAGAGTGATAAACGCCTGGAATGAGCTTAGTGATGAGACAGTTTCCGTGGAAACAACCAACAATTTTAAAATCAAGATAGGCGAGCTAGGATATTAGATATATTCAGCAGTGGTTCTCACACAGACTCTAGTCTACTGAACCACTTTAAATTCAGTTATGTTTATGAACCAATTGTTTTCAGTAACAAGCTCCTGTACTGCTTTCATCAACATACCCCTCTACAAAACCTCTCTGTATCTACTCAGATTGGTGAATATAACCAAGTTGCTTTATCTTCTGTTAACTTACTGCTCATTTCATGTTAACCATTCTGAAATTGTGTATCTTCTAATTTATCATTTATTTTCTTTTTTTTCGACACATCTTTTTTCGCCAAAACCACTGCTTAAAGCAACAATGACATAAAATTTCGTAGTGATGTTTAAATCATTATTGTGCGCAAGTTTAATCTGAAATAAAAAAGTGCCTTGGAAACAAAATCAAATTTTTTCGATAATCTTTCACCAACTTTTCTATAAACACCACACAACTGAGTGAAAAAGAGTGGGTTAAAACACCGCTGTAAGAAATCTCGAATTTTTTTGCATAGATTTTTAAAAATTTAATTCTCAACATATGTGAATGTTGGTAGAACTATGCAAAACATGAAGTTAAAGGCTTATAAAAACTGATGCAACTGCATTCTTTGAAATTGTTAAAATCTTTGAAATAAAAAATTTGTTTACACGGTTTGAATATCTAGAATTATATGAAAAAATTTTAAAAATAAAACGAGTCATGAAAGCGTTTGAAAATCTTCAGTCCGAATCAAATTTTATTAGTATCGAAATTGAAATCAAAAATAATTTAACGATTTTAAAATAGTTTTAAATCAGATAAATGACTATTTTCTTATTAATTTATAACGGCAAACTAACATCGCAAGCTTTCACCTCTGTAATTAAATTCCTTGCAATGTGCGATAACAACTTTAAATATTGAAAATGTTCTCTAAAGTTTAAAAAAATAATGAAATAGTATAAAATGCATAATTTACAACTAGCTCTTTTGGGTGTGATAAGTTCTGTCACATTGACTGCGGTTTACCTCATCTCGAAACTCAACCCTTTTGTCCAAAAAAATCAATCTCAAAAAAGTAAGAAATCTAATCATTTTTTAACTATTAGTTTGGTTTATTTTATAACAGTTTAATCTTATTCTTTCAAGCAACCGCAGACGACATTACGCAATCTTGCGTGCTACTCCAACAACCATTCTATTTGCTTTTTTGTTTCATTACTATATTTTTTATGTTGTTTTTATGTTTTCAATATTGATCTTAAACTATTTTTTTAATTATAGAACTTTAGAAATCAGCATTATCCTGATATTATTTTGAACAAGTTTTTGATTGCCCATACTATATTTAATACCTTTGTAACAGCTTTTCCACCATCATCACATTTTTTAAACATTTGTATAATTAAAATTTTTTTCTGGCAGGGTGTTTGCTATTAACTCTGATATGTCTGGATATTTAATTTATTCAAGTACCTCCAGTTCACATCAAGTCTACCTCGTTACATCTTAATTCTTTCATCAAAATAAATTTTCAAAATCACTTATTAATTTTATATACATAATTATCTGTTTGTTCTTAACTTCAACACACAATGGCAACATGATTCTTTCAACCATTTTATTGTGTTGTGGACCAGCTTGGTGGTGGTGCCAAGTGGGCCTCATGTCTCTGAGCTCTGCTTTTTTGTTTGAGACAGCTTTTTTTTGTTCATTAAGGCATCAAATGAAAGCTATTCTGATTATGGAACCTTTTTTTATTTTCTCAGAAAATGATAAGTTTATTTTCAGCACCATCCAAAGTTTTCTTGGTGATGTTGGGAAATGGGACATTGTTCGAAATAGTGTCTTTTCAATATGGTTTGGCTATAATAAAGTGTACTAAAATGAAATATTGACTATGTCTATGATGAAGTATAATAGCCTAAATCAAACTGTAAGGTCAAAAAACTCAAAGTATTTATAAAAGACACAAAGATTTTTGAAAGACTAGCTTACAATATCACTTATGTAAGCTAGTCTTACAAAAAACTTCATGTCTATTTTTGAATAAATACTTTGTTTTTATTGACCTTACAAATATGTCTATAAAACATGAACTGCATGAATTTATAACCCACACAAACATTCAAATGCATTAGAACTTTGGCGAGGGAAACAAACAAAAAGTATTTATTTAATCCATGAAGCTTTTCATTAGAAAATCTTATCATAATTACCTACCCATCTCACAGGATCCAACCCAGGTGTGGTGAACATTGGCAACACATGTTTTGTTTCTTCCACACTTCAAGCTCTCTCCACATGCTCATTGGTGCATGGGTGGCATACTCCGTCCCAAGTAAGTTTGAGGAAACAACCGAGGAGGGATAGGATTGGGGCTTGGTTACAGAGGATTGTTGAGCACTCTGATGTTAACCATTTGCTTGCTTATCAGTTATCACATGCTCTACGAGGTTAGAGTTTAAGCTTTTATTGCTCACACACCACCCTACATCACACACACCACTCTGATACAGTGTTAAACAACTTGACTCCATTGAACCTATCCTCATATCACCCCCTCCCTCTTTTCTTCTGCCTCTCATCCCATGGCTGGTCCATCCCTCAATGCCAGCATGATGCTTTTGAGTTTTTCCACATCCTTCTCCAATCTCTCTATGAGGAAGCTCTTAAGACTCCTTATCCTGTCTCTCACTGGGTAGGTGGTAGGATGGGTAGATAGTGTGTTGGGTGAGTGATGGGTTGCTAAGTTGGGTAGATAGTGGTTTGGTGGGGTAGGTAGTGAGTTGGGATGGGTTAGTGGTGTAGATGGTTGTTTGATGGGGTAGATGGAGGTTTACATATAAAGAACTTATCCTTGGAAGCTAGCCTGATGAGAAGAGGCTGATAAAACAGTCAGTGTGAGATCTTCCAAAAAAATTAACTTGACTAGATAAATTTAGTAGCCCAAAAAGATCACTGGAAGACAGGGAAGAGTTTTTTAGATTTTTACTCTGAAAGGGTAGCAGCCCCACGAATTAGCAGATCAAAAATGTTAGGGCACTAAGTGTTTTTTATTGTCATGCCCTGGACAGATGCCTTTTAACGTCATGCCCATGACCTTAATTACTGGATTCAATTGTTCCATAGTGACTAGTTTCATATTTAATGAATCATTCTTTTTGATTTGTAAGTTTTAGTTTTGAGTTGAAGCAAATAGAATTTTAGCTAAAATATGGCATGTAGTGGTGCATGGGATGAATATAATGTATAATGGCACATCTCCTCACGTTGATGACTCACCACAGGACCTGCCAGCCATCAAGCAGGGTGGAGTCTGCATCAAAGCTTGTCATAACAACAAAAATAATAAAATCAATAATAACAATAATGATCACACAATCAAAAGTAATGACAATGACAACAATAATGGGAACAAGAGCAGCAACTTCAACAGCATCATCACACCACTTCTCACCCATCCTTTCAGAGGTCGTTTCCACAGCCAACTCATCTGCAAAAATTGTCTCAAAAAAGTATTATTTTTGTTATTATTTTTGGTTTTATAACCATATTATAAATTGCTCAAAAGAAGTGCTTACTAGTTTTTTATAACAATTGCATACATGACATGACAAATGGTGGCCTCCTATCTTTTGTTACTAATGTTATTACTATGATAACTGACATGTGCTCTTGTTCACCAATATTGAGGCTATAATCAATGTTATTACTATGATAACTGACATGTGCTCTTGTTCACCAATATTGAGGCTATAATCAATGTTATTACTATGATAACTGACATGTGCTCTTGTTCACCAATATTGAGGCTATAATCAATGTTATTACTATGATAACTGACATGTGCTCTTGTTCACCAATATTGAGGCTATAATCAATGTTATTACTATGATAACTGACATGTGCTCTTGTTCACCAATATTGAGGCTATAATCAATGTTATTACTATGATAACTGACATGTGCTCTTGTTCACCAATATTGAGGCTATAATCAATGTTATTACTATGATAACTGACATGTGCTCTTGTTCACCAATATTGAGGCTATAATCAATGTTATTACTATGATAACTGACATGTGCTCTTGTTCACCAATATTGAGGCTATAATCAATGTTATTACTATGATAACTGACATGTGCTCTTGTTCACCAATATTGAGGCTATAATCAATGTTATTACTATAAGTTGATAGACAAGTATGGAGAAAAAATTATGTTATGTCACCGAACTGAAGATCGGAGGCACTACTACTACTATTACTATAAACATCACCGCAACACCCCATCATCAGACTCCAGCCAGATATGACTCTTTTGAGGGGGTCACTCTCCATCTGCCCAATAAGAATGTATGTATCATTATTATTGTTATTATAATTACCGATTGATGACATATGTTTCATCATCATCACTTAAAAATGCTTCATCATCACTTCTTCCTTTCCACGAAAGATTTCCATGAGCTTTATTCATAGTTGTTTTTATTATTTTTAAAGAGCGCTTTTTTAATATTTTATTTTTATACTGTTTAGATATTATTTTTTGCTATTATTGTTTTCGAGTTAGTTTTTTTTTTAATAAATTTATTATTCTATTTATCGTTATTTTTATTATAAATTTTTAAATGTTATTAATTGATAGGATCACATTATTTCATATCAACTTCTCAAACATATCATTTGAGTCCATATTTTTCACAGCTACAAAATTCATACTGCACCACACTTCAGTGCATGAAAAAATTGCTTAAGCCTCTTTATCATTAGCTTTCATTATCACCATTTTCCCACTCAAAAATCTTACCAAACCACACCAATTATCCTAACCTTACCCTCCTACCACACCACAATCCGTCCTACCTATTCATTCAACCACTTCAGCCCTATAATCCACCCTACCCATTAACCATCCCAACAATTCAAACATCACCACCTCAAACTGACCAGGGTGTGGCAAGTATTAAAGAGATGTTGACTGGGATGGTAGGTGTTGAGGTGGTGGTGATGAATTGTGAGGCTTGCAAAAAAAAGGGGGATTTCTTCAAAAAAACCACATTTGCCAAGGTTGCATGAGTATAAGATGGTGGAGTGCTCGTAATTTATTTAAAATATTTTTGGTTCGGTATTTTCATTGACTTTTTCACTCACTTTAAAAAAGGATAAATCTTAAAAGATCGCAGTCATTGACACAATAACGATCTTTTTATTGTGTATTTTTGTTTTTATGATTTTCAAAAATTTTCTCCAAACAAAATTGTAACCGTTGACACATTCAACCCACAGCTGCCTGACATCTTGTGTTTCCAGATTCAGAGGACCATGTGGTCATTAGATGGACCTTACAAGAGAGATGATCATGTCTGCTTCCCTGATCACCTCAATATGTCTCCTTATGTCTCTCTCTGTCACTCTGTGCCCTTCCCTTCGCTGCTAGCCAATAAAAGCGGTGTTGGTGGTAATAGAGGCGCGATGGGTATCAAGAAAGTTGATGGTGTGGTTAACAGTGGTGGTGATTTTAATGACGATAAGGTGGCCAAAAATAATGATAAACATGTGAATAAGAAAGATGAGGGGAGGGTGAATGGTGGGGAGGATGGGTGTTCAAATAGGAGAGGTGGCTTGCCTAATGACGATAATTTTGATAGCGGTGTGTATGGTGAAGATGAAGATGATGTTGGCGAAGTAAGCAACATTTCTATGGTCAATACTCGGAAAACCAATGATTTTAATACATTTAATGATAATGATACAAAATCTACGACAAGAAACGCAGACAATAACGAAAGCAACGGTTGTTTTATGAATAATTACATGGACAACAAAAATAATAATCAAAGCAGTAGTACTCTCAGTAATAATACTAGTAATCAAAATAATAGTAAAAATAGTAAACATAATACTAATAATAATAAAACTTCCAATAAACAAACAAATAATAGTAATGGTACAAGGAACACAGAGGCGCACACACAACAACACAGGCTTCTTAAAGCCCTCCATTACTACCATCACTACACCCCTCTCAACCTCTCCCACCATAACAAGCCTTATATAAATACCACCAAAACTAATACAAATTATAATACTAATACAAATGATATTACGAATACAAATGATGACATCAATGCTAATAATGATAGTCAAACATTAGACGTGCATAAACCATCCAAACTTTTCTTCTCTTCACACCATGTTTGTTATTACTTTCCATCTCATGCCACTATAATAGTATTCATACTTTGTTTTTGTCGTTCATCTTGTATTTCCATTTTGTCATGATTTTCATAAGTTTAGTGGCATTTAGTGCTACATAATGTGACGTCAACACACTCACCTCATCTTAACATTCATCATCATTTTAGCATTATTTTCCTAATCATCATCATCATCATTGAAACACCATTTTCCTAATCATCATCTTCCTTACACCATTATAAAATTACAATTTTGTCCTTCACCACAGTCTCCCTCATACGCTGCTGACGTCACAAGCCTGGCAGACGAGTATAAGCGAGATCAAATACAAACAGGGTCAGTCCATCAATTATTTGCACTCACTACCATGTGGTTCGACAATAATAGTAAGGGTAATATGAAAAGTACTAAATTGGAAAGTTAATTGAAATAAATATTATAATAATGCAGAAATAATAATACCAATAAAATAGACGTAATAATATAAACAAATACTATGAAGAATGAAATAAAGATATACATAGAAAACATCAAAGTGATAATAACAGGGGTCATGGGTACCGCTTAATGGCGGTAGTGGTGCACTTGGGCTCTGTGGCGTCAGGACACTTCATCACTTTCAAGAGAACTGCATCCAGGCTGGGAGTCAGGTTCCCTAATAGGTGCCTTGTTTGTCTGTTTATCTATTTCTGCTTGTATGTTTACCTATCTATCTTTTTATTTCTTTTAATATCTGACAGTCGTTTTTGTTAATTATATGTCTAGTTGACTATATGTTCAAACATCTATTTACTTTTAACAATCCCCACTTGTGAGTTTTGCTTATTTATATGTGCATATATACATATATTTAATTTACAAAGCTTTCGAGTTAAGCGACTGTGTTTCCTTTATCATTTTTAAGCTATTTTACGGCATCTTCTCTACCAAAAACAGATGGCTAATGACGTCAGATGAGGAAGTCAAGTCTGTGCCATCGAACGTCGTCTTCAACTCTCCCGCTTACATGCTTTTCTATGAGCGGATATAATGAAGTCAAAAAATGTCATATGGGGTGATGTTATTAACACGATCTCTTGTTGTATCTTTTTGTTCGGTGAACGTTGTAAATTTATTAATATCAGTACTTATATTGTTGAATGTATTAGATGGTCGTAATTGATAAGTTATATACCATTCTTGTAATGAGAGTTTGAAAACAATATCGAAACTAACATTATCATCCAGGGATCAATTGTTATGTAGGATAGTCCTTTGAGGGTTCTATTTTAATTAAATGAAATTTATTGAGTGAACTTAACAAAATTCGCTTTTGATTTTATCAAATTAAATTATGTATTATTTAAAATCAAATAAATGTTTTAAGTCTTTCTCTTTATATACATAACAACTTGTCTTTAAAAATAAATATAACCTAATAAATTGAAAATATATAATCATTACTGGGTTGAACCGTAATAATCATGAAATAAATTCAGTATTATAATTTATTGAATCGGTTTATAAAGAGCGTAGTATATAACAATATAATAATAATGGAAGGGCATTGAAATAGTTCAAAACATCAAGCATCACTGTACATATCTTCAGCCCAGCCAGTCTTACGGTCTGATTCCTATATGAGATCGTTGTGTTTGATAATATATAATTCAAACACACATTATAGTATATTAGATAGTAATGAAGTAGTTTAAAAATTCGCATATTCTGGTATTACCAAATCTTTCATTCGATGAAGTTTCATAAAAGTGAACTTACATCTTAATGTTCATCAATCATTATATAATTGGTATAGTGAAACATGCAAACAACATTGTGAAACATACTTGGGTGGGATAAGGCAGATCTTTAAATAGCTCCTCGTATGAAGCCTGTGGTGTGATGCGTCTTTTGGAGCTTTTGCTGTTTTTGTTGCTGATGTCTTTTAGGCTTTTATCCTTGTTAATGTTGTCTTTCGAGTCGATATCGTTAACATTATTCGCGTCGTTTTTGATGTTTATGTTATTGTTTTTCATGTTTTCAATCTTAACCTCACTGGCGTCATTATTGTTGCAGCTATCTTGCCTGTCCCCTCTACCACCTCCAACTGCAATAATGGATGTCTGACTGCCCTGGAACATGTCGGTGGAATAGCACGTGTTTTGAGAGTGCTTGTTTCCATCGTTCTGAGAGTTATGTTGTAGAGTGTTGTGTTGCTGGATGGGCGGTTCAAATGACTGACTGATGGATGAATGATTGGATGGCTGATCTGACATCACAAGAGAGTTGATTCCTTTGTCTAAGAGGCAGTAGCTGTGTTGTGATTGGGATAGTGGTTTGATGAGTACCATGGTGAAGATGGAAGACTTTTTGTGAGGGGTACTCATGGTGAGAATGTCGTGGTGGGGGTTGGTTTCGGTGAAGGGAGTCTCACGCTCCTCTGCCGATGCGACACTCAGTTCCACATCTACCTCTTTAGATGCACCATTCAATTTTTCATCCTTTTGTGAGACACCCCTCTCAGCACTTTCAAGCTCCTCATGCACCTTTGTCGACTTACCCCACACTTCTTTATACACAGAACACTTTTTGAGAATTCCTTTTTTGTTGTCCTCAGGTATCAAGGAAGGAACTGATGGTACAAATGCCTCCTCAACTTCTTGTTGCTGCAGCCTGGTCTTTTGCAGTTCGGAAGTGTGCCGCTTGGTGAAGGTCTTGATAAAAGTCATGTTGGCAAAAGAAACTCTCCTCTTCTTGGACGGTAGAGAACATGAAGACATAGGAAGTTGTTGGATCTGAGATATGTTCTCAGATCCTTCTGTGTGGTGTTGAGAGGCTTGTGACAAGCACTGATTTTCATGTTGAGATAAATATTGACTTTCTTGTTGTGATTCATTTTGATTTTTTTGTTGAGACAAGCTTTGACTTTCTAGTTGAGACAAGTTTTGGCTTCCTACTTGAGACTCATCCAAGGAACATAGTGGTGAGTTTTCTTGTGACGAAGGATTCTGCATTAAAATCTGCATCGATGAAGAAGCTCTTCCTTTATCCATCACATGTGACGTTACATCCGAGGTAACGTGGTTTATTTGTTCTATGTCATCGCTAGCCTCTTTAACCTCATATGATTTGCTCTCATTAGTCACTTCATCATTGGCCCTTACTCTTTCATTGAGTGATGCTCTGTCATTAGAAGGAACCACATCATCTTCTTCATATACATTCAAAATCATCTTCAATCTTTTCTTGATATCATCCATACAAACCTCTTTACCTTCCAAAAGCACGTTGATGCATGCCTTTGAACTTTTCATTGTTTTGTGTTTTTGTATCGAGACAGGAGGGTTTGGTTGAGCAATGGTGGAGGTGGTTGGAGATGTTGTGTGTGAAGTAGTTTTGTCGATAGTAGCAATGTGGGTTTTTGAAAAAACGGTGGTTGAGATAGAAGGTTTTTTGTCAAAAGCTGTAGAAAAGTCAACGTTTGATCTAGAAGTAATAGTAGCAGATACATGAGTGGTGTGGATAGAAACAGTATGGTCAGATGTAGAAGTAATGTGGTCAGATGTAGTAATATGGTCAGATGTAGAAGTGGTTGCATGAGTAGATGCTGTATGTTTTTCACAAGATGTTTCATTTTTTGAATCAAAATTATTTTTTTTATTAACTCTTCTTTTCTTTTTTAAAGGTTCATCATCATCAGCAAGAGATTGACTTTCAGTTACATCATTGCTGGAATACCTGGCGTCATTTCTACTCATTTTATCATTATCAACAAATTCACAAACAATATCACCGTCTGTATCTTTATTGAAAACAACATCACCATTATCATCACATACTTTATCATTATTATCTTCTTTTCTACTCATCACACCATCATTTTTCCTATCTCTCTTCCTTTTCTTCTTTTTCGATACCTCCCTTTCATCTTTCTCAACATCTTCATTCCCTTTATTTTTCACCACTCTGTTCTCATTATCTACACACGACTCATCACTGATTTCATTAATACTTTTACCATCATCTTCATTATTATTTTTTAAAAAATCATTTTTTTCATGGATATATTTATTATTCACGTTAGCATCATCTTCAACTATATCATCACTACCATCCTTCACACATTTAAAATCATTTATTATATTAAAATCTTCATCGTTTTTAACCCCACCATCATTGACGAATTCCTCGTTAGTATGCTTAATAACACCATCAACATCACCCTCATTATCATTAACAACAAAATCTATATTATGCTCAATAAGACCATCACCGCCATCATCATCATTAACAACTTCATCATTATTAGGCCTGAGAACATTGACATCATTATGAATGTTCTTCATCACACCACCATCACTACTGACGTTATCATCATCAGTGACCACTTTATCGTTGTCATTCGAAACAACATTAACGCTCATGGTCATTTCACAATCAGCATCATTTTTAACGTTTTTCCGAGAAGTTTTCTTAACGCAATTTTTCTTTTTTTTTCTTTTATTATTGGTTTTGGCTTTGTTGTTTTTATTATTAGTGCCATCAACTTGCTTATTAATAATCTTCGGAATATTGTCATTTTTATTATATTTATCATCGCCATTATCGTGTTCAAGATCATTAAATTTATCTTTATTTTCATTATTAATTTTATCACCTTTATAATTTAATTCCTTATCCACTTTATCAAATTCTTTGTTATCACCTTTATTATTATTATTATCTTTGCAAAGTTTCCCATCTTTCTTATTAGTTCCCCTAATATCATCTTTATCAATAGTTTTACCATCGCCAAGTAAATAATCTCCGATTCTACCACCATCATCATTGGGGATCATGTCATCTTTTTCAACAACATCAGCTCTACTTTTCTTATTAACATATCTTGTTTTATTACTTCTTAGTTTTTCTTTACTTTTTATATGATTTTCATCATTTCCTTCATCTATATTTTGGTTTTCCTTATCGTTAATTTTGTTTTCTTCTTTTTTATTTCTTCTTTTTTCTTCAACGTCAACTTTATTATTTCCATTTATTTTTTTCAATACTTTATTTTCTCCAATTTTTTTATGACCTTCACGTTTACCAAGCTCAACATCACCACCACCTACATCATAGTTCATATCAAAATCTTCAACCGTACTTATACTTTTCAACCTCCTACTACTCCTCAAACTAACTCTCCTCCTCCTCCCCATACTAACATTATCAATATGGTCGTTAGTATTTACACTACCAATATTATTTTTGTTCTTATTACCACGGTTCCTAATAGCTTCACCCTCATCAGTTTTGTTATTATTAGTATTAGTAGTAATATCAGTAGAAGTTGTTGCAAAATGAGTTTCACCATTAGTATTTATATCATTAACACTTATTTCATTCATTTTCTCATGTTCTTCTAAATTATTGACTTTGTTTTTTCCTTTTCTTTTACTTTTTTTGTTTTCTTTAATATTGTTTCCACCATTCTCATTCGGTCTTTTGATATTGTTATAACCTTTACATTTATTCATTTCATTCTCATTCACAATACACTCAACATTATTATTATTATTATGATTTTTATTATTTCTATGGTTCTTTGTATTTATATTTTTAGCTATATCATTATCATTTGTAAAGAGCTTCTTACCATCATCATTATTTTTATTTTTATCATTATTATTGATATTATTATCATTATTATTATTATCATTCTCATTAATCATATTCCCATCATGACCCTGGTTGAACTCAACATCTTCACACCCTCTCTTCAACCTCTTACTCTGTCTATTCCTTCTTCCAACCATGCGCTCATCACCATTAATATCCTCATCACAAACAGCTATATTGATATTATTAACATCATTATTAATCTCATTACTAGTAACATTATTCTCATCATTAACCACACCCCTAATATTAACATCACTCACAACCCCAATATCAGCTTCTTTCTCAATATGATCTCTGTTAAGAATGACACCATCACGTGTATGTACATCAACAACAACATGTACATTATTATCATCATCATCACTTTTGTGAACATTGTCCCTACTAACAACATCATTATCATCATCGTTTGTAAGGCCACTTTCATGATCATTATCACCACTAACATCAACATCATCATTATTATCTGTCAATTTGTTATTAGTTTTTTTATTTCTTTTAGTGCTGTTTTTTCTTGTATTTTTTTTATTCATATTATTTATTTTATTATCTTTACTTTTATCTCTTCTTTTACTTTTTTTGTCACTCACTATATCATCAAGTGGTTTTTCATTTAACATAAAATTTTTACGTCTTCTATTTTTGATGTTATTATTATTATTTTTATTGGTATTGCTATTATTTTTATCATTCTTCAAACTATCAGAAATTCTCTCCAACACTACCCAATGCAGCTCCTCTTCCTCAAGCCCTTCAGTGAACCCATCATCATGGTCCAATGCATTTTTGTCTCCGTTCACGTTGAGATCACTTTTGACATCATTATCACCATCAACATCGTTAACAATATTCCTCTCAACACCATTAATCTCAACACCCCCACCCTTATAGACAACATCACCATCATTAACAATAACATTAACAATAGCTGCATCATCACTCACCTTCCCTTCAGTTACACCATTATCCTCACCCATCATGCCATCATCAACAATACCACATGCATCATCACCATCACATGCAACAATACAACCCTTATCGATGATATTATCTTTGATAACAGCTACATCACCCTCACCTCCTACCTCACTGATCCCCACACGACCATTCTTGACAAAGCCTCCATCTTCAGCAATATCGTCTTTTTCTTCTATAAATTTTATCGATTCTTTTCGATTCTTACATTTTTTTTTGCCTAGTTTATTCATTTTTTGTTTTGGAGCTTCACTTTTGCAAATATATCTCACAACTTTATTAACTTTCTCCTCATTATTATCATTATTGATTCCAATCATCACTGTATCATCATTGTCTTCTTTTTCTTCTAAACCTCCAACGTTACTACCATCATTTCTGATCTCTTCATTCATTTTACCATTAATAATCTCATTATCCTCATTAAACTTTGGCATAGCATTATGACTAATATCAATAGTTTCTTCATCATTAATGACACTTAACTTACCATCATTCACTATGTGGTCATCCTTTAGTTTCTGTGCATTCTCCGTTTTTTTATTACATCTGCTTCTTGTTCTTCCACTAAAATTTTTCATATCATCAGTTTTTCCATTTTTTCCACTCTCTTCTTTATCCTCAACTTCATCCTCTTCAACATCATCTCTGCCACCATCACCCATCTTCATTGATGTTTTTTCCTTCCCGGTCTTTTCTTTTAGGAATTCATTTCTCACTCCAATCTCTTTACTTCTCATGTTTTTATTATCAGCAGAAATAAAATTCTCATTATTCTCGGTTCCCAGTGATGCCTGTTTAGTCTCCTCTTTTTTTCCAGCTTGATCTTGATTAACTTTCACACTTGATTTTTTTGCAATAATTTTTATAAATTTCTTCAGTTTATTTTTTTTCCCGACAATTTCATCGAAACTTGAGTCCATGCTTTTCCTCGAATACATCTTTCTGCCCTTGTTCAATGAGAAGTGTCCGATCAGCTCCTGTGTCTCAGGCATCCCCAACTCATGAACCACCAACCCACTCATCTTACCATCCAACACCAAACCATTCTCTTTACCAACTAATACCGAATTACCCTTCCTCTTCGCAGTATCATCATCGATACTTACATCAACAGCACATCTTTCCAACGGCTTCAAGGAAGTCTCTGGTGCACCAACAGTTTTGATGATTTCAGAATCAACAAATTCATTGACGTCAAAACCAACGGTTTCATTGACGTGAGCATTAGGTTTATCGACGTCATCATCCTCAAAAGTTCCACTAACGTCAGCAATATATAAATGTGAAGTGTCATTAAGGCCGACACCACTGATATTGAGGTTTTGGACGCCACACCACCCTTGCGCCTCATTGAGTTTTCTTTTACTTCCCTTATCATTCTTTTTCGGAGTAGTTTGGTGAACATTTTGTTTTTGGTCAGTGTTGAATAATTTTTTAACGAAACTTTTTTTATCTGCATGGTGCGACTTTGGAGTGTTGCTTATTTTGGAGACTTTCTGGAGACTGTTTCTGGTAATGAACATTATCTTATCAAACTCTTCGTATGTCAAGTCATCGTCGTCATCATCAAAAACTCCAGAAAAACTATCATTTTTCTTTTTAGGTTTTTTCTTGATTTTAATTCTACTCAACGTTTTTCGTATTTTTTTGAATTTATCTTTTTTTATACACGTGAACTTCATCAGAGTGACCTCTGGACTTGAATTTATTTTTTTTATTTTTTGATTTTGAGAAGATTTTTTTAAAGGAATAATTGAATTAAAAAACGATTTTTCACCGAATTTGTTTTGTCCTTCAAAATCGAGTTTATATTTGATATACATTTCACGCCGACGCGAATTTTTTTTGCCTGACTTACGAACTTCTCTAGTTGAAACATCATCCATTGATGTTGAAGAAAAAGATTTCTTTTTAACACATAATCTTGGTCCAGAGTGATAGACGCATTTAAAATATTTTCGAAGAAAAGAATCATCTTTTGATTCACTTAAACTGTTGAGAAATAATTATTTAATTATTTCATGAAACGAAAACTCAAAATTACCTTTTATTTATGGGAAATGTTTTGTTAAGAAATTTAGCAGAAATTTCTTCTTCATCGTCACAAAAAAAATTTTTGTAATATACAAATTTGCGATTTTTTTTTTCGCTTTTAAAAAATTTTCTTTCTAATAAGGCCATTGAAATGTGAGAAAATCAACATTAAAACATCATGAAATGAAAGCACTAGCAGACGATAAATTTTAATTGTGAGGCGCTAACTAGTAGTTTTTTTGAGACTATTCAAAAAAGTTTAATCAATTCATTATTTTCGATATAAATTTTTCAATTTATATAGATGTTATATCAAATATTAATATGGTGGAGTTCTGGTTGGGGTAGATCTCGTTCTGATTTTTTTATTTTTTTTATACTTCGCTTCGATATATGAGTAACTTTGTCTGACTATGTTTTCTTGGGTGTTCTGGTCGATGAGAGGGTCTCTGGGCGGAGAAACTTCAACCACATCTTCTATATTCTCGTCTTGAAACATTTTAGTTTTTTAATAATTCTGATAAGTCATTTTTGAAAATGTTAAATCACTTGAAATTGTTACAATGCTTCGAATTTTATAATAAAAACTATTAGTGTAAAAATAATTTTTCATTTCACTCTGACTCGAGAAAATCAAATAACTATTTATGCTCTCACAATTTATGTTTTTATTACTAAAATGAAGTCATTCTATTAAGTCGAGAAATTCTAATTAAAAAAACTAGTTAGAAAATTTTTATTTTATATATAAGCGCCAAAATTCGGTGAACTGCTACTCGAGATTTGACAGTGCTTGTCCTAAAAAAACAGTCACACAAAAATTTTTTCTTATGTATGCAATGAACTCCCAGAGTTTCTTTTGGAGACTGGCAGAGATGAAAACCGAAAAAAAGTAGCTGGCATCAAAAAAGAAATTTTGACTACAAAAGTGAAGACCAGAATTGATTTTTAGAATGTGAAAACAGTGTTTGAAACAAAAAAAATGACAAAAATCACTGTATAAATAAGAAAATACAAAGTGCATATTTTTGTTGTGAATGAAAGTAGATGGACAGGTACTAGAAAAATTTAAAATTCACTTAGAAACAGTGTTATCTTCTAGCCAAGTGGCTATCCTTCTGAAAAATGGTGCAAACAAGCAAATGCTAGATTGGAAACCTTTGAGTAGCAGACTCATTAAAATTGAAATGAGGGAAAAGCATGTCAAAATTATAATCTTGCAATGCTACAGCCTGATTAGTGACAAAGATGATGATGTCAAAAAACTTATTGTACAAGCAGCTACTGACCGAAGTAGAAACAATCAACTCATTTTAATAAACAGGATCTTTAGAGTAGAGTTTATATAGTTTGAATATTTTGGTAGCGTTTTGATCGCAATACTGAGAAAGATATTTAAAAAAAGAAACACTTTTAGGAGCATAACAACTATATGGAAGGTTTTCTCAGTATACTGTCAACACCTAGATCAAGCTGTCAAAACCTCTTTTTTGCCTGCGCTTTTGTATGAATCCGAGTGTTAGAGAGTGACAGAGCAAAATATCAATAAACTATCAGCCTTTCATACAAGAAGTTTACGAAGCCTTTTGAAAATCTTCTGGTCTGATACTATCTCAAACAATGATCTTGTTTGGAGTTGTCACCAAGAAGACATGGCTACCAATATCCCGAGAAAGCACTCGTGATGTAATGGTTAAATGCTGGAAAAAAAATTTCATAGTTGAAACAGTTTTTATTAGAAAAGAAGAAAAAAACAAGGCAGCCTAGAAACAACATGGAGTGAGACAGTAGAAGATGAACTTAAAGAGATGAAGCATACTCGGGTACCATTATCAAGCTGGCTCAAAACAGTAATGCGTGGAAACTTTTTGTTGTTAACTTATGAGATAGTAGGTGTAACAGGATTCATTAATAATAATAAGCGCTATAACATCCCCAATCAAGAGACAAGTGAGCCGTTATGAGACGTTTCTAGTTATCTAATAGCTAGAAACTTTGAAAAGTATTATTTAAATTCCTATTCATGTTAAGTATGAAGCTTTTTTGAGATCGTCAAATTAAAATGCTATAAAAGTGATTTCATATGAATCACTAACTTCGTTCCTCCATCTCCCCCTCATTGATGAATTGCACCAAAAAAGTGACAAAATCTTGCGTCAGTTTTATCAGCATACTCACCCAAGCCACCAGCATTATCGGAACCAGAATGTTGTGGACGATGGAAAAATCTTTCGGTATGAATTAATAATTATTAAAATTTAGTTCACATGATAAATTTTTGAATAATAAAAATGATGATTTTTTGATAACCTTGAAACAAATGGACGAACATCTTGGCCTCTTTCTATATAAAGCCATTTGATGTTACAACTTTGTGAAATTTTATTGTAAAAAATGATTTCATATTATTAAAAATATTTAGTGAAAATGAATTTTGATGTTAATAAATAAATATGACGTTCGAATTAAATGTTAAAAGTTGCCAATTTAGCGCTTGATCGATATTTTGACACTGTAAACTTTTGTGACGCTAGATGGCAGTTCATCGTACATAAATTGACAACGTAGCCAAGCAAATTTACAAACTTTTATTTTGTTTCGTATCTTTTTTTGCTTTTTCTCACCAACGGAACTAAAAAATGATCAACCTAGCAATGTCAAAGGCTCGGGAGTTGACGGACAAAGTGTAAGTGCATGATGCCTCAGGTGATGTTTGCAGGTGATATGGATATGTATCGATCAGTTCGAACATTTCCTTCATCGATTCTTCATGTCTAGTTTTGTGTATAAAGTTTATACATGTTTGTTTGAAGCCCTAATGTTTAAATATGTAAGAATTTCATAAAAGGAAGTCAGGGCAAAAATTTTTGATCTTCATAAAAACCAAAATTTTATCGGAACACACAACATAAACCTTTATAAATATATTTATAATGGACAATTTTAGGATACAATACAAATACATGAGTTTGAATGTTTGACACACAGAACCAATGTTGTCATGAGCTACACAGAGAAGGAAGCTAAGGTGGATCCCTATTATCATAACTCTGTATCCTCTGCCTTTCAATATTACTTTTATGTTTTTAAAATCAGTTTTATTAATCTATATTTTCTGTTTTTTCAATTTATGCCAACATGTCATTTTTCTAGCTGTATAGAAAAATAAAATATTTTTATTCATAACCTTTAAACTTTAATTCACATCGATGAATGCATTATTTGTCTATGTAAATTATTATATAATTACAAACATTTTTTACCCACACTCAAAACACCCACTTGCTACCACAAGCACCAAACATTGCTCCTCCATCACCCACAAAGGTAAGAGAGGCAACCAATGATGACCCTTGGGGACCTACAGGACCCATCATGCAGGAGATCTGCCAGTACACATTCACCTATGAGTACTACCCTGAAGTGATGGGCATGTTGTGGAAAAGAATGTTTCTTGAGGGGAGGAAAAACTGGAGAAGGATATACAAGGTGGTGGTGGTGGTAGTTTTGTTGGTGGACAGGTTGTAAAGGAGTTTATAAGCCATTAAACTCACTGGAATTAACTTCACCATTTATCAAGATGTTTGTATGATGATGATATGGGCTAACTAAAATAAAAATTTTAAAAACACAATGTTTTTTATTTTTAAAAGTTTTATTATATATTTGAAATTTTTTTTTACTTAATGTAATATAATCCAAATATTTACCACAGTCATTACGTCTGTTGGATTACTTGGTTCACAATGGTTCAGAGAGGGTGATTGGATCAACTCGAGATCATGCCTATGACCTTCGACTCCTTGAGAGCTTCACTTTCACTGATGAACTGGGCAGGGACCAGGGAGTCAATGGTGTGTGGGAGGGGAGGGATGAAGTGTTGATGGTGGGTAAAAGGGGTTGAATAGTCTGGTAGGGTGGCTATGAGTAGTGAGGTTGGGTGTTTATGAAAGAAAGTTGAAGATTTAAAGAATAATTACACTTCAACATCTAAATTTTTCTTTAAGTTATTTCTTTTAATTTCATGATAGAGTTTGATTTCTGTCACTTCAATTTTCTCACTATATTAAACATGACTTGCAGATATAAAATGAAGTGTTTGTAAATACACAAAATTCATTTAGCTGCATTCTTATTTGGTTATTTGGTGTCATGAAAAATGTGCTATGGAGTGGAAGCAAGGGCATGCTCCATCGAGCACTTTTTTGCTCCAAAAATTTTTCTATGAATATACAAAAGAAAGCAATGGCCCTCAGTCCTCAGCAGCTCTTGAATGAGCAGAGGGTGCAAAGAATCCCTGGGCTTTCTTCTTGTTCTTTTGGGAAGTCTTTTCTTTTGGTAGTTATAATATTGGTTCATTAAATGGGAAGAGTATGGAGTTGTGTGAAGAGTTGGTGAGAAGGGAGGTTGGTATTTGCTGCATCCAAGAAGTGAGGTGGAGAGGCATGGGTTCAAAGTCTGTAGGTAGCTCAGGTAGAAGGTTCAAACTATGGTGGTCTGGTAATGAAGATAAGATAGGTGGTGTAGGAATATTAGTTAGAGAGGATTTATGTATGAATGTTGTGGAAATAAATAGGATATCAGATAAGGTAATGGTCGTGGTAATTATTTTTGGTAAAAAGGTTGTAAGAATTGTTTGCGCGTATGCCCCGCAATGTGGAAGATCGATGAGTGAAAAGGAGAAGTTTAGGAGGAGATGGCAAGAGGGTGTAAAGTGGAAAATGCAAATGAAGTTTTGATTTGCTTAGGAGACTTCAATGGACACATTAGCAAAGAGGTTGATGGGTTTGAAGGTGTTCATGGAGGTTTTGGAATAGGCAAGAGAAACTTGGAGGGTAGATTGCTCTTAGAATTCTGTGTTGAAAAGGATCTGTGTGTGGGTAATAGTTGGTTTAAGAAAAAGGATAGTAGGAAGGTAACTTTTAATGGAAGGTGTAGTAGGACAGAGATTGACTTTGGGCTGATGAAGAAAAGGCAGAGGAAGTTTCTGATGGATGTAAGGGTAATCGGAGGTGAGCTTCAGCATAAGCTTCTGAAGGTAGTCTTAGAGAGAAGGTGGCTTAAAAATGCCCGAAGTAGCTGTGCTAAAAAGGAATATCGCATAAAAGTGTGGAAACTTTTAAACGAAGATATCAAAACAAAATTTTTGGAAAAAATGGAGGTTTTGTATGAGAAAT
The DNA here is from genome assembly GCA_964035795.1 of Pterobdella sp. o SKG-2022. Taxonomy (NCBI): domain Eukaryota; kingdom Metazoa; phylum Annelida; class Clitellata; order Hirudinida; family Piscicolidae; genus Pterobdella; species Pterobdella occidentalis. Next base: position 5,922,502 of record OZ038327.1, read on the forward strand.
GCGATGAACAAAATGCATGGTTAAAATATAAGTCTTCCGTTCTTAAAGCTGCTGAAGAGGTGTGTGGTACGAGTAAAGGTAGGCCTCAGCACGGTGAAACTTGGTGGAAGCAAGATGTGCAAAAAGCCATCTCAGAGAAGAGGAAAAGTTTTCAGAGGTGGAAGCAACTTCCATCGGCTGAAAATAAATCTTGCTATCTCTCTGACAAAAAGAAAGCCAAGAGGGCTGTTGTTGAGGCAATGAAGAAAAAAGATGGAGGAGATACGGAATGACAGAAATGTCGTATTCCGTAGAATGAGAATGATGAAGAAAGAAGCAAACGACTTAGCAGGTAATAATTGCATTAAAGACAAAAATGGGAATATTGTATTTGCCGAGGATGGTCGGAAGAGAGTGGGGAAGGAGCACATGGAGGCCATCATGAATGAGAATACATGGGATGGAATGGTGAATATAGAAGTGGTTGAAGGTCCCATGGACCCACTTGCTATGAACGAAGTGGAAAGAGCGCTAGGAATCATGAAGAATGGCGAGGCCAGTGGTCCAACTGGAATTGTCAAGGAGCACCTAGCTGCTTCTCCACATGGTAAGCAAGTTATTTTGCAAATAGCAAATGAAATCCTTAATGGAATGGATATGCCTCATGACTGGAGGATGAGTACAGTTGTTCCCATTTATAAGAAGAAAGGTAGCGTTATGGACTGTGCGAGCTATCGAGGTGTAAAGCTGTTAGAGCATGGTATGAAAGTGGTGGAAACGTTGCTGGAGAAGAGGTTAAGAAGGTTAGTGAAAGTTGATCAAATGCAATTTGGTTTTATGCTTAGCAGAAGCACAGTGGACGCTATTTTTATTCTTAGGAAAGCTACCTTGAGATGAATAGGAAGCTTTTTATGTGTTTTGTTGATTTTGAGAAGGCTTTTGATCAGGTACCAAGAAAGGTGATTGAATAGGCGCTGAGAAAGAAGTTGGTACCGGAAAGGTTGGTTCAGGCAGTAATGTCGATGTACAAAGGAGCAAAAACGCGGGTTAAGGTTGGAAATGGACACTCGGAAAAATTTGATCTAGGTGTAGGTGTTCATCAAGGATCGGTTTTCTCGCCGTTTTTGTTTTCAATAGTGCTAGACGTATTGTCGGAAAACGGAAGAAAAGGTGCTTTATATGAACTGCTTTATGCAGATGATTTGGTCTTGATGGCAGAGACTATGGAAGAACTAGAAGCACAATTCATGCGTTGGAAGGCAGCCTTTGAAGGGAAAGGATTGAAGGTTAATTTGGGTAAGACAAAGGTCATGGAGAGTAGTGGTGGTGGTGGGGTTGTTGTCTTGGCTAAGATTGATCCATGTGGTGTGTGTGGTAAGAGGGCTTAGGTAAATTGTGTGAGGTGCATGACATGTAAGAAGTGGATTCATGCGCGGTGTGCTAGGGTAAAGAGAGTTTCTCGTAGGATGAATGGAAATTTTGAATGTAGGGTTTGTATGAATGGTGCAAAGGTGGAATGTAAGAATGCTTCAAATGGTTGTTTAGGTGAGTTGGAGAGGGTAAATAGTTATTGTTATTATGGAGACAATGTGAATAGTTGAGGAGGAAGTGAGCTAGCTGTTACACGAAGGATCGGGCTAGGCTGGAAGGCATTCAACAGTGTGTCTTCTATGTTATGTGGTAAAAGACATATGGAATATTAAAGGACAAATTTATAGGACATGTGTGAGGCTTGTCATGACATATGGCCCGGAAACCTGGGTAGTAAGATCCGTTGAAAAGAGTATTTTGAGAAGAGCAAAAAAACGGATACTTAGAATGATGTGTGGTGTGCAGCTAGCTGATGGTGTGAGTACAAAGGAGTTGGTTAGCTTGGGGTTGGATTGTACGATCGTTGAAGTGGTGAGGCAAGGGAGTTTGAGATGGCTGGGTCATGAAGTAAGGAAAGAGGATGACGACTGTGTCAAACAGGCGTGGAGGTTTGAGGTTGAAGGTAGTAGAGGAAGGGGAAGGCCAAGGTTAACCTGGAAAGGGATGATGGAAAACCTTTGTCGTGGTCATGGATTAGTTCTTGAAGATGGCTATGACAGGGTGAAATGGAGGGAGAGGATTAGGTCATGGAAAGAAGTCAGTGACCCCTTGGAAAAGGGAAAGATGCTGACTATAATAAGATGATGATGATTCATAATCTACATCTTTATTTCAAGCTCATCTTCTCCAACCCATGCTAGCATAAAATTAACCTGAAAATTGTGTGGTTACTCATACATGGTACACTTGACAAGCAACACAACAACCCACAGTGCGACAGAAGGCCAAGGAGATCTTGGTGTTGGTGCAAGATGATGATCAGTTGAGGGAGGTGAGAAAGAAGGCTAAGAAGAACAAGAACAAATATGTGGGGATCAAGGGTGGGTCTGAAGGATTCAGCTCTTATGGTTTGTGCTCTCTTATTATTTTTTATATTATTATTTCTTATCATCGCTTATTGTTTTAATATTGTCATTTTATAAGGTCAGACCTTATTCTTATGGTGGTGAGACCTGGCCTTTTAATGTGGAAGATATTACCAGGTTTTCTAGAGCTGATAAGATGATGATCAGGTGGATGTGCAATGTAAGCTTAAAGAATGGCAGATCATCAGATGAATTGAAGGACAGACTGGGAATTCCAGACATCACTGAGGTGCTACGCAAAAATAGACTGAGATGGTTTGGGCATGTAATGAGGATGGATGCTAGTAACCCAGCAGGTGCTTGCAGATATGTCAAAGTAGAGGATAAGAGAGAAAAAGGTAGACCAAGGAAAACATGGTCCCAATTAGTAAGCAATGATCTTAGAAAAATGAAACTCAAAACTGAACTAGCCCAAGATTGTGAAATGTGGAGAAGAGCTATTATGAAACCTTATATAATTTTCAATTCTTTTTTTAATAATAGTTGTTGTTATCACTATAAGAGACATGCACTTTGTTTAATATCTAACATTTAGTATGGAGTTGAAAACCTTCAGTCAAGAAATTGAGCGAGAATTTTCACAAGTAGAATTTTATCATTTGTTATCTATCAAATTATGACGAGGATATAAACTTCACTCCTACTTTTTCATTCATTATTTCAATGCTTGTATGTTTGAAGATTTTATTATAACTTTTTCAATTCTTAACTATTTTTAATGGTGGTTTTGGGTGTTAAAAAACGTGCAAACAAACACACACATATACACACACACAGGGGAGGACAGCTACAGAGGTGCTCAGCTAGGAGAGTTCAGGGATTGGCAGAAAGGCAACAGGACCATGGCTGAAGAGGCCTTTGATAAGGTGGGCTTGTGGTGGTAGAATTATTATTTTTATTTTTATTATTTTTGTTTTTTTTTACATATTATTAATTATTTTTGTTATTACTTTTTAGTTTTAGTTCTCTTTTTTCAATCTTGTTATAAGGATGACAAGCTTTTATATTGTGTATGAATATTGGAATTTCAACCCACTTCAAACATCATCATCACTAAATTATGAAGTTTTTATGGATATAATAATAATAATAAAAATAATATTTGTGAATTTGTTTTCAATTAAAATGAGCTTGTACTTGTCAAAAGTTTTTTTCATATTTGATAAGGAAAATTCTCATACATTGGAGTTGAATTCAAAAAAACTCAAAAACCCCCTGGCCTTAAAAAGCTTCTCAGACATATCAAAAATATATTACATCTCGTAAAAATCTGCATGCTTCTATGCATCAAATTGTAGTGCTGTTTTTGTTTTGTTCTTCACTGTTATTAATTATATTTTTGCATATTATATTTTTATCTCAACCAATGGTGAAGCAAAACGTGGTATTGGCTGATTGGTTGCTTAGCATATTTCATTTATGAAAATAATACTGATAATAAATATTATGAACTATAATGAATTCAAATCTACATTGCTCACCTCATATATGTGATATTAGTATCAATATTAGATGGAAAACTTTAACAGTTCTATTTAGCAACAAAATTATGTTTTTGTAATATGAGATTTTCATTCAAAAAGCTAAGTGAAATTATTTAATTAAAAAATTTGTGTTTGTTTGCCTGACTATTCTTTCAGGCTACGTCATGTTAACCTGTTTTAAGGTGCCCATTTGAATAATTTCCTTATAAGCTCTTTTGGCTCAAGCATACAAAGAGGAATATAAATAAACAAATTATGATAAAATAAAATAATAATAATGTGAAAATAGTATTAATAAAATAAAAAAAAATAGAATGAAATAATGCTATGATGGTTAACTGAATTAGCTTGTTAGAAAACAGTTGAAATCAAGAATTTTTTGACTGAATGATGCAGAGTTCAACTCACGATAAGCTTCGTATTATTTATTTAATAAAATTGTTTCTATTTATAATAATAAGGTAAATAATAAAAACGTACTTCATGCATGGCCTCAGGTGAAAGAATTTGTGAGCAGTATAAAGATTTTTGACGCTTCCGAGGAGAAGCCCACGTGAGTGTGTGTGTGTGTGTGTGTGCGTGCGTGTGTGTGTGTGTGTGTGTGTGTGTGTGTGTGTGTGTGTGTGTGTGTGTGTGTGTGTGTGTGTGTGTGTGTGTGTGTGTGTGTGGTCGTTTGTTTTCGTACCTTTTCATTTATAATTCAGCCTCCAACATCCATCAAACCCCATGGACGTAATCAATTGGTATAATGATACTACTCTGCTCACCACCACACAGACACTTATATGTATACAACACACGCACACAACAGCACGAACGACTTGTACGATGATGAACCTTACGACCCATACATTCCTGGGAGATATGACGACAATGTGAGGGGCTATGGAGGAGGAGGAGGAGGGAGGAGTTATGGTGGTGGCAGAGGCTACAAAGACGACGATGATGATAGAGTGAGTGGAGGCGGCAGGAGTTATAACACTTATGAAGAGAATAAAGACTACAACAACAATGACGAGGAGGAAAAGGTGGGTGGAGTTCATTGGCGATGTAATGATTATTGCTTGCTCATTATTATTTTTATTATTTTGTATCTTATTATTATTATTATTATAATTTTTATTATTTTAATATTTAATAAAACTTTTTTTTCATCATTTCTACGTGGCATGTTATATGTTGCAACATTATGAGTCATTTGAGTTAATGTACTATGCATATTATCAACACAAACACAGACACACACACACACACACACACACACACACACACACACACACACACACACACACACACACACACACACACAAACACACATACAAGGTGCCTAAGAGAAAGACATCATCATCAGACAAGAAGGATGTCAATGGTGACTTTGCAGATTTCAATTCATTTGGTGGTGATGATAATGATTTCAATCCTCGTAAGAGTAAGGATGCAGGTTCGTGTGGTGTTGTGCATCAAGGATTGTGTTTCATTGGTTGGTGTGGTGCTGTGCGTTGAGGGTTGTGTTTCATTGGTTGGTGTGGTGTTGTGTGTTCTCAGGTTTCGAAGATTGGTTGTCAGGTATCGAAGGTTTGTATGTAAATGAATTTTTTTGGTTGTGTGGTGTTGTGTGTGATTGTTTTTGAATTGCACTTTTTGCAAATAATTTTCATTATATGAACAAGATAGGCCGTGTGATGAGTGTTGAAAATAAAATGAATGTATCGAGAGGCATCATAAAAATAAAACAATTTCTCTTCAACAGCACCAAAGTCTGCAGTCGTGAACAAGTAAGTCTGAGTTGGATTTGGTCTTGGGTGGATATAAAGGTAGAGATATGGACAAATAGATAGATTGATGGATAGTTAGATAGATAGATGACAAATAGATGGATAGGTATATAAACAGATAACTAGGTAGACATAAAGATATATAAATAGGTATATAGAAAGATAGATAGAGATATAGATAGATAGATAGCTAGCTAGCTAGATAGATAGATAGATAGATAGATAGATAGATTGATTGATTGATAGATATAGATAGCTAGATAGATAAATAGATAGATAAATAGATTGATGGATAGTTAGATAGATAGATGACAAATAGATGGATAGGTGTATAAACAGATAGCTAGGTAGACATAAAGATATATAAATAGGTATATAGAAAGATAGATAGAGATATAGATAGATAGATAGCTAGATAGATAGATTGATTGATTGATTGATAGATATAGATAGCTAGATAAATAGATAGATAGACAGATAGATAGATAGAAAAAAAGATAGATAAAGCCAATATAACACTGAACAGAAAGCCACTCAAAATACTCACTCTGCCTTCGAACACGGCTCAACAACTGCAACAAGAGGAGGACAACACCTACCAACAACTCCAACAAAACATACCCCCTTCCTCAACACCTCCAGTCAGCAAGAACTTTGACCTTCTCTCAGATTTCCAACAGGATTCTGCACCAACGACAGATTTCAGTTCTGTGTCCAACCCTCCTGTTAACAACATGACCAGCACAACAAGCAGCAACATTGATCTCTTTTCAGATTTTCAACAACCCCAAACATCTCTTCAACAAACCAATTTAATGCAAAACAATCTGCTTCAACAACAACAACCCAACCTTTTACAACAACAACCCAACCTTCTGCAACAAAAACAGCCCAATCTGCTTCAACAACAGCCAAACCTTCTACAACAAAAACCCAATTTTCTACAACAACAGCCCAATCTGCTCCAACAACCCAATCTAATTCAGCAGCCAAATCTTTTTCTACAACAACAAACCTTTTTCCCTCAACAACAACAAACCTTCCCTCAACAACCCAGCAACATGCCATCAAATTCCATGCTTCTCACAGGTATATTGATCATTAGGAGTTTCAAAGTGTTTCTCCGTTTATCTATGTTTTATGAGCAATGTTTACGAATTGGCCAATATACATATTCCCTAAAATCTTTAGGATAATTACATAAGACTTTTTAACTCAGGGAATGAGTATAATTTTAACTTTTTTAATAGTTCACATTTGTAAACTTAGTATTTGTTAATAAGACAAAAGTTCAAATATTTCTTTGTAACTCTGAGTTATTGGTACTTTTTGAGGTTTAAATATTACTCGAAATAATCTAATTCTTTGCGTTTCAATATGGAATGATTTTCACATAAGTTTCCTGTTTCTACGAAGGAATTTTTATGTGGATAATTCCATAGTTCCACGATAATAAATATTAATAATATCCATATTAGGTTATACTGCTGTAGGCGTCCCAGTAGCTGGAGTATACAGCAGTCGGCTAATACACTTTCTCCACTTAGCTCTATTGAGTGGATCCGCATTTTCCAGGCCATGGAATTCCATATCCTATTCAACACAACTCAACCAATTTTTTGCTGGTCTACCACGGGAACGACCTCCAGGCAGAGGAAGTTCGAGCACGTCTTTGATACACATGGACGAACGTCTCACGTGACCATACTAACGAAGACGACGGCTCTGTAGCAGCGTCCTTATGTCTGGGATTTTGAGTTTTGTGAGAAAAATTGATGATGGACTTCTATCCTTTGGCTTATAGCCACATATCCAGCGGATCATAGACCTATCGTTGCGCTGTAGCCTTTGCAAAACAGCAACTGTTAGAGCCCAGTTTTCACTGCCATATAACAAGGCAGAACGCATATAAGATGTGTATAATTTGCCATGAAGTTCAAGGTGATGTGTTTAGAGGTCAATATGGGCAACAGTTTTTTAAATTTACCCCAGGCAACTGAACATCTGGTGATAACTGCTAGTTCACAACCTCCACCTGCACACAACATATCACCAAGGTAGCAAAACTTCGGTTCTACATCCATTGTGGCATTACCAACAATAACCTCTTTGACAGGCCTATAATCCAAAGGTGGCGATAAATTGAGACAGTGAGGACATACGTAAGCCTGATCCTTCAGTTTTCCAGTCAAACCACTATATCTTTTGTGGACCCAATGAGAGCATGTCGAGCAAAAAACTGAGTTGACACCAACACCTTTGCGGCATACAATGCAAGGAAAAGCTCCAGAATCCTTCAAGTTTTCAGAACCGAGTAACATGAATTTTGTTTTTTTGGAGTTCACCCGCAATCCTTTACTTTCTATTTCCAGTTTCCATTTTTCAAATTTGGATATACAATCGTCTAGCGATTCTGAGATCAAAACCGGGTTATCAGCATATAAAAGTTCCCAAGGAACACCGGTTCTTAACTCTCTAGACAAAGCTTCCAAAACAAGAATAAAAAGTAAAGGACTCAATACAGATCCTTGATGCATACCAACATTTACACCAAACTCATCGCTGAGCTGGTTATTAAGGCGTACTCGACTTTTTGCTCCAATATACATGCTCTGAACTACACGGACAGCCCATTCAACCCCGAGCTTTCTCATTGCCCACCAAATCACTTTGCGCGGAACTCGATCAAAGGCCTTCTCTAAATCGACGAAAACAAAAAAGAATGGTTTTTTGACGGCTAGATATTTTTCTGGCAACTAACGAACAATAAAAACTGCATCAGTGGCGCTTCTACCAGAAACGAAGCCAAGCTGCATCTCATCAATATCCACAATCTTCCTGATTCGTCGCTCTAGGACATGCTCAACAAGCTTCATCACATGATCTGTCAGCTTGAGGCCTCTATAATTTCCTCGATCCAAAGCATCCCCCTTACCTTTGTAGATGTTTACAATGATGCTATCACGCCAATCAGCAGAAACAACACCTTCAGCAATAACTGATTTTATGAAGGGGGCCAACACTTCTAAACCTACAAAACCAGACGCCTTTAACATTTCGGCCACTACGCCAGAAGGTTCTGCTGTTTTGCGACACTTTTCTTAATGGCATTACTGACCTGTGACAGTGTGACAGAAGGAGGAGGGCCAAGGATCGGTGAAACAAAAGAAAGAGACTCGCTAGCCCAATCGAACTCAACATTTGATAGCCTTTTATGATGTTCAACCCAGGCATTCATTTTTTGGGCATCACTTAAAGTGAGTTCACCAGCATCATTGCTGACACATAAATCACCTATTACATCACGGTTATAACTGTCCATCTGCCTGGCCAAGTTATATATTTCATTACGGCCGGATGTAATAGCAGAAAATGCATCCCTTTCCGCTTCGCTTTTTGCCAACCAAACAAGACGCTTAGCAACACGCTTAGACTCGTTATAAGCTTTTTTAGATATGTTAGCTTCATTATATAGCCCTTGAATTTGAAGCTTTTTAAAAGCCTTATAACGGTTCCTTTTTTCATTCACAGCGTCATCTACACTGGCGTTCCACCACCATGTTTGGCGGTTCAGAGATGTACCACAGACCTCTGAAGAGGTTTCAAGAAGGGACTTTTTGAGATGAGCCCATATTTCCTCCACGTTTGGAAAATTCATGACCTGAGCCGCTGTTAACTTGGCGTTTAAAGAAATGGCAAACTCTTTTGCAACTGCTGGATCTCGGAGTTTCCAGGTTCAAAGACGAGGGTTAAACTTCCGCTTCACACTCCTTCGTATAGTGTGAACAAGATCACAGACTAACAGATGATGTTGCAATGCACATTCTTCTCCAGGAATGACTTTGACATTCTTTACCATACTTTTGAAAGTTTTTCGATAAAGAATGAAGTCAATCTGAGACTAGGAACCACCGGAGTTATAGGTCACAAGATGGGACTCCCTTTTCATAAAACAAGTGTTGGCGACAAAAAGCTTGTTGGCCATTGCAAATTCTAGAATCCGCTCACCTTCAGAGTTACGGGTGCCATAACCAAAACCGCCATGCACGTCCTCAAAACCATCAGCTTTCTCACCAACATGCCCATTCCAGTCACCCAATGGGATGAGAATCTCAGAAGATGGTACTTTTGAGATACATTTCTGCAACTCATCATAAAAAATTGTTTTTTCCTCATTCGGACGACCAACTTGTGGGGCATAGACCAAAACAAAGGTGAACACAGATTCTCCAAGAACAAGACGTAATACTAGAATCCTGTCTGAGACACGATGAACTTCAAAAACATTATTTGTCCATTTTTTTGCCAAAAGAAATCCAGCACCACCGAGGTCTGACTTATTGCCACACCAATAAAACTTATAGGCTTAATTCTTGCCCTTCAAAATGCCGGATTGATTAGACTCGGTGCCACCAGCCCATCTGTGGTCTTGGATGGCACAAATGTCCACTCTTCTCTGAAACAGTCTCTACCACTTCACTGCCTCTGCTCTTTAAACTACTCACATTCAAAGAAGCTACTCTAAACGTTGTTTTCGGGTGCTCACTTGATTCGCCTGAGCCGGACCCTGCATTCCACACCCGGGAGTCAGCCAAGCCCGAAGCATTACCAGTACGCATATGGGTACTGGCACTACTTTTAGTGTAAAAATTTTTGAAAGTCATTTTCATTTGGGACAAAGTTTTCATAGAACTGCCAGCCCAAGCTAACGTCCAACTAGAAATTATCGGATTTCAAGAACCGCCGTTCCCACACTTGGGCAGTTTGCCTTGCCGTTGTCAATAAAGAATGATCTTCCGCCAAGCCAAATGACAACGATACCAGGATATCAGTTTGTCGATACCTGTTACCGAAGTCTACTGTTATCCAGGTTATAACAGGAAAGCAGTCTCGAATTGAAGACGCTGTCTTCGGTGCAGTTTAACGTCATGCTCAGGACCACTTGGATGCAGTTTAACGTCATGCCCAGGCTTAATATTCAATATGAACCTTCTCAAATAAATGCATCTAAATCTCTCAACTTCACATAAATAATCTTAACTGTCTTGAGGGGAACCTGAGGAGCACCTACCCACCAGGGTGCTCAAAGTAAAAATAAAACAAATAATCATAATTTATACTAGTTCATGATGTGAAATAGGACATGTGTATATTGTCTATAAATTTTAATATCACCCAACTACACAAATTTTCTGTAATTTGTATGGTTTGCTTAAGTACTACTAGTTATTTGTGAGGGTGGTGAAATATTTATCTTTATTATTTATTATTATTAAATAATATTAATGATTAGTGATAATAATTAAATATTTATTATTTTGATTTATATTGATAATAGTATTTGTTGATAATTATAAAATAATGGTAATGATGAACACTGATGACGTCAGATGACCTGTTTGCCACTCCTCTACAGCCATCCCCTGTGCATGTCCCTGCTCCCCTTATGGTGGGTGAGGGGAGGTGTGGTGTGGTGGGTGAGGAGAGGTGTGGTGTGGTGGGTGAGGAGAGGTGTGGTGTGGTGGGTGAGAGTAGGCGAAGGCTGTGGTGGGTGGACGTGTGGTGCAGACAGTGTAGTGTGATGGGAGGAAGTGTTGTGACGTGGTTGTGCGCTATAGTATGGTGTGGTTGGGTGGTATGGTGGGGTGTTGTGGTGAGGTGGTAGGGTGGGATAGTAAAGTGAGGTATTTTATTTTTGATGGTCTATTGAACTGGTGTTTTATGGTGATTGATAGTGGTCATACTCTTACATTTGCAGATGTCGTTAGTTTTTTGTAAAGCCTGTTTGTTTGAGTGTGAACATAATTAGGCAAGATTGAATATGGAAGCTATTTTGGTTGGTTATTTGCATAACCTCTTGAAACCTTCCATTTTTGATTGCCTTCGTGTTTTGCTTCAGTTTTTATTTTATTTTTGTTTAATTTTTAAAAAATGAATTGATCAAATCATTACAGCCTTCAACGTCACAACCTTCACCACCCACTCCCACCACCTCTTCTTCCTCCTCCTCCTCATCCAAAGTGACAAAATCATGGATGGGAGGTGGTGTGAATATTGACTTGGATGATTTGGGATTGAAAAAGTCCACAAAGGCTTTAGCTCCCTCCATGAACCAACTGCTCCAACAAAAAGGTGGGTGGAGTTATTGGTTAGGATGCCTGGGATGGATTGGTGGTTAAGGTGTCTGGGATGAGTTGGTGGTTAGAATGGTAGGACGGGTTGGGGGATTGAAGTGGGTTAGTGAACAGGTTAGAAAAGTGGGTGGGTAAGATCAATCAATAAGGAGTTGGTAGGTGTGATGGATTGGCTGGTGGATCGATTCATTGATGAGTTGATAGGTGATAGGTTGACTTATGGATGTTTAATGATAAAACGTGGAACGCTAACAATTATATTTCAAACCTCTTCCAAATGTATACTGTTGATTTTAAGCATATTGATAATTAATTTACAGCCAAGACAACTTCTTTGAGTTCCAACGGGTCTCTCATGTGATTTGGTGTAGTGTTGGTAAGATAGGTGCTGTGGTTTAAGTTAGGGTGTGTGATGTGGTGTGGGTTAAGGTGTGTGGTGTGGGTAGGGTAGGTGGTGTGGTTTGGGTTAAAGTGTGTTGTGTGGATAGTTGTGATTAGGGTAGTTTGTTGTGTGTGGTTAATGATATAGGTTGTTGAGGTGATTGAATTTTTTTATGGTTGAGCGTTAAGGAGACATGGCGTGGTAAGATCTTGTGGGTGCATGGTGCTTTATATGTTTGCATCAATGCAGGAAGGGTCGTTTGTGTTCCAGTGAAGATGGGAGAGAAGGTTTATAAGTTGGAGAAAATATGATGTCTCATGAGAGATTTAAGGGTGAATGAATGAATGAGGTATATATTGGAAGATGAATGGATGAATGAAGGATAAATTTCTAGATGAATGGATGAATGAAGGATAAATTTCCAGATGAATGGATGAATGAAGGATAACTTTGTGGATGGATGGATGGTTAACATTAGGTCTGAAGATATTGGACTTGATTCGATACTAATTTGCTTGAATAAATCTGTGATTTTTATCATTAATTTCAATGTTATCCAATTATCTTTATCATGTTATTATAATAATTATTATTATTATTATTCCATTGTTGCTACAATTGTTATTATTTTTTTTTTTTTCATAGTTACGATTATTCATATTATTTTTGTATTTCTAATAGTATTATTATTATTTTTTTTTTAGAGTTGTTATTATTTTTATTGTTTCTTGACACCCATTTGAGGACCATCTACCTGTCAGGGTTTCTGTACATCCTAAATAATAATAGTAATAATAATATTAATAATAGTAATAATAATAATGATGATAATAATAATAATGATGATAATAATAATACTAATAATAATAATGATAATTATATTAATTGTAAATGTAACCATTTAAATGAATTTATGAGTCATACTAACAAATATTTCTATCCATATTTAATATATTAATATTAATGAAATATAAAAATATTACTGGTAATTAAAAATTTATCACAAAAAGTGAAATAATACAACAACATTGATAACACGTCATCACTCCTCTTTGTTGACACTGACGTATGTCGAGTTGTGACGTCATCACCCACTACAACTCTCCTCATTTTTCATTATTATCTTTAATATTTTCTTTCAATTCGTTTGCATTATTTTTTTTTCGTCATATCACCTTTTTGAGGACCATTAATAACGTTTCATCGTCACGTGCCTGTCTCACGAGGACAGACACATGTGTTTAAAGGTATGCATCTTAAGTTGTTTGTGTGGCACCATGGTTTGTGTAGCTAGGGATGTAACATCTGTGTGTATTAGGTGTACCATATATATATATTTTTGTTTCATTATAATTATTATTATCTTATAATAATATATAGTAATTTTGATTATTATTACGATGATAATTATTATTTGAAACCTTGTAAGACTCCTTTTGAGGCACACACCTCCAACACCTGATTCATTCAAACATAATGCATTAGAGACGGGATAAGGAAGGAATCAATGAATATTTTTGAGGTTCATATCAATAGAAAGAATGGTTTCAATGAGGAAACTATATGGGACTTTACATGCCAGACTGAACCACATCAGCTAATGGTTGTTGGTCTAGTTTTAATGGAGGGACTATATGGACCCATGCTAGACTGAACCACATCAGCTTATGGTTGTCGGTCTAGTTTTAATGGAGGGACTATATGGACCCATGTGGGACTGACCTGCATCTGTCTGTTGGTCTTGTGAGGGTTTGTGGAGTTTTGATACTTTTATAGTTTTTGAAAGATTATTTGAGAATTAGTATTGTTTTTTAAAAATCAAATATACAAAGTTTTACTGGCATCATGTACATGTATGTGAGAGATAATCAGAGTTGTGTTCCAATTCTTTCAGTGGATAGATTTGTTTTGGAATTTTATGCTAGATTAAACTGTTTGGCACAATAATATCGATAATTATTATAATTGTTAGCCACTTTTTCTATTATTTTTATTATTGTTAGGAATTATTATTATTTTTATTGTTTTTAAGGATCATTTTTTTGAATTTTTATAATCAGGGTTATTATTGTTATAATTAGGATTATTATTTTTATTGTGATTATTAGGGTTATTAATATCATAGTTAAGGTTATTTTTATTGTTATTATTAGAATTATTATTTTTATTATTAGAATTATTATTTTTATTATTAGAATTATTATTTTTATTATTGAGGATGAAGGTGGGTTAGTTGTTAGCTTGGTCATATCATTTGTTTAGGAGCTTCTCAAATATTCATTACATTCATTATTGACTCTTATGATTTTTTCAATTTTTGATCGATTTTTTATTTTCAATAGCTTAATTAATTGGTAATGAAAGAGAATTCAGAATTATTAAATATCTTGTTAAATTTATTTTTATTCTTATTTTTTCAAGATTATTCACCAACGAGCACCTCCCTTTGCATCGTCATCATTTTTTTTTGAATTTTTTTAAAAATGTTTCCAATTAAATTATTTATTTTTTCTATCCTTTTTGTTCATATTGATAATATTAGTATTAGTATTCACCACACTCAAACTTTCTTAGCAAATTTATCAAGCACTGCTTTCATCACTGGTTATACAACAAAAATAATCATACTTCATTAATTTTAGTTTTATTATTCATGTTCTTCTGATTGGTCTTCTTCTCCGAGTTCTTGCAACATTATATTTTGATGCAGTTTCATTTTAAACTTTCTTCCATTGAAGATTATTACGGCACTACAAACACTTCATTGTTATTATTATTTTTTTGATTATTATTGATATTATTATTATTATTATTATTATTATTTTTATGATTTTGCGGTTTTCACAAGTGCCATTAACACGCACACCATGATATTATGACGTCGTCTTTGATTTTTTGGTTGTATCGTCACTCCATCTTCTTCTTCCTCATCACCAATCCATCTCCTTCATCGTCATCACCAATCCATCTTCTTTTTTTCTGTCTCTATACTTCTTATATCTTCACTCTACTTTCTTTTTTTTCTTCATCCTCTTCTTCCTCCTCACCACACTTACCTCACCATCATTTGTAACAATATTTGTACCATAGATTAATATTTCAATCATATGGATTGCTTCATTTTTTGATGGTTTACTCATGTTGCAACTTTTAAAATACCGGGTATAAAAAGGATTCAAGACTGATCAAATATTATCGAGATTCACTTTTAACCCTTTTGTGACTTCCATCACACTTAAGATAACGACTGAAATGTAACAATATTTAAAAAACGTAATATTCAGAGCTGAAAAATAAAAATAATATATAATAATAAAAATAAATAATAATAATACATAAGTACAGATGATAAATATCTATATGAAGATAATCACAACTAGCCATTAATCTTTGTAATGAAGGTTTTGAAACACCCTCAACTCTTCCACCTACTATTGATGGAATTCAAATAACATAAACTACTTCACCTACGTCTGTAATGAAAAACCTCTTGGTGACCTCATCGACTTGTGGACAACTTATTTACAATCCGTCATTATGACATCATCAAGAAACTTGTGATTTTCATATTTTCCATCATTTTTAGAGTTTTAACGAACAATAAAAGTTTCAATAAAAAATACGTTGACACTTATTCCGAGATTTTCCGGTTATGACGTCATCAAACATGGCAGCAGTCCATGTTTGTATGGTTCAAATAAAATGATTGAAAAGTGGTATGATCTTGGTGGAAGGTGGGAAGGATATATGTTGTTGATGGTAAAGGCAGAGAGTCGTTTTCACTCAGTCAGGTGAGTAGTAAAAGACGTCAGACGTAATTCAAAGGTAGCAGGTTCAACTTCGGGTGAGAAAAGCATAAAAAAATTTAATAAGTAATTGACCAAATAAATATTTAGATTCCATTGAAATTAAAAGTTTGTTCAAGATGTGCTTGATCAAGTTGTTCGGTCTTCCATGTAGCAGCCAGTGTTTCTAAGGTTCATGCTTTGGCGCCAAAATGAATGCCAACATGAGAAGTTTACGACCACATGCAGAAATTGAATTTGCATAGATAAAAACGTTATATCAATCACAACATCTCACTGTGGTTTTGCTATCAAACACCGCAAAATGTCATCTGATGGCATACTTGACCTCATAAAAGCCTGAAGTACTTGTGACGTCATGTAGTGTGTATATCAGACATTCGTTAACCCGGCTGATGTTCCAGCTAAGGTGTTGTAACTGTTAATTCTTATTTGAAGACCAAGTTGTACCAAACCGCCTTTGTCCATACGGAGTTATGAACCAAATGATCATCTTAAAAAACTATGAAGTAATATCATTTCCCATTGCAGTATCTTTAGTTTTTGTTGCAGCAATAAGTAAGCAGAGGAGTTATTGTTAGTTTCCATGTATAAGCATGATCAAGCAATCAAGTTAGGGATAATAATAAGTTCAAAAATTAAATGCTTTGTGGAACAATATTTTCCATTGTAGACTTTATAAAACTCTAATATGTTCAAGAAATGATGACGTTCAGATAGGTCATCATTATGATTATATTGTGTCTTTGGTACCTTTAAAGATTTTGGAACCTGTATGAGCTAAGAGTGCTTGTCTCTCTGGGATCTTAATTATACCTTTGATGCCAAATGTGTTGCAATAGCAGTCAGATGTGATGCTGTGGCAGTATCAAGAATGACAATTCAGAAGATATGTATGCGAAAATGAAAGGTATGATAATGATCATGAGTAACAAAAAAATGATAAAAATAATAAAAATGACAATAATAAGAATGAAACTTGCAATAATAATAATATGAGTTGAAACGAAAAAAAATAACAACGACAGAGGCGTGAGTTAAGGCCTTTGGACTGTTTACTTTCACTCGTTGTTTATGATAATAACAATAATGGAAATAAAATTAATTAATATTATTATTATTATTGTTTTTATGATAAAATTTCTTGTCAATAATCCTTACCAAAACCATTGCCTGATATATAAGACTGGATTATTTTGATTTTGAAAGCCACAGAGGAATAATAAAAATAATTTAAAAAATATTATTATTGTTGTTGTTGTTGCAATGGAAATAAATGAAAAATCAAAATCTGCGTTGTTATACTGGGTTGGTTTCTATTATTGCACCTATCTTTTGTACCATCATCATCATCATCAACACTCAGTTACGTCATCAAACGGAAAAGGAAGTGACATCATGGGGATCATTATCAGGGGGAAAAGTGGTGTACGAAATTTTCCAGAAAATGTCAGTGATGAAATTTATATAGCGCTTCATAGGAAAGTTGGAGTATATACGACAGAGTTGAGGGGCTTGTTGAACTTTATTTAGGATTCAAATTTCTGTCAGTCACTTCACTCTTATTTCTAGGCGCAGTACAATTCAAAATTCATTCAACTTTTGGTTGATATTCACACTTTATATCCACTTCTATTTCATTTTGATATGGTGAATTCTTTCAGTTGTTCACTCATAATACCCCATTATACAACCTTCTTTCAGCCACCCATGCCAGCCTCCTTCTTCATCGGATGCCTTGTCTACCTGGGTTTCATTGGTGCATGAAGTCTACCAGTACTATAAGGTGATGTGAGATGTGGTGTGGTGGTGGGGTGAAGGGGTGTGAGGTGAAGAGGTTGATGTGGTGTGATGTGATGTAGTGCGGTTTAGTACGTTGTGTTGTGGTGGTGTGGTGATGTATCAGGGTGTGTTGCAGTAGGGTGCATTGTGGTGTTATATGGTGAAGTTATTATTTTTCATCAACATGTTGAAAATCTAATTAAGATCATCAGTTTGAAGCAAGAAGCAAGTATTGATAACATTTGATATGTGACAGAAATCTTTGTAATAATCTTAAAGGAGAATTTACTGTGAATAACTTTGTCGTTGATACTATTTTGAGGAGAATCTTTCGTTTCAGGCCGTTAAAGTTTTGTTTATCTTTTTCACACCCCCACAAAGGAAAAACTTCGCATCGTTCCACTTTTGAAACCCCCTGACCTACATTCTATCATCCAATCAGATGGTTTGTTTTTTTGTTTTATCCATTTAACAACGTTTTTCAACCAATCCTTTGCATGTCATATGACATCACCTATCCATCCATTTTGTCTATCCACCGATCTTCCATCATCCGTCCATCAACCATTCGTCGTTTTTTTATTTATTTATCAACCATTCATTCATATCTTCATAATCTTATTTTTTTATTTCTATTTCTTAATACCTCTATTAGTTTTCATTCAAATACTCATCAAGACTCAGACAAAGCAGAAGTAGAAACAGTTGTAACAGCTGCATTGTTGCTGGGAGCAGCTGTTCAGGGTGAGAGCAGGTCAACCTACATATCACTCATCAAAAGCATGCCTCAACTAATCCAGGCAGGTCTAGCTGCTGTCGTCAAAAATGTGGGCGGAGTTATCACTATTATGATTTTTTAATGAGTAAGATCCCTGAAATTATATTCAACTTGAAGAAACACTGGAAAATTATTATTTTGAACGAAGTTTTTGAAAATATACTCTTTAGATCAAGCCAATGGTGGAAACGTTTTTTATTAAAATTGTAATTCCATGTACTATCCCCATATTAATGAAAATAAAGTCATAACAATAAACATAACTATATGTCAAAATAAAAAAATAATAACAAACGTCATCATCATAACCACAAAGGTGCTTCAGAACACCACCCATTTCCTGCCTGTGTACGGGTGGCTTGCTGATGAGGATGAGGAAGGTGATGAGGGTGATGATGGTGTGGTGGTGATGGTGGTGGTAAATGTTGTAGTGATGATAATAATGATGATGATGGCTGAAGTAATTAAAAAGGATGGTTGTTGTAATGGGTTTTCGAGATTTTTCTTTGTAATGTGTATATCTAAGTATATCTGAGTATACCACCAGTCACTCCGAGTTTTTGTCATATATTGAGCAAAAAATGATTGAAACAAGACTAATAATAAATTTAAAAATTTTTTAATTATAATAACTATATTCTTATTTCAGTATCATTATCAGTTTTTCATCATTATATTATTGTTGATATTATTCATTATTATTGCTATTATTATTGCAGGCAGAGAAGCCACTCTGCTGAGAGTTGTCAACTGTTTGTTTACAAACATCAATGACGTCATCAAAGACAGAAACAGCCTTTCATTTGTTATTATGGGATTATTCTTGTTTTGATTTTATTTTGTTGATGTCATTATGGAACCATTCTCAGTATTTCATTATCCTCATTTTGATATTGTATTTTATTATGATTTTATCTCTAATTAGGATAATTTCTATTATGACATGATTATTCACTCTCAACTACCCCAACAAACCACGTGATTTAAACACTTCATTTAATTTTAACTGTTGCAACCATTTTATATACAGCAACTCAATGGGCTGGAGTTGGAGCTGGAGAAGGAGAAGAGAAGGAAGTCGATGAATGATGGTGTTAAGAATATTAAAGAGGATGATGATGATGATGATGATAAACGAACAATTGATAACATAAAGAAGGATAATAACAACGAAAGAAACGATTACAACGTAAGTATAAAAAATGGGAATATTAAAAATAATGAAGCAGAAGAGTTGAGGTTGGAGATGAAGTTGCTAAGAAGAAGACTCGAAGAGGTTCATGAGGTAGTGCTGTTGTTTGTCTTTATAATGCTTTATCAATTTCAAAAGTTAAAAAAAAACAGGGTAAAATGACTGGCTACTACAGCTAACCTCACAATGTTTATGCAGCTCATACTATTTCAAATTATAACAGATTTGGCAAAATTTATGCAAAAAAAATAGTTTATTATTACACGTACTAGAATTGTTACAAGGTACAGCTATAAGGGAGAAGTCAATCTTTTTGATCAACACGTTCATGCCCAGAGAGTGTCTTTTCAAGGGAAAAAATGGTGGTTTCCATTGTTTGCTTTTGGAAAAGATGCTTCATGCTAGAATGCATAAAAGTCGCACAGACTTGGAAAAAAACACGTATTGTGAATTTTGAAGACACATTGTGCATTTCTTTTTAGGAAAGTAAAAAACACCTGCAAACAAAGCCAACAATGTGGATCGAAGGCACACAAGAGTAACGCCTTTCGTAAGAAAAGATAACTTTCTGGATCATGCAGAAAAATTTTGCAGTCAAATGAGGTTTTCACATTGTCATAAACATACAAGAATCAGATGTACTAAGTGTAAAGTAATACTTCATATAAGATGTTGGTACGAGTTCCATGCTAAAGGAATCAGAGTGTTGTACTTTTTAAAATCAGAGTTATGTATTTTGTATAATCAGTTTATAGGTTAGAAAAATTTAAAAAAAGCGAATAAACTCACAAAAAAATTATATTTTGTATACTACCTCAATCTTAAAATAAAAAAATTGAAAATAAACTTATATTGAAGGGAACTATAATTATTGCTCTATGCCCCATTTAGAAATTTTTTTGAAAATGAAACTTTTATAGGTAATTTTTTTCAATGAGGTTTTGAAAATTTAAAAAAATTGATATGTAAATGTGAAAAAAAAAAATCATAAACTAACAATTTAAATTAAATATATGATTTGGGAAAATTTCTTTGGTGATTAACTTGAGCTCTATGAGTTAAAATGATAATAATAACTATTATTGTTATTATCATTGAAACCCCATGTTAATTATTTTTAATATTATTGACCTCAACATGATGATGATAGATATCTCCATCAAGACCATTATAATAATAACAATTTGTTATCATGGCAGGCCAGGATGATGGACAAGGAAGTGATGATGATGATGACGGAAGAGAGAAAAGAGCTGCAAGAGAAGGTGGAATAATGAAAATAATTACTGTTTCTTTTGAAAGTTGCATCTTTTTATCATTACAATGTACATTAATGTTTCGATTTCTGTGAAACGTACCTACTGCACTACTGCAACAAAGTTCTGGACGTGAGGGGGTCGAGTTGTATACATTTTGATTCTTAAATATTTCCACAAAAATTTGTTCGTATTATATTCTCCAATCACTGATCACTTTTAAAAATTCTTAATTACTTTTCGAACGTGATTCAAGATCGATGAGTTGTCAAGAAACAGTGGTGTGATGGAAGAGAAGGAGGAAGAGATAGATTTGAAACATATTCACATTGAAGATATTGATAAAATAAACAAAAATGATATAAATGATAAGAAAGACATGAATAAAAGTGAAACAGATAATGAAGGTTCAAGTGGTGACGAAAAAGAAGGGAAAAAGGACGAAGAAGTTGATGATGATGAAAATGATGTGGTTAAAGATGAGAGGGATGATAAGGGAGATGATGAAAACAAAGATCAGAAGCATATTAATAATGATAATAATAACAATAATAATGATGATGATGATAACGATAGTGAAATCAATAATAACGATTACAATAATAATAACAACAACAATAATAATAATAATAATAATAATAATAATAACAACAACAATAATAATAATAATAATAACAATAATAATAATAATAATAATAAAGACGACAACGAAGAGATGAGCAGGGTGATCCTGGAGAAGACCATCTCATTCTACGAAGATGAGATGTAACTTGTATTCATAATAACAATAATAATAAAAATAAGAATAAAATGATTTTTATTATTTTCTGCAGAAAGGTGTTACGTCAAGAGTGTGAGGGGCAGAAAGACAGGGTGATGGTGTTGTTGGGGGACAATGAGAAGATGGTGGTGGAGATGAGCAACTCTATCGAGGTGGAGAGGATGATGATGGTGGTGATGATGATGATGGTGGTGGTGGTGATGATGATTATGATGATGATGGTGGGGATGATGATGGTGGTGGTGATGATGATGATGGTGATGATGATGATAGTGATATCAATGAACATTAACGTCAATATTAAGAGAAAAAATTTTAGTACCTTTATTAGCAAAAAAAAGCTAGAATTTTCGGTAAGTACAGCCTTAACATAATACGTTAGCAATAAAAAACATGGAGAAAATAACGTATTATGGTAAGGCTATACTTACCGAAAACGCTTGGTTTTTTTGCTAATAAATTTAATAAAATTTTTCTCATAATATCGACGTTAATGTCCATTGATATTGCTTAAAAGTACATGAAGTAGTCTCTAAAAAGATGATGGTGAGAATGATCATAACAATGAGTATAAAATTTATTGATTTAAAAAATTTAATAAGTTCAAAGTTTTGTTTCGAAAACATGGCAAATAATTGAAAAAGGCTTACAAAAAAGTTATAAAAAAACTGCACTTAAGAGAAAGAAGAAGGAGAGCGAAAACAAGAAAGAATGCTGGCAACATTGCCACGGACAATTGCAAGGGAAATCTTCTGGCGCAACCAGACTGCCTCCAAAGGGTCCCCAGACGCCTAGATAACTTTTCTACCTAACTCCTCAATAAAGCTGCTGGCTGAAGGTCCGCAGCAGCTCGTAGTCTTGATATCAACAGGATGAGTTTGACTTGGGAATCTACTTGGCTTTCTAGCGTTTAGGCCTGCTAGTTGGTTGGACTGTCACCCTTTCAGGGTACAAATTTGAACAACCCTTTTTTGGCCTCCAGTGATTCTTAGAATTATCTTTTATTATTTTTACAAAATAATATTTTTTGAGAACTCTTTAAGCAAAGAAAACATTGTACGATCAATACTTAACATTCTGATAATGAAGAAAGGATATGGTCCTGGCTTCACGAAAAAAAATAGGAACGATGAATAACGATGAAATGAAGATTTAAGTGATTATAATTATGAGGAAAGTTTTTGAAACGCCATGAATGGCAACATAGGTGCTGGTAGAACTACCCAGACAACGGATTTGAACCTCAAACATTATGCTTACGAAGTGTATATCAACACTCCCAACTCAACCATTTGAAAGATTTTAGCCTTAAAGACATCAACACTTGTGAATGTAATCAAAAAATTCTAAATTTTAATAAGCAACCACTTAAAACTGCACTCATCAGTGTTTTCAACACGTTCGCTAGAAGAAGCATATGTGTTTAATTTATCAGCTAACGATGTTCCAGAATGAATTAAGTCTTTTAAAAATAAACCAGATTCACAGTTTTAGTGATGATTATGATCCATTTGTTTCAAACTTCTAGTGGTGTGGTGTTGTTGTGGTATGGATGTTTGTATAATAGATTGATAAGATTGGTAAGGTACTGATGAGAACACTCTGATGGAAAGTTGATTATTTGTGATGAGTAACTTAAATGATTATGTGATAATATTTTTATTAATAATGAGGTAGTGAGGTTTGTGATAGTGATAATAGAATGATGTTGCAGGTGATAGAGAGGTTGAATGAAGAGAGGAGGAGGTTGGAATTTGAAGTTGAAGAAAAGCAAGAGAAGGTGGGTGGTACGGTCGATATGGTGTGGTGTGGTGAAGTTGGTGTGGTGTGGTGATGGTTGGTGTGGTAAGGTTAGTGTGGTGTGGTGAGGTTGGTGTAGTGTGGTGATGGTTGGTGTGGTGTGGTAGAAAGTTTGAGTAGTGTGGTGATGGTTGGCGTGGTGTGGTAAGGTTGGCGTGGTGATGGTTGGTGTGGTGAGGTTGGTGTGGTGTGGTAGAGAGTTTGTGTGGTGTGGTGATGGTTGGTGTGGTAAGGTTGGTGTGGTGTGGTGAGGTTGGTGTGGTGTGGTTAGGTTGGTGTGGTGTTGTGAGATTGGTGTGGTGTGGTGAAGGTTGGTGTGGTGTGGTAAGGTTGGTGTAGTGTGGTGATGGTTGGTGTGGTGTGGTAAGGTTGGTGTGGTGTGGTGAGGTTGGTGTAGTGTGGTGATGGTTGGTGTGGTGGAGTGAAGTTGGTGTGGTGTGGTGATGGTTGGTGTGGTGATGGTTGGTGTGGTGGAGTGAAGTTGGTGTGGTGTGGTGATGGTTGGTGTGGTAAGGTTGGTGTGGTGTGGTGAGGTTGGTGTGGTGTGGTAGAGAGTTTGTGTGATGTGGTGATGGTTGGTGTGGGTTGGTGAGGTTGGTGTGGTGTGGTTAGGTTGGTGTGGTGTTGTGAGATTGGTGTGGTGTGGTGAAGGTTGGTGTGGTGTGGTAAGGTTGGTGTGGTGTGGTGAGATTGGTGTAGTGTGGTGATGGTTGGTGTGGTAGAGGGTTTGTGTGATGTGGTGATGGTTGGTGTGGGTTGGTGAGGTTGGTGTGGTGTGATGATGGCTGGTGTGGTAGAAAGTTTGTGTGGTGGGGTAAAGTTGGTGTGGTGAGATTGGTGTGGTGTGGTGGAGTGAGGTTGGTGTGATGATGGTTGGTGCGGTGTGATGAGGTTAGTGTGGTGATGGTTGGTGTGGTGTGGTGAGGTTGGTGTAGTGTGTAAGGTTGGTGTGGTAGATTGGTGTGGTGTGGTGTGGTAGAGAGTTTGAGTGGTGTGGTGATGGTTGGTGTGGTGAGGTTGGTGTAGTGTGGTGATGGTTGGTGTGGTGTGGTGAGGTTGGTGTTGTGTGGTAGAGAGTTTGTGTAGTGTGGTGATGGTTGGTGTGGTGTGGTAAGGTTGGTGTGGTGTGGTGAGGTTGGTGTAGTGTGGTGATGGTTGGTGTGGTGTAGTGAGGTTGGTGTGGTGTGGTGATGGTTGGTGTGGTGAGGTTGGTGTGAAGTTGGTGTGGTAGAGAGTTTTTGTGATGTGGTGATGGTTGGTGTGGCGTGGTAGAGAGTTTGTGTGGTGTTATGATGGTTTGTGTGGTGTGGTGGTGGTTGGTGTGGTGTTGTGAGATTGGTGTGGTGTGGTGAAGGTTGGTGTGGTGTGGTAAGATTGGTGTGGTGTGGTGAGGTTGGTGTAGTGTGGTGATGGTTGGTGTAGTGTAGTGAGGTTGGTGTGGTGTGGTGATGGTTGGTGTGGTGTGGTGAGGTTGATGTGGTGATGGTTGGTGTGGTGTGGTAGAGAGTTTGTGTGGTGTGATAATGTTGAGTGGTTTTGTGTAGTGTTGTTGTGTAAATTAGTGTTTTGGCTCAAAAATCATAAAAATTTTGATGATTTATTTAAATTGTATTCATAAAAGTTCAACTTCGAAGGCTTTATTTCACTCATGATTCCTTGTTGCTAAGATTGTTTATAAATAATAATCCAAGTTTGAAACCAGAAACTTATAAACCAAAACTTCTCTCAAGGTCTCTCATCTTTCCACCGAGCTGTGTAGGCAGTCCAACCAGAATGAGGTGCTCAATGATGTTGAGTTGTTTGGTAAAATATGAAAATATAAAGAAAAAAATAACTTGAATAATATAAATTCAAAAAAATAAATCTTATCAACAATAGTGGTGTGGACAAAAATAGCAATAATATTCTTTTCGATATCATCATGTCACCAGGCCTTGTTGAGGGTGATAGGGAGAGTGGAGGAAGAGAACTCGAAGCTGCTGAGTCAATTAGATAAAGTTCTCAACCATAACAACTCTCTTTTATCCCTTCTGTCCAATAAGAATAGAGGAGACCGTGATGTTCAGTGGGTGGGGTGAAGTGGTGGTGTGGAGTGGTGTAGTGGGGTAATTTGGGAAAACGATGTTGTTTTAATCTGTGTAATGGTATTGTGTGTTGTGACGTGGTAGACTTGTGATGTGGTCTGGTTTGCATAGAATGATGGAGTATGGTGTGATTTTGTTTGATGGGGATGTTGTGTGCTACAGTACCAGTCAGATTTTTACTGATTTGTGGGTGATATGGTGGTGGCATATCAGTGTGTTTGTCATGTTAACAATTTTTGTTGAAACCAATCAATTGTTTGGTGCATTTGACTTTAAAAATTGCAAAATTTCAACAAGAAATTATGAAACTGTAAAAATAGTGGACGAAAAATGGACCCAAAAAATTCCAGAAATCAGCTGAAGCAGCTGCAAGCAAGCAAGAACAGCTTGCAGATGAACATTTTACATCACTACATAATGAAGAAAAAGTTTGTTCAAGTGCTTCTATATTATTGTGCTTAGTGTTATTAACATTATGATTTTTCTTAGTATTAGTCTGAGTATTCTTTGAGTTTTTTATATAAATTATATTAGTAGGTTTCTCAGTTTTCAGGGTATTATTAATTTATCTACCACCTCCAACCACAGCAACACTCCTCTGAAAAGAATTCTCAATAAAATCACAAACAAGGTTCACATATAGTTAATTTTTTTATTTTTTAATACAAAATATATATGAAAAATGTACCTGAAAGCTAAAAACAAAAGTTTTAAAACAATTATGAAAGAGGCGATGATATAAGAAACTTTTGAAAAGTTTGGGGGAACAAAGAATGTTAAGCAAAATAGAGTTCTACAAATATGGAGCTTGATGAGTAAAAAAAACGTAATTAACATGAAGGGCTGTTTGACTGCATGGTGAAAAAAATTTGAAGTTTGCGCAAAAGATACTTTTGCTGCCCACAGAGAAGATAATTGCAGTAGTCCAACCTGAATAGAAGTAGTGAGAGGACGAGAGTAAAAGCAATTGCAAAAGGGAGCAATTTTTGTTTTCATTTTCTCATCTTTTGAGCAGAAAACTGTACTTTTTGGAGATAAAGTGAGATGATCTGGATTTGGAGTATATATTTTTTCGAGATTAATAATTTCAGAAAAAAATATAACATTAATATTGAAAAGTAGAATTTATGTATAATCGTTTGCCCCATTTCATGAAATTTGCATAACATTGGGTACAAAATTTGTGGGTATTTTCATGAAGATCAAAACAGTGCATGTAATGAACAGGTAAAGACTGAATAAATCTGAAAACGTCCAACTGTCAATTTCAAAAACTCAGAGTTTAAGATAAGAAAACCGCTTCTGTTTCTGTCTGGATGGAGACGGTTGACAGAGGAAAGATGTGGAAGTTGTCGAGCGTTGAAACAAAAGTTTGGAACTCAGTGATAAACTTTAGTTAGGAATCCAGATCTGCGTCTCTTTGTGGTGGTTTTGGTTGAGAAAGTGTAGCTACTCCGTGAGGAGAAAGTTCTTCATTGAGGGTCATGAAGAACAAGATATTTAGATATTCTGAACTGCTTATGTTTGCTGATGTAGAGATATAATGATCTTTATATTGATGATAATAACAAATATTTCAAGAAATTATCAACA
The DNA here is from genome assembly GCA_964035795.1 of Pterobdella sp. o SKG-2022. NCBI lineage: Eukaryota > Metazoa > Annelida > Clitellata > Hirudinida > Piscicolidae > Pterobdella > Pterobdella occidentalis. The sequence goes on from OZ038327.1 coordinate 5,949,784, forward strand.
CCTCGTTTGTTGGAACTCATCGACCAATACCAACATGATATGAGAAATGAGAAAGAAGAAGATGATGAAGAAGATGGTGATTTGAGAAAAAATAAAGTGGAAGATGGTGTAAAAAGGAGTAGAAGTTTGAGAGAAGGGAGAAAAAAAAATTACACTAAAAGGTCGAAAATCAACTCATCCATGCATGCATCCACTCATTCATCCAACCCAAACCTCCACCACTCATTCTTCAACCCTCCATCCATCCATCTCACCCCTTTCCAAAAACTCATCAACATCTTTCGGAGGCTCACCACAAAACAACACTCCAATTCCGAGTTTGACCTAACCAGGTACAACCCTGTGACATCATACAAAAGTGAATCGAGATACCAAATTGATGTGAGGGTTTGTTTTTTTAATGGTATGTAATTATTCTTGAAAAATATTTGAAATTTTGGTTTTTAATTATTTATATTTCAAAAAGCCTCTATAATAATATTAATATTGCCAACATTTTCAAACATTATTATCAATTTCATTGTAAAAATTTAATTTTTTAATTTACAATTAAATGCTAAAATTATTTTAAGGAATTATTAAAAAATTACGAGTTGATTCACTTTTAAACACAATTATAACTTGCGCAGTCGGAGAAGCAATCTAGAAACGGAAGTAATAATAAGAATAATAATAAAAACAACGAAAATAATCACAATAATAATAAAATGAAAAAATATATGAACAAAAAAGATGAAGAAGACGATGCTTTTGATATTAAAAATGACAACAGGCTTGAAGATGATGATGATGGTGGTGATGATAATGATGATGATGATGATGGTGGTGATGATAATGATGATGATGGTGAAAGCAGTGATGATGATGAAAGTGATGAAAAATATTTTAAAAATTATATAACTGACTCATTGAAGAAAAAATTCCAAGATGAAATCAAGAAAGGAAACATTGGAAATGGAAATGATGATGATAAAGATGATGATGCTTTGGGTGATAATATCAAAAGTAGTAGCAGTAATAACGGTGGTAAAGAAAAAAATAATAACTATGAAGATACAAACGGATCCAGTAGTAGTAGTAATAGTGCGAGTAGTGCTAGTGCTGATGATGATGATTATGAGTCAAATCCCTTTTTAAAAAATGATGAGGCTGGTGATGAAAATGTTGGTGATGGTGATGATGAGGGTGAAGGAAAAATATGTGAAAATTATGGAAATGATAAAAACATAATTAAGAACAAAAATAATACCGATAATAATGAGAATAATAATGATACTGATAAAAAAAATAATAACGATAACAATAAAAATAATAACGATAACAATAAAAATAATAACGATAACAATAAAAATAATAACGATAACAATAATTCAATTTTTAACATTGAAAAATTTAAGCAGAGTAATGCCTTCAAGAAGATTAATCTGCTTTTGTATGGCAATAATAACAAAAATAACAATAATAATAATAATAGTAATAACAATAATAAAGCTAATAATGAAAATGATAAAGAAAAAAATATTTATAATAATGCTGCTAGTACTGATGAGAAAGAAAATAGCCATAAAAAAGTGAATAATAATAATAATAATAATAATAATAATAAAAATAAAAATAATAATAATAATAATAATAATAATAATAATAATAATAATAATAGTGATAGAAACAGCTGCAATCCATTTGACAATGATGAAACAAATTCAAACGATGATGATGAGTATAATAAGGATAATAATAATAATAATAATAATAATAATAATAATAATAATAATAATAATAATAATATTAATAATAATAATAATAATAATAATAATAATAATAATAATAATAATAATAATAATAAATATAATAATAATAATAATAATGATAATAATAATAAAAACAAAAATATCAGAAACACTAGTAACACTGGATATAACGATGAAGATGAAGATAATGATACTCAAAGTGACGATAATGATGATACTCAAGGTGATGATGATGACGATGATAACAAACTAAAAATTATAATTTCTGCTTCTATGAAGCCATTTGATATGGGTGATAATGATGGGGATGATAATGGTGGTAATGATGATGGTGGTGATGATGATAATGATGAGGAGGGTAATGATGATGGTGGTAATAATGGGGGTAAGAATGGTGGTGCAGGGTGGTTGGTGAACAAAATTCTAGAAAAATGAAAAAAAGTAGAATTTTGATGTCATGAGAATCATAACTATAATAATAATAATAATAATAATTATTATTATTATTATTATTATTATTATTATATTTTTATTCATTTTTCTTTAAATGCATAATGGTGGTGCTGATGATAGTCTCTCAAATTTCATTTAATATCATGTGATTGCGTAACCTCATCACAAAACTTATATCGTAATCACCTCATAACAATAACAAACATTATAACTTATTATTTATATTGTTTAATTATGATTTTTCAAAAATTACGAATAAACCTCTATAGTTTTTGTTTTATTTGTTATTTTTTTTGTTTTCATTGTTGTTATTATGAATTTTTTCTTCATTAAATTTTTTTTTGATTTATTCTCAATAGATTTCCAATACCTCGATCAACAGTAGTACCATTATTCTGTATGTGTTTTTAATGAGAAGTGAACAATTTTCATCCAATATGGAGATAATATTCTTATAAACATCCATCCATATTAAGCCTTATCGACATAATCAAGTGACCAATTTGAAAAATATTATTATTCTATAAGTAATATATAAAATATTTGTAATAAGAAACCTCTTTTTCACTAATGGCTCCCTTCAGTACATAAAGTATATATAATAGTATATATTAAAATTGTCTAATCAGTAATGAAGTAAATATTTCCAATAATAATCTATTTTTTCAACTATTGACTCTCTTCAATATCATCACCAAGATATTGTCTTCATTATTTGTGTTCATTTCCAAGTTACGCCTTTAAGTTTATGCTGCTTTCAAATGGAGTTTAAAAGATATATAGAACAAACAAAATACTCGAAAATAAATTATGAATACTCTTAAAATTAGGAGTACTGCTTAAGTTATAAGCGCTGTTTAAAAGAAGAAAAAGTTTTCAAGAACTCATGCATGGAGGATCAGACTGATTGGTTAGAAAATATATTTCTAAACTCAAGCTAGTGTTATGCAGGAGGGAGAGAGGAAGGATTTTAAGAAAATAATGGGTGATGCTGATGATGTTGGTGAGAATAATAATATTGATGAGGATGATAATGGTAATAATTATATCAAAAAAATAATTATAAGTTCTAAAGAACTGAAGATTGCATTAATTATATTGAAAATGGAAACAAGAATATAATCCTAATTGCAAAAATGAGAATAATGACGCAATAATGATGATGATGAAGTAATAAAGTGATAATTAATGAGAAATAATAATAAAGAAAAATAACAATAAAAATTATTGTTGTGATGTTTCAATAATAAACTGAACAGGAAATGGAAATGATAAAAAAATAACAAAAATAATTCAATGAGAGATTGATAAAAAAGAAACAATAATAACTAAAAAAAAATTAAAACAATAATAATAATAAACTCAAAATAGAAATAATAAGAAAAACAAATAATAGCAATAATAACACAAATAGTCGTGATGGTTGCAGATTAGTGGACGTGGCAAATTAAATTGAAGTTTTCTTAAGCCCCCTTTGCATTTTCTTCTATTCTCAAATTAATTGGTGTTTCATTATAAGTTCCAATTTTATAATGATAAATTTATTTATGAGCTGGTTGATATTATAGAGAAGGTTCATGGGTGTTTGAATAATTATATTCTTATATTAATCCTTGCAGAACTGATGGGTTTGACATGCGCCTGAGGTTGTGTGTGGTTGTGTGCGGTTGTGTTTGTGGTTGTGTGTGGCATGATGAAGTGTGTGGTGTAATGGGGTTTGTAAGTGGTATGGTTGTGTGTAAGTGGTGATGTGTGGTGGAACGTTGTGTTGAGGTCCAGTGTGGTGGAATGTTGTGTTGTGGTATAATGTGGTGGAATGTTGTGTTGAGGTCCGGTGTGGTGGAATGTTGTGTTGAGGTCTAATGTAGTGGTAAGGTTTTTATGGGATGTTCATATGTGATTTGTAGTACTGCCATAGTGTAGTGAGATGTGTGATGAATTATTGTGCTTATGTGTTGTTGTGTTTATGTGCTGTTGTATTTATGTATTTTTGTGTTTATATGTCTTGTTGTGTTGATGTGACGTCATGTAACATGCGAGATGAACTTGACAACGTACAAGGACAACTTGACAGACGCTTGATTATTACGGGGATTACTGTCTGTGACGTCATGAAGATGGATCGATGGATGGGTGTATGAGTGAATGGATGGATGAATGGATAGATGAATGAATGGATGGATGGATGAATGGATAGATGAATGAATGGATGGATGAATGGATAGATAGATGAATTGATAATGGATTGATGAATAGCTAGGCATAATGTTTTGATGTTATAATTTGAGAAAATTGTTGACTTCATCGATAAATTTTGGAAATATTTTAAAAACACATCTTTAAATTACCAAAAAATTGAATTCAAAAACAATTTATAAAACAAGCAGTTTTACTCCAAAATTTTAGAGTCAATTATTTGGGTCCACAAACAGGGTTCAGTTGCGCAACTGTTAGGCTCCAGAGAGCTAATCCATCTCTGCCAAAACTCCAAAAAATGAACAAACATGGGAAATATATAAATATTTAAGAAAACAAAAATAGTTTATTTGAATATTTGTTAAGGAAAAGTGTCATAAACTTTTCACTAATAAATATAATGAGGATAAACGTATCGAAAATTATAGCTTTAATTTTAAATAAATGTATTTTATAGAATTTTTGCTTTAATGTTTAAATTTCAAAAAATTAATTTTTGAGAATGCTTCAAAATGTTTTTGAAAAGTTGTTAACTGCAGTCAAAAGACTATAGTTCAATTTATGGTGAAGTCATGTGTTTCCACCACAACAAAATATTTAGAAATAAATGAGTATAACTAAGCTAACAGTTCAATAAGAATTATCACTAATAAAGTTGACATGGGATTATTATCTTCACACAAAACAAATAATTGTGGTGAATAAAGCCACCAACAAAAACTTGTACAGCAGGTTTGCATCATACTCCATCTGAATAGATGTTTCAAATTAGTCTTCTATGCACCAAATGTTGAAGTTAATATTCATTATTTTTGGAATCAATAGATGAGTTATTGTTATGATCAATGCATGAAATAATTTTATGATCAATAGTTGAAGTATATTTGCCTGTTACACATATTGCCTGAATCTCAAAAGCAAGTCACTCACAATGTTTGAGGAGAAGCAGGCAATGATGGCTCCGATCCTTCCAATCCCTGTTGTCAAGTTGAAAGCTCTGCCTCTGTTAAGTGATGTGTGAATTTGCTTGTTGTTTTTGATTTTTTTGGAGAAAAATTTATTAATTTTTGTGATTATCAATTTTAAATATTTCCAATAAACCGCCATTACTTGACCTCACGAACTGATTGTACATAATAACAACACAAACGACCTGAGACTGGTTGGAAAGAGTTTTGAGGTAATAATGTAGGAGAGGTTGAAAGTGATGGTGATGAAGAACTTAAAGATGATGTTGAAGAATAGAGCCACGTGATGCATCCATGTCACATCGTCTGACAAGTTTGTGGGCAAGTTACATGGTGGATAAAATATTTAATGTGAGCAGATCATTAGACCGCTTTACTGGGCTTTCGGGTGCACATTTCATGTTTCACAAAGCACTACTTTATGTGGAAAATAATCAATACTTTGAAATAGGTATGAAGTGCTTATAATTATTGCTGTTGTAATTGAAGACTGCAGAGGGTGTCATGAGTAATGTGGCCTCTATGAGCCTTCTCATTGGCAGGGTCTGGTGTAGATCAGTGGTTCTCTTTTTTCGTGGCACTTTTCATACATTAAATTTTTAAAACAACATTTAAAATTTTTTCATGAAACTTTTTCTAATTTTTTTCAAAAATCGCGACTATGTCGGCTGCTTTCAACAGAAGCTGAGATAGATTCTCATTACCACTTAAATCTTATTGTTGAAAAATCAAACATTTTAATAGATTTTCAGCCCAAGCTGAAGTTCAACTTGAAATTATCGTTTTTAGATTTGCCGTCTACACGGGCAATTTACCATGTCGTTGTCAACAGGGATTATCCTCCAAACCAAATGACAACATTATCACAATATCACTCGATCGATACCTGCTACCGGAGTCTACTATTATTTAGGTTGTAAAAGGTCTGCAACCTTCACCTGCATTCCGATGTCCAAAAGCCGAAAGAAAGACAAGTTTCAATCGTATCTCCCCAAAATAATTTTTCTTCCAAAACGTTCGTCATTTTTCAAAATTTGTTCTATTTGAGGTGCCTCTGAACCCTCTTCAATTCATTCCATCTTCTGTTTTCCACCTACTTTTTTTTCTATACTTTCTATTTTGTATATTCCAACAGCTTTTTCTAACTTTTCAATGACATTTTATATACTTATTGAATTTTTCAAGTTATATTTTCTTCCATGTTTTTTATATTTCAGTATTACGACATTTTTTGTTCTAGTATTATCTTTATTATCTCAAGTTCTGTGCTTTTTTTAACAGATTCGTCAGCTGCACTAATCATGGTCGTTCAAAAGATTTTCATATTTCATCAAAACTCTCTGTAATACATATTTCTAAACAACCCAAACCACCTTGCAGAGACCCCGTGATCAGACACAAACCAATACAAATGAAGCACTATCAACAACATCACTTTGCCAAACCTCCGAATAACAAGGTAGCTTGCTTATCCATTGGAAAACTATTACATTATTGTGTAACACACCCTCTTCACAAGAGGGTACAAAACAAATGCACTGGGAATATCGATAGCAACACTTAAAAAGCCTGCCATGTAGCGGTTGACAGGCTGGAGATCACTTATGTAAGAAATGCTGTAGTAACCGAAGTTATCTGTTCTGGAGGAATTATTTATATTAATTTATTAATAGCAGAATGTTTTTTTTTCCATATTTTAAATCAGCAAAAAGTATGTGAAAGCCTGTGTGAAGATCAAAACTAATACAAATAGGGAGAGAAACAACAAAAGAGGAGTTCCGATGAGTTTCCAACAAAAATTCACAAGTAGGTATCAAAAGCAAAAGACATCACAGAGTAAACTGCAAGAATATTTTTAAAGATTGGAGTGCAAGTCTCCAAGTGCCAGCATCCCATTGGAGTCCAAGTCCAACATCCCATTAGAATCCAAGTCCATCATCCCATTAGAGTCAAACTGCATCCTATTAAAGTCCAACTGCCACCATTTCATTGGAGGTTTAAATTTTGACTCATCAGTTTAGCTACCCTTTGAAATAGAAATTACAAGAACTGCAACCGTTCCCATGAGCAATTTTATTCGGAATACCCCAAAGTGAAACTCAATGAGATCCAGCAAGGGTTCACTAGGAGCCACAAAGTGTCCCAGAAATTGCAAATGATTCAGGCACACGCCCTACTACAAAATTAAACAAAATAAATTTGTCATTATTAACAATGTTTTTATCATAATTGATACCATCACCCTCATCATCGTTATCATTGTCATCATCACCACCACCAACACCATTATCATCATCACTACCATCATCATCATCATGAGCCCCAAAAGAGGAAGATTATGACACACAAAGCTACATTGAATATACATCATAATGAAGGAAGCCAGCATATGTCCACGCAGGTATTTATTCTTGAACAGTTCAAGTATTGAAGCTTCCTGCATTTCTTCTGTGCCATCATTATTATCAGAAGAGATGAGATTGTTCTCTTCATCGTCACCAACATCTTTTTTTAATTCAAAAGATGCCATACCTTCATCCTCTTTTGCTATTAACTTGTAACCATCTTGTAGGCAGGCGTTTTCTTTAAAGATAGGACTTTTGAGGTTAATTTTGTTCCATTTTGCAGCCCTCAAAAACATTGACTCGGCTTGTTGAAATTTTTTGTTTGCATGAAGCCAGAAAGCTGTTTCAGGTAGCCACCAACTGTTGGAAAGAAATTTTGCTGAATTTATCAGTGAAAAGTAAACTGATAATACATTTGATAGAAAAATTTATCAAAATCAACATCTCACGCTTTGCATACTAACATAAGCAAGAGTATGAAAATAGTTCCATACAAGTTGATGCTTAGCTGCAGGTAAAACCAGTCTTTTATTATGTAGGCAAGCACAGGCAGCATGCTTCACCCCGCCCCTCTGCCCACCTCGATCATGGCAGAGTAGAGCACTCTGCACCTCTTGCTGTGTGACTCGTTCACGTAAATGTAACACAAAGAAACTGATATCTGTGGGATTTTGAAACATCGTAATCATGTATTTTTAAATATACCTTCAAACATTACAGAGATAGCCTGTGTAGTTCAAACACTGCTTTCTAAAAAATTGAACGAACCCCAATGATTATACCCAAAATGAGTCTTGAAACCAGGAATGAAGAGATGTTGGGAAGAAAAAGGGTGATGAAACCAAGTAAGTATGTAGCTACAGCTGTGATGAGAAGGAGGGGCTTGCGGCCATATTTGTCTGCCAAGGTGGGAATGAACGAGGAAAGGCCCATTCCAATGGTCATTATGGTTTGAGAAAGCTGCATCATGTTCCGATTGTCGCACACCAAGTCCCACTGTGAGTGGAAATAGGTGATGTGGAGAAAGAGTGTTGATATGAAGTTAGTCATAGCGTGGTATGAAAAAAGGGATTGATGTGGCATAGGTTATGATGTGGGATGTTTTATCACCTTGCTGGCAAGGGTGGGACCACTATCGTTCAAATCATACTGCCACCCATGCGGGCATTTGATGATCGTTTATGGAGGCACCAATGCAGAGAGCAGGGATTGGTTGGCTGCATACATGTGGCAAGAAGATAGTTTCCCTGTGAAATCTTTGGGAATCCATGCTGAAGTGTTGTCTGGCGTTGAGCAGTGATGGGGGGGTTCGTAACCTGTGTGAAGGTTGGAAGAGAACACTAAGAGGATGGGTTAAAAGAAATAAAAACAAAAATATAATATTTTATAAAATAACAGTTTAAAGCTATAGTATTTGTAATAAATTAATAGATTATTAATTTGCTAAAAATTTTAAACTGTGAAATAGAACGACCAATCCAGACAAAGGTGAGCAATTGAGAAATTCAATTTGTTTATTGAGGAAGAAAGAAAAGAACTTTTAAAAAAACATAATTGAGAACATGCATCGAGAAGTTTGAATGTGCCCTCTAAAACTTAAAAAAAAACAAGCGAATGATCGGTTTTATAATGCAATAGTATGGCAATTATGGATTATTGACTGTTGTAAGTTGATACAATTTTTATTGATCTCAACGATGCACCATGTGGCGCAAAAAGTGCGTCAAGTGTTTTGTGGCATTTTCAAGTATTTATGAAGTTTATTAGATTTAAAAGTTTTTAATTTTTTGTAACACTTTTTTGATTATGAAATAATTTTTCTAAAAGATGTAGAAATAAAAGAAATAGTTGCTAGTTCTGTAAATCACTGTGAAGAAGACACTATTACCAGCATAACGATGATGGGTGACGTGTGGGCTGTACTAAAAAGTAGAAAAAAAGAAGGAGAAAGAAAAAAAAGACGAAAAATGACAAAAAAAAGGAAAAATTAAGAAGATAATGTAAAAAAAGTGAAATTGAGAAAAAGGTAAAGATTTAAAAAAGAAGCAAAAACATTTTCAAAAAAATATTTCAAGCATAATGTAAATAAAATGAAAAGAGAAGGAGGAGAAAGAGGAAGAAGAGGAGGAGGAGGAGGAGGAGGAGGAGGAGGAGGAGGAGGAGGAGGAGGAGGAGGAAAGAAGTGATTAAAATAATTTATATAGAAGTTTTTAAAAAAAATAAACAGCAGTTTTTTCAATGAGCTTTTTAGGCTTAAGTCGGTAGCGCTCTGCGTCACTTTTTTCGTGCAACTACTTCGAAGCCTTTAGTTTTTAGGAAAAAGAAATAAAAGAAATAAATAGAAGATAACTAAAATAAATAGAAAAAAATGAAAGAAAAGGCAAAAAAAGATGGCGAAACGAACAAATAAATAAAAAAACATAAGAAGAAAAAGGTGAAATAGAAGTAGTGCCGTTTAAAATGTGTTTTCATGGGATGAAAATGTTTGCTCAAACATTGGCACACATGTCCATTCTCATCTCTTCTTTCTCCTCCTTTTCTTTTTTTCCTCCTTCTCCTCCTCCTCCTCATCCTTCTCGCCACATCTGCATGTGATAGATATCGAGATTAAGCAGTAAGGCAGCCATTAATTATTATTAACTTCATCACGCTCTTTAAATATGCCATCTCTATGTTGCATCCAATAGCAGTCTTCTTTGTTGTCATTTCATTTTTTTTTATGATTTCATTTTACATTTTTGTTCAAAAAATTTTTAGTTCTTTGTTTGTTTTTAGGCAACAAATAATTTCCTAAACAACACTTCAACTCACAACAACGATAGTTTGAAAGCTTCATACGTTTCATTAAAGTATCAAATATTTTCAACAAGCTTAAATAATTTATTAAAAAAAAGATTTGAAATCTCTGGTTCTCACAAAGAGGTCATGTGATGTTGTTCCAGGTACTTGTAGGTGAGAAATGACAAGGTCAGTGTGATGGGTATTTTAAAAGGTTAACAAAATGTTTAGTTCACTTGAATTAATTCATTTTAAAAAAAGTTTCTTTGACGCTTAACATCCCAAAATTAGGTGGGTGACTTGCAGTTGAAAAATTATTACCAAATCTCATATTTTGGTCAAGCTTTGATCCTTGCCAGCAAGTACTTCGACTCTGGGCTTTTTAATTGGTCAACATGTGACCAAAATTCGACCTAAGAAGAATAAAGAAAATGTAAAAGACTAACTCTTAACCTATGGGGTGATTCAATAAAGACCATTTTATGCTGAAATCTAGATCAAAAGTAACAAAGATTAATGAGTCAGTAGCCACAACAGTATACAAAGCTCCTCAAACCGATCTGACCATGAACTTGAAATCAGAGCCCTAAAACATGAATAGGTTTTTAAAAGTGCATTAATAAAACAAAATTTAAAAGAATAATGAAAAATTATAAACCAAAACAAGAAAAATATTAAGATTGTTTGAAAGCCAACAATGAATAAAAAATCAATTTGAGTATCTATTTCCTGTATAATACAAATGAGTAACTTATTGAAAGGTCCATTGAACAGATGCAGTGCTAGTTCTACACAGTCCCTAAACTAGGGAGCCTCTCATGCAACAAAAACATTGTTGAAATACAAGAAAAAATGTGCGAAATAAAATTCACTTGTATTTAATATGAAACATACGTAGGACAAACAAAGGTGAACATTGTCATGAGGATATTCCAGCTTAAAACGATGGCAATCGAATGCATCAGCTGAGATCATAAATGTGACTTAAAAATACGCCAAGACCTGTGAAACTTTAGATGGGATGACTCGGCAATAATGGAAACAGATTCAGAAATCAAATTAAAATTAAACTGCAGAAAAATTTACTCATCAGAAAAAGAAAGGTTCTATAAAATGGATAAGACTCGACAACAAGGCTACAACGACCACCCCTGTTCACATCGAATGCGTGGGACTCTCTCATGAAAAGATAACTTGAATAATCAAGAAAAAACATTTACGTATGTTTTATTATAATGAAGATAAAAATTTTGAATTTACAATTCAATTTTATTCAAATTCAATTTCAATGGTTTTGAATGGCTTAAACTACGAACTATATATATTTTTTAGAGACATCTTTAGGTTTATCCAGTCCTTGATTTCACTATCTTCAAAATGAGGAAAACTGCAGACACAACTATTGTCGAAAAAAACTAAAATTTTGATAAGTTCAACTTTATGGAAATCATTGAGATAGTCATTGGAAATTCTCAAATATAGATGTGACAGATATGTAAGTCGAGATCATTCATAATATCTTGAGTAAAAGTGAATATTTTGAAATAAAAGTTTTTTTAATTGTTATTGCAAATAATTTTTTTCAAATATTTCTCTCTTTGTTTTTTCTTGATTATTCAAGTTATCTTTTCATTGAAATTGAATTTGAATAAAAGTAAATTGTAAATTCAAAAGTTGTATCTTCATTATAATAAAACATACGTAAATGTTAGAATAAAAACAAGCTCACAAGCTCAAAATTATAAATTTTTATCAAAGTTGTCGCATAGCTTACTTATTTCATTAATTTTATCTGAAAAATCAATAAAAAAGAAATAAATAAAGTACGCAAATTTTATTGAAATAATGGTTATACTATACAACAAAGTTGGAAACTTGGAAAATAAAATGCCTCATAAGAATGCAGGAAAGACAAAGCAAATGGCAAGGCGATAATCTATGCCGCACTAATCGGCTTATCTCGGGGCCACTATCTCCTAATTAATTACCTTATTATTTTTTATTGTTTTTATTTTTTGTTGTTGTTTTTATTTTTTTTATTGTTTTTATTTTTTATATGGTTTTTATTTTTTTTATTGTTTTTATTTTTTTATTGTTTTTTTTTTATTTTTTTTATTTTTTTTATTTTTTATTCTCATTTTGTTTGCTAATATTTTTCACCATTATAAATCTTCAAACTATTATTTAATTTTAAATGTTATTTGTTGCTTTTTGTGTTATTTTGGTTCATTTGTTCAAGTCACATTATTTTGGCTTCAGTGTTGGAGTTTATTTTGTCATCTTAGGTGCCAAAAAAGATTTTTGAGAAGCACTGGTGCCACATTGAAGGCAAACCCAGTGCATCTTTTCTTCATGGATGACTTGATTGAGTCCACCTGGATAAGTGAGAGGGGTTTGCACCTTTGTATAGTCTGCATGAGAGCTGCATTTTGTGGGACCATTTTTTTGGGTTTTAACTTTTAGCCAAAAAGCTCTGTATTGATTTTTAATGTTATTATTGAACGTAATTGCTTTTGTTGAATGTTGAGAATATTTTGTTGACAACTGTTGTTGAAAAAAGTTAAGCTAAACTTTCTTTGACATTTTAAACTCGTGACTACGGTGGATCAGTGGAAACATGGCAATAGGACAAAAGTGTTAGCATATATGAGCAAAAAAACACACACACACACACACACACACACACACACACACACACACACACACACACACACACACACACACACACACACACACACACACACACACACACACACACACACACACACACACACACACACACACACACACACACACACACACACACACACACACACACACACACACACACACACACACACACACACACACACACACACACACTTATGTAATGCTGTCATTTGATTGGCTGATACTTTTTGTTTCATTTTGTTTTTCTTTGATGTAGGGGTTGCATATAATTGCTTGAAAATTTGATGGTTGTGTGACTTTTAATACACGGAGAAATGGATTGATAAATAGAATGGTAGATGGGGAATTTGATTGATAAATAGATTGATAGATAGAACGATGGGTGGATGATAAATAGATGATTGAATAAAGGAACAGATGAATAGATAGATGGGTGAATATTGGACAAACAAATAGATGAATAAATCCATGAAAGAATACTTGGGTGAATGGTTGGATAGGTGTGGATGATAGGTGGGTGGTTGGATAGATAGATAAACGGATAGATAGATGCACCAATCAAGTACTTAACATTCCAAAGATCAATTATTTCAATACGTGATCCTGTTGTATCATTCCTTTTGTTGTATAGATATTATCCATAATTAAGTAGTAGTAGTAGTAGTAGTAGTAGTAGTAGTAGTAGTAGTAGTAGTAGTAGTAGTAGTAGTAGTAGTAGTAGTAGTAGTAGTAGTAGTAGTAGTAGTAGTAGTAGTAGTAGTAGTAGTAGTAGTAGTAGTAGTAGTAGTAGTAGTAGTAGTAGTAGTAGTAGTAGTAGTAGTAGTAGTAGTAGTAGTAGTAGTAGTAGTAGTAGTAGTAGTAGTAGTAGTAGTAGTAGTAGTAGTAGTAGTAGTAGTAGTAGTAGTAGTAGTAGTAGTAGTAGTAGTAGTAGTGTTGGGACATGGAAATAGTTGTTAATCCACATAATAACACCATATCTTGGTCTCTTTGAAGTCGACACTCGGGTTCTCTTTCGGCCTCTTGAAGTCTGTCTGTGAGGAGGAAGAAAAAAAAGAGGAGAAAGAGTAAAAAGCAGTTGAAAGGAATTGTAAATAAAAAAATAAAATTACTTAAAGGAGAAAGAAAAGTTAATTGATGAGACTGCCGTGATGATGATGATGAGGATGATGATGATGATGATGATGATGATGATGATGATGATGATGATGATGATGATGATGATGATGATGATGATGATGATGATGATGATGATGATGATGATGATGATGATGATGATGAGGATGATGATGATGATGATGATGATGATGATGATGATGATGATGATGATGAGGATGATGAGGATGATGATGATGATGATGATGAGGATGAGGATGATGATGATGATGATGATGATGAGGATGATGATGATGATGAGGATGATGATGATGATGATGATGACGATGAGGATGAGGATGATGATGATGATGATGATGATGATGATGATGATGATGATGATGATGATGATGATGATGATGATGATAATTAACTAATAAATAAACTTTGGAAATCTTAAATTAAAAAATATAAATTCTTATAGTAAGAGAAAGAAACATATTAATAAAATAATATTTCAAAAAAGAAGAAAAAAAAAGAAATAATTAGAATAAGAAAAATAAGAGGAGGTTTTATAAGCTGCTTGAAGACTCATTTGGTGACAAGGTTTAAGTGTGTGTGTGTGTGTGTGTGTGTGTGTGTGTGTGTGTGTGTGTGTGTGTGTGTGTGTGTGTGTGTGTGTGTGTGTGTGTGTGTGTGTGTGTGTGTGTGTGTGTGTGTGTGTGTGTGTGTGTGTGTGTGTGTGTGTGTGTGTGTGTGTGTGTGTGTGTGTGTGTGTGTGTGTGTGTGTGTGTGTGTGTGTGTGTGTGTGTGTGTGTGTGTGTGTGTGTGTGTGTGTGTGTGTGTGTGTGTGTGTTCAAAAAATTTAGCGGCTAAAAGACCATGCTCACATGAACATTCGATACAACACACACGATATGGGTGGAGTTTCTTGCTTCCAATACGTTTGGGGAATTTTCTGCTCCCGTCTTCTGAATATTAGTTTGGACACTTTTTCGAACCAAGCTCCAATAATGTGTCTGTAATATCAAAACTTAATGATGAGTGAAAGCTCAATAGCTATTGTGAAAATGAGAAGATGGAAATCGGTGCCGAGATGAAGAGCTGGGGGTCCAGAAGATCAGTTGGTCATCACTGTAAAGTGTGAGAGAAAGATGGACACTGAAAGCTGCAGTTGCTCAGACAAGGGTTCAAAAGTTTTCAGTCTCAATATATCTACAGGGGTTTTCAATTGGTCAGCAACCTTTGCTAGTGTGGTTCTGGCTTTCCTTCATATCAACGTGTCTTACCTTCTTCCTTGTCAGCCAAATGGCTTTCACGTTTCCAAAATAACAATTATTTTTTTGGAATGCTCAATAAACTATTTCAAATTGACCCTTTTTTCAACAAAGTTTTGTTCTGGTGCTTTTCAAACTTACTATAGCGTACGAGGTTAAGTTTCGAAAATATATAACCCAAATATTAACTAAAAAAACTGGACAGAATTTCAATGAAAATGAAAAGTTAAAAATGACATTTGAAAATGATTATGACGTGGTGGGAGACATCAAACTGAAGCTTTGAACCGTTTGTCTGTGGAAGAGCATATATCATCATCACTCATTTATCAGTGCTTTATTCCCTAGAGAGGTTCAACTTTTGCACTTTTGTGCTTTTAAGCAATAACCTCTCGGAATATATAAACTTGAAGTATTAACATAAATTTTTGATTTCTTTTTTCAACATATCTTTTATCTGTGGATTTCATAAGTTTAAATTCGTCAACTGAATCACTTTTTCAAGCTATCCTTATGAAGTTGTATGAAGTAGAAAATGAAAAAGATTGAAAAGTGAATGTTACAAGATGAACTTAGGAACACAAACACTTCAGAAATCGCTAAGTAGTTCATTATAACTTTTTCAGTACTTGATATCAGTATGCAAGTACAACAAACAACACAAGTCCTCATCTTGCATCTTGATGTTCAAATGATTTGATGACAATGCTAAGGTGGGGTTTCACCAAGCTTCAGTTATTCCTGTTCATTATACTGCTATATTACTTCAAAATCTCGTTTGTCTCCTGAATACAATTCTATCTTATAAGTCCTATTTTTTGAGAGTGGTTATTTTGAATTTCATTAATGCTTTTGAGCATTATAATACTCCATTGAGATGGAATGCTTAAACTTCATAAAGGTTGGTGATGGTTGTCAATGAAGATATCCAGCATTTATGAGAGGAATTAGGCACATGTATGTGGTTCCAAAGGCAGAAGAGGTGCTGAGAGTGGGTGGGGTTGTCATGTAACTTTTTGAATCTTCGATGGGTTCTAACATATGCTGGTCTTTTATAAGTTGATGCGTTTGCTGTAGTTTCATACAACTACCGTTTCATGTGCAAATTTGTGTGTGTGTGTGTGTGTGTGTGTGTGTGTGTGTGTGTGTGTGTGTGTGTGTGTGTGTGTGTGTGTGTGTGTGTGTGTGTGTGTGTGTGTGTGTGTGTGTGTGTGTGTGTGTGTGTGTGTGTGTGTGTGTGTGTGTGTGTGTGTGTGTGTGTGTGTGTGTGTGTGTGTGTGTGTGTGTGCGCTAATGGACGCCTTTATTATTGATGTGGTCAACTTAATCCTCACAGACGACAGTTTTCACATCTCAATCTTTTATAACCATTTCAAACTATTTTGAAATAAACATTTTTCTGCATATTCATTCGTTTTTTTTGTTTCATTCAAATTGTTTTTTGTTTTTAATTTTTTTTTGATGTCTCTCACCTCACCTTCCATCCACCTCAACACCCAACAATAAACAAAGCCATATCAAATGACCATAGAAACAGAAACAAAAAACAAATAGTGCTTGTCACCTCATTATCGCCCATCTATGGGGCTACTAATCACCACACGCCACGTCTTCTTATTATCACGCCAGTGACATTCTATGGCAGAAAATATTATTGATTTTAATTTTCTTTTTGAATAAAAATTTTGAATAAAGTTTTGAAAAATGAAAATATTTCTTAATTAAAACTTTCTGTTAAATTAATTTTTATGAAATTTTTTAAAAATTTTGACAAAGTTTTTATTGGTTCACAGAATTTCTTTCTTTCTCTATCTTTTATTTGATTGGTCGCGGTCTAAACCAATCGGAAACTTTTCTGTCTTTCGAGCTTTCTTATTGGTCAAAGTGTTTTTATTCCAAAAAAAATTTCAATAAAAATTTAAATTTTGAAAAATAAATTAAATGAAAAATTGAAATCAACTTTTAAATTTATTGAAAATGTAAAAGAAGAGAATTTTCTCGGAATGCAGTCGCCAGCATCAGTCTGTTTAAGCTGGATTATCCAGAGAACGCTGCAACTAAAATTATTATTATGAAGTTTATTGTCTTATTATGAAGTTTTTTATATTATTATCAGGTTTATTATTTTATTATGAAGTTGATTATCTTATTATGAAGTTTATTATATTATCATGAGGTTTTTTATATTAATGTGAACTATATTATTTTTATTACTCTTGTAATTAACATTATTATCAACTTTATTATTGATCTCATCATTAGTTTTTGTTATCAACTTTATTATTGATCTCATCATTAGTTTTTGTTTTTAATTCTATAGCTATTATGATCATATTTTTTTCCCATAATTATGCAATAAATCATTCTATATAAACAAGGTGGATTTTTAAAGTTATGAGCTTTTCTCAAAATTTAATCTCTCTTTCTGTACCTTTCTTTATATTTCTGCGTGTATGTCAGTTTTTTTAGCTTTTGCCAGAATATTTTCGCATATTTGTTTTTCCGTGTGTAAGCCAGTTCAGTGCTGTTTATGAATCTGTATGTACGTTTTTGTATCTTTGTATGTTTGTGTATGCATATTTTTATGTACTTCTAAGTATATTTGTGTGTACATATGTCTGATCTTTGTATGTATATGTGTGTGTATGTTTATACCAGTGTGTTCGTCTTTGTGTGTGTATATGCATTCATGTGCAACAGTTTTGATGTGTGGTCCGGTGTGTATATTTGTTGATGTGTGTTTTGTGTGTGAAAATCAACATGTGGTCACTTTTATCGAATTTTGCATCTCATGAGCAAATAAAAACTATTATCATTACCTTGTTCATCAGTTTAAAAAGAGCATTAATACTTCTATCATGAGTTGCCATAAGAACAACCAAAGATAGTGTGGTATGAGAAGGGATAGAAGGGTTAGGGTTAGGGTTAGGGTTAGAATATAGTTAGGAAAAAGACATGAGGAGGCAAAGGGAGGTATGGAGAAAGAGGAAAAAGAGAAGGGGCTTTTAGGGTTGTACCCATGTTGAGTTTTTGTGGTTCTAATAAGTGAGCCTGTTCAACAAAAGGAAAATTGACCGGAACCAGCGCCACATACAACAATCACATAGCACTTAAAAATAAATAAAATAAACAAAAACAGAAAAAATTCGAAACACATAAAATATAACAAAACAAAAGGTGCTCCACTTGACACACGCACATAATGTCTTAAGTACGTGAGACACACATAACACACCTCCTTAACTGACCATATGTGTTTGTATGCTAGGTATTCTTAATTTGTTTTTTTTTCAATACAATCCTTTCTTATGTGTGTTTTTTTGTTTTTAAGATTCATCATGATTCCCACAGACATCAGTACCACAAACTCTCTCATGAGCGCCTTCATAGCAGTGCAGACAAGAAGTGCCACATGGAGATTGTTGGAGCATTGGAAAATATGATGATAGAATGGATGCAAAGATAAGCAAGAATGATGAACATGTCTAAAGGAGATTAATACGAAATCAATGAGGCAAAAAGAGATATTAAAAATTACAATGAGGATTCCATAATAAGGATAAGTACAAAAGAGGATTCAATAGTATTAAGTAGTACAAAAGAAGATTCAATAAGAAGTACAAAGGCAGATTTCATAAGTTGATCTTCAGTTACGCAACAATCTCGAAACAGTTACAGTCATGAGGCTTGGTTTCGCCTCTGTTGATACGCTATGGTAGCATGTTTTATTTTTCAAAAATTACGCACAAAAAAAAAACACACACACACACACACACAAACACACACACACACACACACACACACACACACACACACACACACACACACACAAACACACACACACAAACACACACACACACACAAACACACACACACAAACACACACACACAAACACACACACATGACACACATATATATACAGAAGCACAAACTAGTTGCTACAAGATCTCAATAGACTTTTTGGATTTAGTTACAATCCTCTTTTCTCTTATTTTTGGGATTAATATGTAATCCCTATTTTTACCCTTCTTTTTGGATTTAACATTTTAAGCTGGCTTCTTTTCAATCGAGTGGGCCATCAAAACCTATCGAACAATATCAACACTCCTAACTGCGTTTGAACTATTGAACAACATTACTGGACACTACTGCAAAAGAAGATAAGCTTGGAGTAGAGATTGAGGAATAATATTAATAATATTGTTGAAAAAAAAGATATTTGCAACAAATTGCCGCAACAAAATCTTTTGGGAGACCACCATCACAACTACTTCTGAAACATTCGACTTCATTTTTAATACATTCTGGCAAGTTAAACAAAAACAGAATATTCAACAAATTTCAACAAAAACATCTCATTGGCAACAACAACAAACACAGTCGATATATTGCATCGTGTGGCTATATTGAAGAGTACTTTACAAATGTATTTTGAACCACAAGTCTTGCAGCTCGAACAAATATTTCAAAACTAAAGACATTCAACTTTTATTGATTTAAGGTCTATGCAACACAAATTTTTCAACATCAACAAAAAAATATAACGAACGTGGAAGACAAAAGACAAAAGACACTGCTGGATCATTATCTGAGCAACAAAAGTAACCCATCCCAACAAGCAATACTGACAAAAAGTAATTAAAAATTGAAAACAACAACACAAGAAAAATTAAAAAATCTCAATTTACAAAAAAAAATTAATACAAAAAGCAACAAAAGTCAAAAATAAAAACAACATCAACACCACAAAAAATACATCAACAAAAACATCATCAACACAACAAAAAAACATTATCAACACCAAAAAAAATACATCAACAAAAACAACATCAACACCACAAAAAAACATCAACAAAAACATCAGCAACACCACAAAAAATACATCAAAAAAAACAACATCAACACCACAAAAAATACATCAACAAAAACATTATCAACACTAAAACCAACAACATCAACACTGAAATTAACAACATCATCGACAAACAACAAAAACATCCACACAGCAACATAAACACATACAAGAGCACAATGTCCACCTACGACTCCTACCCAGGCTACTCCAGGGCTTACAACAATAGCAACTACCACCAACAATTCAACACAGGCTTCCAAATGTCCCTCGGATCAAATTCATCCATCCCTGGTTCTTCCATTCATCCATCTCATCTCAGAAAACCATCTTCTTCCTCTTCCTCTTCTTCTTTCTACAACCCACTCTGCATCACAACACCCAATGTTGACCTGATGCAAGCGGCTATCAACTTTCCGGGAGAGCTTGTCATTGGTGGGTTGATGGGGTGGGGGGTTTGGTAGTGTGGATTTAGTGAGTAGTGTGGTTCGGTGGGTGGTGTGGTTCGGTGGATGGTGTGGTTCGGTGGTGGTGTGGGTGTGATGGGTTTTAAACTTGTCTGAATCTTTGTGGATGTGTGAAAAATGAGTGTGTGGTGGGTGTGAAAGATTTTTTGTGGAAGATGCTTAAAAGTGAAGATTTTATAAAAAAAAGTTTGAGAGTCTATGTATTTGTAAAAGCTGGCCAGCTATATTGGATGTTTTGTTTAAAATTTCCAAAACCTCAAATCCATTTTAATCGCATATAAAACAAATTTTAATGCAACATTATCTTTCATCTTTCAATGATGGTTTATTTTGCTCAAAGAGGTTTTGAACCCCCTACCTTCGAAATTGTTTTCACATGACTTAGTAGCTGAATGTTGATGTGATCTATTGTCTTTTGTCGCTGTGTGATTCATCATCAAATTACCTTGACTGAACTATTTGGTGTGATTTAAATGTCTTTTTCTTTGAGGTTATGAGGGTTAAGTCACCCGATGTGAAGGCACCAGGTTCAATTTCATCAGACACCTAGTTTGTGTTGGCCTAGCTTTGATGGCCTGTGATTGGTGCGTTTTGTTGGATTGGTTTAATTCCATCTATCATACTCATACATGGTTTTAAAATACTAAATATTTTGTTGAACGCCATCATACAATATCCGTGATTCATTTTTCGTCTCATTGATCCATTAGTGCTCAGCTTATCATGCTATCCCTTGAATTTCAATGGTAGAACTCATCCAAGAGGAGTGGCGACCTGCCGATGACGTAGCAATATGGAAAATAAATAAAATATTCTTTCTTCCATTTAACCAAGACTATTATCATTGGCATCATCTTTACCATAACCATCTTTTTTTCCTTCTTCTGATTTCTACCACTATCCTCATCCACCATCTTCATGCCCCCACCACCCTATTCTAATTTCCTCGATCATTATTATCATCACCATCTCCACCCTCTCACCACAACCATTTTCATACTTCTCACTACCATCAGGATCCTCTCGAAAGCAAAGAAGAGAGAGAACAACATTTTCAAGGAACCAGTTGGACATCCTTGAATCCCTCTTCAAGAAGACCAGGTGCTTTAGTGTTTCATTATTTTTCTTTTTTTTTTATTATTTCTTTCGTTCATCATTACTTTATATAGATTCCCTTTATTATTAAATTAGTTTCGTTAGTTTCACTTTTAGTAGTATAAACTCTTGCTCTCAACTCGAAAAATCTCTCTTATAAAAAAAAAACTGGAAACACGTGTAAAGTTAACTCTCTTCACACATACCAGCCACAATTTTTTAGCCATGTTTGCTACACTCAATGTGATAAAGGCATTTTTTGAAAGCTATTCTAGCGTTGAAGAAAGCTTTTTTGATGAAATTCATATTTTTCATTAAAATTGAAGTTTTATAAAATAATGAAAGTTGAAATTCTCTCATAAGTAATGTTTTTTCATTAGCCACAAAAAATGGCTATATTTGAGAACACTAATTAATTTTTCAAAGACATCTTATCTATTTTTGTATAGTTACATAAATTCTATTAAGATACAAAGCTTTTCGTTACTTGAAAATGTAAATTAGCCAAAATTTTTTGTTTTTATAATAATATTTTCAAATAAACTCATCCACATGAGTAATATTATAACTAGAGACCGCAAAAATGTTTTTTTTAATGAGCGTAGCAAAAAAATTACATCATGCACTACAATCACCACACCATCACATTACATCACCTCCACCACCACACCGACCCTGAAACCTCACTCATTGAAGCTTCACCACCTTCAACCACACAACAAAACACACTAACAACACTTTCCATCACACCACTCCCCATCACATCAACCCCCACTAAAAACACCTTCCACCACACCACTCTCCATCACACTAACCCCCCCTAACTACACCTTCTACCACACCACCCTCCATCACACCAACCCACACTAACAACACCTTCCCCCACATCACCCCCCATCACATCAACCCCCACTATAAACACCTTCCACCACACCACTCTCCATCACACTAACCCCCACTAACAACACCTTCCACCATACCACTCTCCACCACACCACCCCCAATCACACCAACCCCCACTAACACACCTTCTTGTACACAACATCTTGATGAAAATTGGGTTGCATATTAAGAAAAAGCTTTATAACGACTATATATATGTTTCATTGTTTTAAAAAATTTTTTATTATTATTGTCATTATTATTATTATTATTATTATTATTATTATTATTATTATTATTATTATCATTATCATTATCATTATCATTATTATTATTATTATTATTATTATTATTATTATTATTATTATTATTATTATTATTATTATTATTATTATTATTATTATTATTATTATTATTATTATTATTATTATTATTATTATTATTATTATTATTATTATTATTATTATTATTACTGTTTCTTTACTATTTAAATGTTTTTCACCATTCATTTTTATTTGCCATTCATTTAAAATTTTTGAAACTTATTTTTATGATTTTTATTATTATTATTATTTTTATGCTTCTTCTTAATATTATTATTTTTATTTATTTTCTATTTTTTGTCAATTCTATCCTCAAAACCCATTTCATGCCTCATTGGACTCGAGCTTCTTGATGTGTGTGTGTGTGTGTATGTGTGTGTGTGTGTGTGTGTATGTGTGTATGTGTGTGTGTGTGTGTGTGTGTGTGTGTGTGTGTGTGTGTGTGTGTGTGTGTGTGTGTGTGTGTGTGTGTGTGTGTGTGTGTGTGTGTGTGTGTGTGTGTGTGTGTGTGTGTGTGTGTGTGTGTGTGTGTGTGTGTGTGTGTGTGTGTGTGTGTGTGTTCCCTAGTATTTTTAACGTTTTTATCTATACACGTTTATGATTTTTTTCCCATGTTACTTGCATCAGGTGTATATGTACGTGAATTTCCACATGCATGTGTTTTTTTTGTATTTCAACACTTATTGTTCCCGTGTGGTTATTTGTTCTATAAAAAACACACGAGACTGGAAGGAAGAAGTCATGCTTGTTAATATTTTTGTATTATTTTGTATGCAAGTTTTATATCTTTGTCTCATTATGTATGTCTGTTGATATTTCTTCATCAGTTTGTATGTATGTCTTGATGTTTTTTTTTCACGATAAATATCCCCAAAGTTGTTCCAACAATCTTAAACTAATAACTTAACTTACTCACTTTTGTTTCCAAAATGTCGTTTTTGTTTTATTATTATTAGTTTTATTATTATTATTACTATTGTTATTTATATTAGTTTGATGGATAATATTATTACCATCCTTGATATCATTTGATTTCAAAACTGTCATCTTTATCATTATTAGTATATCAATAATTTCCCTATTGTTCTGGCCCTTATTGATATTGCGTTGTGAGGCTCATATTCGAAGCATCAACGTTGCATCACCCAGTTATGCACTCAGCATGGGAGAAAGTTAATTATTTATGTTATTACCTCTTACACAACTATAAATATCTCGGCTCTTTGATGTGATACAAGCAGATGAATGGAGATACAGTGAGTTACAATGGTGAAAACAATGTTATAAGTCCCATTATGATTCTTGAATCTCATCAAACGGGGCTCTATTAAGCAGATGTTATGCAATGTTATGTACGGGTTTATGAGGACTGAAGAAATGGTCAGTAAGGATGAGTTGAGTGTGGGTTGGTTGCAAGAAGATCCATTTTAGACTCAGTGGTATGACAAATCTGTAAGTCACACATAAGAGAACCCCACATGGAGACATCAGTCTAATCGGGCTATGTTTTTGGACATGTTCGTTATCAACCTTGGAAAACATTCCAGAACAACACTCAATATCTTGAGGACAAAAATAGGTCGCACAATGAGAAAACAAAGTAGTAATGACAAGAAAAAAAGGTCAGTTTAAACTCAACAGCAAGTCATAAAAAGTTTGTGCTTAAGAGTTTGAAGATGTCAATATGAAGCGCTATATAAATTTACGAAAAAAGATTTATATAATATTAATTAAATTTGGTGTTGATGTTTGCTTGTTTGTGATCAGAAAGATGGACATTTGGAATGATGTTGCGTAAGACTATTATCTGGTTGGCTTTATTCGATAAGTTTGTGCTTGTATAAGTGTAGTTGTTATTATTTAAAATTAATCGTTCTATTCATAATATTCTTATTATTCTATTTATAATATTTTTTATTTTTTCTATAATATTCTTATTATTCTATCCATAATATTTTTTATTCTATCCATAATATTTTTTATTCTATCCATAATATTTTTTATTCTATCCATAATATTTTTTATTCTATCCATAATATTTTTTATTCTATCCATAATATTTTTTATTCTATCCATAATATTTTTTATTCTATCCATAATATTTTTTATTCTATCCATAATATTTTTTATTCTATCCATAATATTTTTTATTCTATCCATAATATTTTTTATTCTATCCATAATATTTTTTATTCTATCCATAATATTTTTTATTCTATCCATAATATTTTTTATTCTATCCATAATATTTTTTATTCTATCCATAATATTTTTTATTCTATCCATAATATTTTTTATTATATTAATAACATTCATTTTATTTTATTCATAGGACTATGGTTATCAGTACCATTGAGATTATTAGAAATAAAATTAGTTACTAAACTCTTATTTCATTTTTGTTTTCAACTGCTGTTTGAGTAAAACATGGTTTTGATGGGATTGTCATGTTTTGATGGCTGAGATCATTCCAAAAGCTTTTGTGATAACATAAAATAAAAAAGAATATTAGGTTATGATATAATTATTATAACTATTTTAAAGTTATTATGATATCATAATAAATGAAGCGTTGATGTTATTACTGGAAGGATCTAAGCATGGTATTAATATCACGTAATGTAATTTTGATATTATTGATAAATAATTTTATTATTATATCATTATTTATAAAAAATTTTTATTATAATTAATTAGTTTATAATATTATTTTCGTTTAAATATTATGATATTCTTAAAATATAATTGCTGATTTATGAGGAGTTTCTTGAAAGACATGCAAAACAAATTTATTCAACCAAAAATTCATGATAAGTACTATCTTACCATGATTCAAATTCACCAAGAACATACGATGTCTTTTGAAAACTTATAATATCATTATACTTATCCATACTCCTCACTTCCTACTCCGCTAACCCATGTAATGATGACGACAATGAGGATAATGATGACAATGACAGGTACCCAGACATATTCATGAGGGAGGAAGTAGCTCTGAAGATCAACCTGCCTGAGTCCAGAGTGCAGGTGGGAGTCCGTGCTGTTGATGTTGTATCATGGTTTTGTCGTTGTATCGTTAGAGCTGTTATCTATGCATCGTTATCTTTGAAATCAAATCGATTCCTTTGTAATAAAAAGCTTTTCGTATGTTTAACTCTTCTTTTCAAGAAAAGGATACGAACTTTTTTGTGTTTTTAGATAATTTAGTTCGTACGAATTTCCTCATTTATCCTTAACCGCGTGAGATTGTACTGCTTTAAGTCTCTTTGTAATCGAGGTAGATAGAAGCCGACTGAGTCTTCACTATTAGCATGGTTGAGGTACTAGGTAGCAGATCTTATTCAAATGCAGTTATGAAAAACTGTTAGACTAGATTAACAATTTGGAAATTATCGGTGGTGTTAGAACCAGTCTGCTGTGGAGCTTATATTACCCTTACCCCATCATTTCCACCATCCTCATTATCTTCACCATCTTCATCATCTCCACCATTTTCCTCATCCTCTTCATCATTTTTCTCATCTTTTTCATCATCGTCATTAAAGCTTTCCTACCTCATGACCCTTCAAACCTGAACACAGATATGATAAGGGGTTAAATAACCAGCCACCTTTTGAGTGACATATCAATATGAAACACATGCACCACAATTCTTTCACCATTCTCTTAGTTCCGTCATCATTCTATCCCTTCCTTTTTCAAAAAGTTTTGGATACACTCATAATAGATTAAACTTGGAAAATGTTTTCTTTATCATATCACCTTTCTCATCACTATCTGTTCAAAACATCACCTTCTTCATCACTATCTGTTCAAAACATCATCTTCTTCATCATACCCACACCTCTTCATTACTCTTCTATACAACATTCCACCACGTCATTTACCCCACCACTAGATTACATCACCATACCATCTTCTTTTTTACACCAGGTAATTTACCACACCACCCTCCGTCTCATTCTTTCTTCTTGTCGCCATCTTTTTTTTTTCTTCATCACTTGATACGGAGGATCACGTGACAAAGATAAATGTTTGTCGAACGTCATATCAAAGAGTAGCACCACGTTTCCATGACAACCGTTGACCGCTATATAAACAAAACTTAGAGATTTTTTGCTTTGAGCTAAGTATTTTATTTATGACAAATAATTTGGAGATTTATTAACAATCTAATTAATATTTCTTTTACCTATAATTTCTAATGCTTATTCAATTTTTTGGTTTAAAAATTAAATTTTTATTTATGTAGCGGCAAAGAATAATTGATGACGCGATGAGACACTTTTTTTATAGATTAAAAATATGTATGTTTAAATAAAAAAACTTTTAAAAATGATGAGGTTGAAAATATTGAGTACGAAGCCAAAACCATTCACCCTCACATAACACAACCCATGTTGGAAAACAGCTTAACACTACATCACACTGTGCCACACTCTCTCATCCTTCCCCTCACTACACCATACCACGCCATCTACCACACCACCCATCCATATCACACACACAGGTCTGGTTCAAGAACAGGAGAGCCAAATGTCGACAACTTCAGAAGGCAGCAGACCAGAACTCCTTGAGATCCACCACAATTTCAAGTGGCAGTAATACCAACTCTGCAAGTGTGTCTACCAGCCAGTCAACATCCACCAAAACAACCATCAAAACATTAACACAGAACAAAAACAAGATGTCTACAGGGGCAAGTTCAGTGAACAAGCTGAAGCGAGGTTCGTCTCCAAACACACCCACAGACTCTCCTACCACCACAAACAGACCCGTGTCTCCATTCAAACTACCCTCACCAGACCCCTTCTACCACAGAAACAACTACGAAAGCAACTACAACAACAACAATCTCGCATCTTTCAACTTTGAGTCAAATGCTTTCATGACACCAAGGAACTTTGACCAAATCCTTCAAAACAATTTCAACGACACCTCCAACTTCAAAAACAACTGGAGACACCAGAATTCATACAACTACCACCAACTGTCAGACCACTTCTCTGTCTTTCATCCTTCTTTCCCATCATCTTCTCCCCCATTCTCTTCATCTAGTACTTCATTTCTTGATTATAAAACTTCATCTCTTCCCATTCTTCCTCATTCCAACATCACCTCTGAATCTGGACTCTTTTTTCCTCCATTCACTGCCTCCAAATCAACATTTCCTTCTTACTCTGGTTATAACTTGGGATATCCAACATCTCTTCATCCATCGTCACCAACCCCATCTTCCATCCACTCACTCGTCATCTTTCCTCCTCAATCAGGTCCCCCTTTTAACCCCAATTACGCCACTACCACCCCCATAAAACCCTACTCTGAATATTCCATCAACCTCTCATCCAGCCTCCCTCCCACATCCCCTTGCTCATCTTCCTCCCCTTTCCCTCCATCTTCCTCATGCAACCAATATTCTTCATCTAACCTCAAACCTCCTTCCCCCAATAGCTACACTCTTTTCAAAACGGAGCAGCCTCCTTCTTCATGGGCCAACAGATTCCAAAGCCTCTGAATCAAGTTCTGGAGCATTATGCAACCTTCCAGAACATCGAAGCACCTTCTGGAATATTCTCGAATGTGGAATTTCGTGTATAATATGTGGATTTGATTGAAGTTTGTATGATATTTCAAATGTTCCAGATTGTTTGTATTTTTCATTTTGAGTATTCATTCCACAGTATTTTAACATTTTTGTTGATCGAAATGTGAAAACTTATTGGATGTTTCGACTTTTTCCTAGAAATAGATTGAAATTCATTGATGGATAAAATTCAAACAAAATTTTTGATTGTAAAAATTCTTCGAGCAAAATTAATCTCGACGTTAACGTCTTAAAATCAAAATTGATGTACGGATTCCATAAGCCGAAACCCGTTAAAGACATTAAAAGAAAAAATATAATATTTTTCTTGACATTGAAGACCATTTCATGATAAAAATTTTTAACTTGGAACATGTTTTGCTATTGACTTCACAGTTAAAATTAAAAAATTAAATTGATTTTTCAATTATATTTTCAAATATTTAAAACCAAAATAACGTTTAAAATACTTTTTTCAACAAAAATTAAATTGGAAAAAATACATTCAATTTTCAATTAATGAAAGATTAACTTTTAAAGAATTTTAAATATTTCGAGAAAGCCTATGTGGCATCGCAATTGGAAATGTTACGCTAGTTATAAACACTGAAATCTTTAAAAATATATTTATTAGTCTGCTTAATTTTATTAAAGTTGTTTTTCAGAGCTTTTTTTCAAAATTTTCTTGAAGAATTGTGATGCAAGCAATCGTCCAACCATATGTTTTTATTCATAACCAAGTCGGTTTGTTAAAATAAAATTTTACTATTTTCATCTTCAACTTTTCAGTTGGGGTTTTTCTTCTCAACATGGAGGATTTAAAAAAACCAACAGAAGATCAAACTCAAACCACAACAAACAAACAATTTGAACAAAAATCATCCAGCCAAAATGAAGCACAAAACACGTCAACATCTCAACAACAGACATCACCATCTCCAAAAAAACTTCCAAAAGTATCATCCTTAAGCACCTCACCTCCACCATTCGTCCCCCGATTCCATGCCAACAACCCCTCTCAACAGCCTCATTGCACTTCTGATGGCCCATATATTGTCACAGTGCATATTCAACCAAATGCTGAGTTTACAGTGCAAGTCGGGGATGAGACACAGACCATACAAGGTATAATAATTTAGAAAATAAGAGGGGATTGCAGAGTTTGGATCTAGTTTATAATCACTAATAGCTCAATAAAATACTAGTAATAAATTAATAGGGGAAACTGAATATAATAAAAATAAATATAATAATCTAATCAAATTTTTATTGTCTGTTTTTCTTCACCAAAAGTACTTAAATATTTTTCACTGCTGGTTCTTTCATTCAAAATGATTGACATAATCTGTGGAAACTTTCTACATTTTTTTTTTTTTAAATTTTTCCCAGTTTTATTGTCTGATTCTGACCCCATTATGTGCACATAATATTGTAGTGGTTGACTGTAGACACTGTTTCAGCCTGACAGCATGATGCAGCTGACCTAGTTTTAATAAATACAATCTTATGTCAACAAAAGAAGTTTGCAATGAGTAAGCAAGCTCTTACCCACCATCATCATCATCATTATTATTCATTTAATATTTTTGTTCAATCACATGAGGTTAGATAACATATCCACATAGTAGCAAAACTCTGGAACAACTTTTAGTGTTTTATCACCATCACTTTCTTCACACCCATCAACAGACTTGGCTGTATCTCGGCTTCATTTTTTTTACTTTTTCAAGGCATCACTCAGCCTTATATACAATGACTAGAAAGAACCCACTGCTTTCACCACTTTTGACATGACCAAAGCATTCGACATGGTCAACATCCACCAACTCATTCACAAAATACACAACACCCACATTCCTACAACAATATTTAAATTCTTAGCCAACTACCTAAAAGGCCTCATATAACAATCAAACATCAAAGCAGGAGTTCTCTAAGGGGGCATCCTATCACCCACACTTTTCAACATATACTTCTCAGACATACCACTCTCCAAAATCAACTCACTCAATCTCATCACTTACACATACAACATCACCATAACATCATCCCACCCTAACACCAAAACAGCCATCCAAAACCTCTTTCCATATCTTAACGAGATACACACATAGGCTCACAATAACAATCTACAAATCAACCCTACCAAAATCACATCAACTCTCATGACCCCCGACTCTTCAGAATGTAACAAACCACTGAACATCCACATCAACAACACTCCCATCTTTACTACCTCCAACCCTACCATCATTGGCTTAACTTGACCCCAAACTAAAATTTTCCACCCACACAGACAAGCTTTGAGAACAATCACTGGCTGCACTCTAGACACCAACACCTCCACTCAGAAACCAAAATTCTCCCACTCCAAAACCACCTCAAATTTCACGCATCACAACTCATACATAAAGCCCCTCACCCCACTCATCTCCTACACCCACTCACCACACAAAAAGTCCACCCCAGATACAAAAACAATCCACATTCAGCAACAACATCAACTACACCCTAAACATACCCTCCTCCACCCAGACCATCTCTCACACACAAATAAAAAACAACATGAAAACAATACACTCAAAAATAGTACATGACTACATATCACCCACTCACAACAAAATCCTCAGCAAGCAACCCCCACCCATTCATAAACATGAAACCACCCTAAACCATCACACTCACCGCACTCTCGCCCAACTCAGATCAAACAAATAACCTTTCATCCCATCATACCTCAACAATATCTCACCTTCATGCCCACTCTGCCATACACACCCTAATTACACCCCTCAACAATTCACCTGCCCCAAAATAAGTACCACACCGGGACCCAAGAGTCTGTGGACCGATGCCTTGAGAGTGGCTGAGCTCTTGGACAACTGGACGGTCTTGATGGGAACATGAGAAACACCCAACCAGGACTAGGGTGCTTGGGGTAGAAAAAAACCACTGCTTTTTCAGAACTCATCTCATTAATGGCTTTTCTGTCCAATTCTGTGGGGATAGGTTTGCTAGGACCTTCCACTGAAAACACTTAAAACAAATTATTTAGATTTCATGGAAATTTCACCTTTATTAGATGCATGTAATGCTTTGTCCATGCTTCTTTTTTGGGATCCTTATCCAGGGACATTTTGCTATTATCTTTTTTCACCGGCTTAACTCCAATGACGTCCTCTGGTTGACTCAGTGCATTTTTTTAATCTATAAAAACAAAAAGAGCACTTTTTCTTATTTTCCCAAATTTTCCTAAATGGAAACATATATTATTATATACCACAGCAATGATGATACAGGGTCAAAGCAAGGATAATACAGGGTCAAAGCAATGATAATACAGGGTCAAAGCAAGGATACATAAAAGCAATAATTTTTGAATTTCATAATCTTCACTCTGAGATGTTTCTTTGATACATTTATTGTTCTCAAAATATTGAAACTTTAAAATGATGTAACTTCCATTCAGAAGATTAATCAAGAAATATCTCAATTGAAAGATACATAAAATGTCTAAAAATAGCAAAAAAAATAACAATAAAAATAATAATAATGATAAAATAAAAATAAAAGCAATAATAAAAATAATAATGATAATACAACACTCAAAGGTCCGGCAACAGTGCGCATGAAGTCAGACAATCCTCCCGAGCCTCTGGAACTTTCACAACATCCTGACTTTCATATACAACAGGTGAGAGGAGAATTGTGGTGAGAATGGCGGAAAGGGTTGGTGATGAAGAGTTTTGTGTTAATGATGGTAGTTGTTTGAGGAGGGGAGTTGTAATGACTGTGGGGGTAATGATGAGGAAGACTGGAGTTATGGTGGGGATGAGGATTGGGGTGGTGATGATGATGCTGAAGGGGGTTGTGGTTATGAAGAGAGCTGGAGGAGTTATGGTGGTGATGATTCTGGTTGTGATAATGATGATGATAATTGTGGTTGTGATGATAAATACAGAAATATTGAGGTGAAGTATTGATAGAATCATCATCTGCATTCTCAAGACGCTTATAATCACTCATTCTGTGCATATAACATTAACTACAATATTATCATGCAATAATATAAATAATAATCATTGTTTATTATTATTATTTTTATCAGGATAATGATTCTGATTATTGTAATGATGATAATGATTCTGATTGTTGCAGGTTGTGAACAAGGGAATACTAACTCAAATCTTCATATCACCCAACCAGCATATCAGTCCTATGGTTATTAACATTATTATTATTATGTTTATTTATTATTAATAATATTGTTATTTTAAACTCACTAGTAATAATAATTCAACTTTTATACTATTATTATAATTATTATTTTTATTATTTATTATTATTTTTATTGTAAATGGAGTGAATCTGAACACCCCCAGTATAGTAGGACATAAAATGTGAAAACATGGAATCTAAATTTTCATAATATATTTCAGTTATAATAATTTACTAGTAAATATTACTATATATTATATCCATTATTACTTATAATTTTTCATTTATAATAATACTCATGTACGATTATGAATAATTAACAAGAACAATGGCTATTCTGACAGAGGGGTGCACAGAGTCCCCCATTGTACATGAGCAGTCATCCCTGCTTCCACCATTCTCCTCCTCCTCCTCCTCCTCCTCCTCCACCTCCTTCTAATAATAACAGTAATTGTTAGATTGTGTTCATATCTTTATGAATGATTTTTATAGTTTGTTTAGTTGTTTGTCATTTATCTGAACAGCACTCTAGTAAAAATTTATTTATATGCCTAATATCAATCCATCCATTAATCGCTTTTGACCACCTTCCACCCCAATTCTCACCATTCATTAAACCATATCAGTCTTTCACACCCTATCTCTCAAACTTGAACTTCAACACTCACCCAAACCTCACAACCCGTACTTCATCATTTAACCACACACCACCCACCCCCACTCACCTACAGGCAGCATGGATCAAAGGAAAATAAAGAGAATACATCGACTCCAAAACAAACTACAACAACGAAAAATGCCTTCTGATGGTAGTGATAATAATAATAATAAAGAAAATAATAGTAATAATAAATCAGGTTATTATTGTATTGGTTTTTTAAGTTTTAGATTTTTATTAAGATGCTTATTACCACCACAGATTACGATCAACCCTCTCATTTCCACCCGCCCACACCTCCCTTCCATTTCCACCAATACCAACCTCACCATCATCATCATCACCACTCTCATCACCATCCTTCTCCTCTCCTCTTCCATTCCATATCACCCACCCACTTTATCGATGAATCTGGTGTCCATAAGAGCAAGACAACTGTAAATATTAACGACGTACGTGATTTCAACAACAATTCAAACATCTATTGCAACGAAATTAACAACAACAATAATAATAATAATAACAACAATAATAATAATAATAACAATAATAATAATAACATGACCAACGGAGACTTGAAAGACACCCACCAAAGACTGAGGAAGGCCTTGTCTCGCTTGGAGGAGCCCGAGGTGATAATGATCCTTTAATAATAATAAGAATAATAAAAATATAAGAATAATCATTATATGATTGAAAGTAAATTTTGAAATAACAAAAAGAATTTTAATCAACACACACACACACACACACACACACACACACACACACACACACACACACACACACACACACACACACACACACACAACATACACACACACACACACACACACACACACATACACACACACACACACACACACACACACACACACACACACACACACACCTTAGTCCTTAGTGCGTTTGTCCACCTAGAAGCAGGTGCGTAGAAGAGTTGGTAGAACATTTTTTTCTATGGTTGTAGATGCCTTGCTTTTTGAAATTTAAGCCACAATGTTCGCATTGTACACTTGTTTGTGTTATGTGTTTTTGTCTTATGTGGTTTGCCAGACCAGTTTTGTAGGCAGCGACTTTGTTGCATCCAGGAAACGAACAAACTAATGATGCATTAGAGGAAGCAATGTTGTAAGTTTGATTGTTGGCAATGTTTTTTTGAATCTTGACAAAATCTTTTCTCGCCTTCTCATCTAATTCTTTTTGTGTGTTGAGGTCGTGAAGGAGTTTGTTGATGTTGTTGCGCCATTGTTTTCTATCTCTCGCTGCGGTTCTCCAATCAGCCACCATGTTCAACTGTTTTAAGTCAGCATGAATGAGATCGTGCCATCTCTTTTTTTGACCACCTTGGCACCTTTTACCATTCATTATTTTGCTCACCAAAAGTTTTTTTTTGTAGACGTTCATCAGGAATTCTTTCCACATGACCCAACCACTGCAACCTTCTCTTTTGAATTAACACATCAACCCTCTCTATTTTTGTTAGGTCTCTGAGTTGGGTGTTTCTCATCTCTTCCCATAGAGAGGTTCTGGTGATTATTCTCAAGCATTTATTTACGAATACTTGGAGACGTTGTGTATGATGTGTCAATAGGTTCCATGTTTCGCTGCCATACAGAAGGGTTGGTATGATGATGGATTTGAAAAGTTTGATTTTTGTTGAAACTTATTTTATTTTGGTACCATACCAACCTATTGATGCTGTGGAAGACTTGGGCTGCCCTGTTAATGCGTGACTCTACTTTTGCATCGACTGAGTTTTCACTTTTTAGGATGCTTCCTAGGTATTTGAATTGTGACACTCGTTCGATGTTTGTATCGTCACTCATTTGCAGTGTTGGGGTAATGTTTAGTCGTGTGGTGTTGTTTGGTGAAATGGACATGAATTTTGTTTTTTTCAGGTTCATTTTGAGTCCGAATTTGGCGCAGGTGTTGTTTAGTGAAGTGACAAGACATTCAAGCTCTTCAATGTTGCTGGATGTTAACAATATATCGTCAGCGTAAGATAGGTTTTGGACGAGAGAGACCTATCTAATTTGTAGCGACTGTTGTGCATCAGCGAAGCATTGTAGGTGTATTCTACTTGAACGTCTTTGTCTGGGTGTTGTTTCAGTGCCACTCGTATGACAGCATCCAGAAATAAGTTGAATAGCATAGGAGCTAGTACGTCTCTTTGCTTTAATCCAACTTCAATTGGGAATTTTTCTGAAATCTGTCCATCAGCATGTATTAACCCAGTTGTACCACAGTGAAGGGTCTTGAGAATACGGATTAATTTTTCTGGTATGCTGAAGGATTTGGAAAGAACTTCCCACAGTGCATTTCTGTTTACTGTCATAGGCTTTATGAAGGTTTACAAAACAGATATAAATTGCTTTATTGAATTCTTTTGCTTTTTGCATTAGAATTTTTGTTGCAAAAATCTGGTCGCAGCACCCTCTATTTGACCTGAAACCGGCCTGGTGTTCACCCAGTTGGATCTCAACAACATCCTGCATTCTATTGAGAACTGCTTTGCCAAATATTTTGCTCGCAACACATAGTAGTGAAATGCCTCTGTAGTTTTCACATCGTGACCTGGAACCGTGTTTGTGTATTGGGATTATGATTTGGTTTGTCCAATCTCTCGGTATGGATTCTGTTTTCCATATTTTGTCCATGATCACTTTTAGCCACTCTACAGCTACTTCGGCACCAGCTTTGAGCATGTTCGAGCTTATTTCGTCGATACCTGGGACCGTTTCCATTTTAGTTTGTTTTAGTACTCTCAAAAGTTCCGTTTTTGAGATTGGTCTGGATAGGTCTTCAACTACTTCCGGAGCAAGAGAAATTGTTGGAGGTATCAGCTTGTCATATGCTTTATCATCTACTACTGTTGGCAGATTTTGCAAAATATTTTTTCCATCTATTAATTTTGTTGTCTGATGAGGTAATTATTGTTGTACCATCTTCGTCTTTCAAGTTTGTTGAGGTCTTAATTTTTGAGGTTTTTATTAGTTTTAACATTTTTAAAGTTGATCCTCCGCGACCTTGCTTGATTGATTTCTCAGTTATCTTCTCAGCTTCTTCAGCTTTGTTCTCCCACCATGTATCTATCGCTTTTCTGCAAGCTATTTTTGTTTTTGACTTTGCTTGTTTGTAGCGATAGGTAAGATCATTAGGGATTGCGTGGCCGTTTGCTTTCAGGGTTTTTATTTGAAGGTGGTAATTTGACTTTTCTTCACATAGTTTTTTTACTTCATCATTGACCCATTGTTTTTCAAACATCGTTTTTTTGGGAAAGGTTGTAATCAAAGCATTTACAAAACTTTCTTTGAAACACTTGTAAGTGTCTTCAATGGGTTGATGAAGGTTGATTTTTTAAAAATTTGTTTCCAGTTTTTCTCTGAATTTTTTTATTATATCAGTATTGAGTTTTGCTGGATTAGTTATTGTCATGTGAAGTTTATTTATTGTTTTTTTGCAAGTTTTTTTTGTATATTTTTTGTTGTTATTTAATATTAATTTTGAAATGACTAAGTTATGGTCTGATGTATGAGTTGTATTTCTACTGACTTTCGTGTCATAAATTTGTGATCTGAATTCGTGACTGATGAGAACATAGTCGAGAACATGGCCTCCTTTGTGGTGCGGGTGATGCCACGTCCACTGATGCATGTTTTTGTGTGGAAAGATTGTATTGGTGATGATAAGACCGTTGTTATTACAGCTTTTTTCAAACTGAAGAGATTTTTTATTTTTCAAGTTTTGAGCAATATTTCCAAAAAATTTGAATAACTTGTTTTTTGGTAACAGAAACAGCGTTTTGTAGCAAAGAATTTAATCTCTAACTATCGTAATAAGCAAAAATATACGGAGCAGCTAACACAGTTTGCGCACACACACACACACACACACACACACACACACACACACACACACACACACACACACACACACACACACACACACACACACACACACACACACACACACACACACACACACTTCTACTGCATTTGTCCACCATCAGGCAGGTGCAGAGAATGGTTGCCATTTCTTGTTGTTGCGCATTTTTTCTGGTGGTTTTGAAAACCCTGTCGTTTGAAATTTCTACCACAGTGTTGGCATAAAATTGTTATTGTTGCTTGTTGTGAGTGTTTCTGTCTGATGTGGTTTGCAAGGCCAGCTTTGTTGCAACCAGAAAAAGAGCATACCAAATCGTTTAATACCCCATTATTTATGTTCACCTCACCACATATGTTATTAGTATTGTTATATTGTACATTCAGCTTTTTTTTTCGATCTTTCTTATTTTTTTCTGATTGTTCTTTATTCTGGTTGAGATCGATAATGAGTGTGTTTATGCTTTTCCGCCATTCAATTCTGTCCTTCGCTTTGCTACGCCAACCAGACCCAATAGCTTTCAAATCGTTATTCACCACATCATGCCACCTATGTTTTTGACCACCTTGACTTCTTTTACTACCACATATTTTACTGACCAATAATTTTTTGGGCCACCGGAAATCTGCCATTTTTTCAATATGTCCTAGCCATTTGAGTCTTTTCAGTTGAAGGATTGAATCTACGCGTTCAATGTTGCCTCTTCTTCTTATTTCGGTGTTTCTTAACATGTCTCTCATAGAGATTTCACATATAGACCGAACACACTTATTAAAAAAAGACTGCAATCTTTGAACATGGTTGCTCAAAGGAGCCCGTCTCACAACCTTAAAGCAGGATAGGCATTGTAATGAATTTAAAAAGCCTCATCTTTGTTTTCCTTTTTAACTTTTTTTGATACCATATGAGCCTTCCAATACTTCTTAAAGCAATCGATGCTTTACAGATACGAGTATCAATCTCTTCATCTATGGAACAGTTGTTTCGAAGTATACTGCTTAGATATTGATACTGCTCAACTTCCTCAAAACCACCGTCAATTTGATGTACCGAGCTGGTGTCAAGATGAGTGTCTGTATTATCAGCTTCAGGCCACACAGCCATTATCTTAGATTTTTGAGTATTGATCTTCAAGCCGTAACGGGTAAATTCTTCACTGAGCCATTGAATAAAAGAATTCAATACACTTCGATCATTGCTTAATAATACCACATCATCTGCGTACATGAGAATTTGAACCTTATCACTCATGTTGAACTTATGACGGCTGTTGTTTACCAGAGGAGCGTCAAGGTTGTATTGAATATGGACTCCGACATCAGGATGTTTTATCATGACAGTTCTTATGATAACATCTAAAAATAAGTTAAACAGAGTTGGAGCTAGTACATCACCCTGCTTTACACCTGATTCAATTTTGTATTCTTCAGACAACTGACCTTCAAACCGCACCACCCCATATGTTTCCTTATGTAAGGGTCCTATTATACACACGAACTTTTCAGGAAAGTTGTAGACACGACGTAACACAGCCCAAAGTAAGTTTCTGTTAACTAAGTCGTACGCTTTACAGAGATCAATGAAGCACAAAAAACCGGTAGGTTGAACTCCTTGGCCCGTTGCATCAATATTTTCGTAGAAAATAATTGATCACAACAACCTCTCTTGGCACGAAACCCACATTGGGACTCACTTAGTTGCTCTTCAACGTAACGTTTCATTCTGTTCGGCATCGCTCTTGCAAATACTTTGTAGGCTGAACATAAAAGTGAGGTGCCACGTAAGTTATCGCGTTTCAACCTGCTACCTTTCTTGAAGATGGGAACAGTTATTTGTTTGGTCCAGTCTGAAGGAACCTTTTCTTCGACCCATATTTGATCTGCAATCAATTTCAACTATTTAACAGTCTCATCAGCACCTAGTAGCAGTAGCTCTGTACTACTTCCATCAATTCCAGTCGAGCTATATTTATACACTGTTTGAGTGCGACACACAATTCTTTGTTTGTCAGAGGCTCAGTCATTGGATACAGAGAGCTATCAGATGGAGGGAGACATTGAGGGAGATGTGAAAAAGCAGAATGATTGACTAGGGTATTGATGTTTGTGACCTCTTTGAAGTGTTCACACCATCTCTTTAGTTTGCTTTTTGTTGTTGTTAGCTTTGTTGTACCGTCTTTGGCTAAGATCTTCAAGCATCTATAACCTCTTGATTTGGTTAAAGACTACAAATTTTTTATTAAAGAGCCACCTTTACCTTGTTTCAAACTCATTTCATAATCATCTTCTGCCTCTTTACTTTTTTGTTCCCACCATGAATTCAGAGCAAGTTTACATGCTTTTTTGCATTTTCTCTTTATTATCACATATTGGGACTTGAGAAAAAATGGAACTGATTGATTTTTTTGTTTATTTTCCATAATTTTTTGGTAAAAAT
Organism: Pterobdella sp. o SKG-2022; assembly: GCA_964035795.1. NCBI lineage: Eukaryota > Metazoa > Annelida > Clitellata > Hirudinida > Piscicolidae > Pterobdella > Pterobdella occidentalis. Next base: position 5,989,721 of record OZ038327.1, read on the forward strand.
CAGCTTTTTTAATTGTCAGCTGCCGAATTTCTTCAATTACCCAATCTTTATCATATTTTGTGTTTGGTTGGCAAAACTTTTTATGCAAATGTTAAACTTTCTTTGAAAACTTTCCATAGCTCATCAATATTTTTGTGGCCACTAGGCACTGCTAACTGGTTTCTGAAATTATTTATTATGTTTTCGTCGAGTTCTCGGGGATTTTCAATGTATTGCTTGTGACTATTGTTACGAAAATGTTGCTTATGACATAATGATTTGAAGAATTTGAATTTTGCAATAACAGGGAAGTGATCAGAAATATGAAGAGTTTTTCTGAACACTTTGGCGTTCAGGATGCAGGATCGGTATTGAGCATTGATGAGTATGTAGTCAAGGACATGTCCACCATTTTTCTGACCAGGATGGTGCCATGTATACTGATGTAGCTTCTTATGAGGGAACAAAGTGTTGGTGATTGCCTGGTTGTTATAGTTGCAAAAATCCACCAGTCTTCTGCCGTTGTTATTTCTCACATCTGGATTATGCTTCCCATGTAGAGATGACCGACTAGTTGGCTGATCCACTCGTGCATTGAAATCACCTGCTAGTATGATGACATCTTTTTTACAAATGCTCTCAATAGTGGATTGCAGTGTTTCATAAAAATTTTCACTGTTTTCTGACTCATCAACCTCTGTAGGAGCATATGCGGCTGATACGGCAATAAGACTGATACCAAAACCACCTATTTTCACTCTTACTTGCAATAACCTTTCGTTTATAGGACGAAAAACACCATTTTTTTTTCACGCCTCCTTGAATTCATTCTTCAAGATAACACCAGTACTTCGTTGGTTGCCAATTTGCTTCACATCCATACCTGAATACACCACGACTGCATCGTCTACATCTAACACACCTGAACCCACCCATTGAACTTCAGCCAACGCCATGACAGACATGCGTTACATCTTCAAAAGTTTGATGTTGAATTCAGTGGGGTTACCCAGACTTTTTACGTTCCAACAGCCAATATTGTAGAAAACCATTCTGTTCTAAGGATAAAAATTGGTGTGAGTCTGACAGGTTATCAGCCTTGTGCAGACTTGCTCTATATTGCGCTTTTGTTCTGGTTGCTCGAAAGATATCCATTAATTTTAAAGAATTTACCTTTTCACAATTTTGAAATACTGAAAGTTATGTTAATGTTTTACTTCACCGAAGAGACCAATTTCCAAAAATATTTATTTTAATTATGTAAAGTTCACTTTTACGCAATCAACCGCTATTAATCCTTTGTTTCAAAAACTTCACTTTAAAGTTCAAAAAACCATTTAAATTAGAATATTTACATCATTTTTTTTAAATTGTTTTAATAGCCACGAATCAACTTATTTTCCACAATTAATATCCTCTGAGCGATAGTTGAGTTACGAGTTTCCAGACAAAATCAAAAAAAAACTCGATTATTTAAAAAACAAGATTATAATAGTGTTAAATGTTTATTTTTACAGTTATAAGATATATAATAGTAATGAATTTCACTTTTTAACTAGGTTTAAGTCCAAAAATTAGCGGAGCCATGTTAACGTGCGATCGAGCACACACACATTAGCTAACGTTTTATGATAAGGCTATACTTATCGAAAGTTATAGCTTTTCTTTTAAATAAACGTATGAATCCTCAATTGATGTTTTTAAAGTTTAATTACTATACAAAACATACATTAAGGTGTCTCTGAAAATTTTAATCAAATAAAATAAATATTTTCTTTGATAATATATATGAACAACACTTCAGTTCAAAAGCTTGGAGGCCAGATCTGTTAGAGTGCGTGTATCAGTGATGAACAATAAAAATAATAAGAGAAAAAATGATGAAGAGAAAGAAGAAGATGGAGACTACCTGGAGGAGGAAGACGTCAAAAAGGTGGGTTCTCATATAGTGGGCCAAGTGTTTGTAGTTTTTTGTTCGTTTTTGCAAACTATTCAACCAAGTTGTGGCGCTGTTTGAACCATGAATATGGCGGGTGGGTTGTGAGGAAGTGAAGAGGGTGAGAAGTAGCGGAAGTCTCAATGGAGCCCACTTTTTATTGTTATTATTTTTATTTAGGTGAAGTGCATGATGTTCCTTAGCAAGGAAAAAGATGAGTCTGACAATTATTCATTGGTCGACACGTGAGTCATAATAATAATAATAATAGTAAAAATAATAATAATAACGATAATAATAAAAATAATAAAGATAATACCGAAAATAATAGTTATAGGTAATAATAATAATTGTAAAAAAATAATGACACTCAAAATAATAAATATAAGAATAAAACTTATATTAAAAATAATAAAAATAATAATAATAATAATAAAACAATAATGACACCCACTCATATCGCCAGTGACAAAGGTCTAGATGTGCATCTACAGGACCTCACACCAGCCACCACCTACTACATCAAGTTCTATTATTATTATTGTTATTATTATCGTCATTTTTTTATTTTTCTGTTATTATTACTACTAATATTTTTTTTAATTTAATGTTGTTTTCATTTCTATTTATAAATTGCGAGTAAAAACGTATCAGTTCAGTTTATTGTTACTATAATAACACCACACAATAACCACCACACCATATAACAACTTCAAATATCAACCACTACAACATAACAACCACTACCACCATCACATCACAACCCCAAATAGCAACCACAAACAAATAACAACCACAAATAATCACCAACACATAAAAATCTCAAATAACAACAACCACCACATAATAACCTCAAATAACCATCAACCACCACATAACAACCCCAAATAACAACCACCACCACATAACAACCTCAAATAACCATCAACACATAAAAACCTCAAATAACCACTACCACATAACAACCACCACCACATTACAACCCCAAATAACAACCAACACATAACAACCTCAAATAACAACAACCACCACATAATAACCTCAAATAACCATCAACCACCACATAACCCCAAATAACAACCACCACCACATAACAACCTCAAATAACCATCAACACATAACAACCTAAAATAACCACCACCACATAACCACTACCACATTACAACCCCAAATAACAACCAACACATAACAACCTCAAAGAACAACAACCATCACATAATGATCTCAAATAACCATCAGCCACCACATAACCCCAAATAACAACCACTACCACATTACAACCACCATACCACTAGATTCCGATGTTACCTTGATGACATCACAGGAGACATGAGCCCATCTTCCAGCTTCACCACACCCCCTTGTGCTCCTAGCCAACCAGCGTGGCCAAAACTTGTTTCTAAAAATAAATTCAGTATTCTCCTTAAATGGAACGTTAGTAGCTTTTTCAATCAGTCAATGGGCAGAGTTCGATTGATAGATAGATGGATGAAAATATAAATAGAGATAGATAGATAGATAGATAGATAGATAGATAGATAGATAGATAGATAGATAGATAGATAGATAGATAGATAGACAAATGCATCAACCCACCAGGCTCCCCAGGATAACGGCTCCAAAATACTTAACTATATCCTTGAGTGTGACCAGGTTAGTATCTCATTGGAATACAAACAAATCTTTGAACCAATTTAAACAAGAAGTTTTATAACTTGAACTAGTGATAACTGTTTAGTGGAGTTAATTTTAACTTATGTCTACACAAAAACACACACACACCAGGGCAAGGATCAATTCATAGAAACATACAGAGGTCCTCAGAAGCAGCACAAGCTTTCCAAGTTGGAGCCCTCAGTCTCATACTCCTTCAGACTGTGTGCTCAGAATGACTGTGGCGTGAGGTGAGTCGTATTGGTGGTCATTGGCGCATCTTCCAACACATCTCAGTGCTTCATGCAAGATCTTCATGCATGCATAATTACTTGTTGTACTTGCATAATTACTTTTTATGCATGCATAATTAATTGTTATGCATGCATAATTATTTGTTATACATGCATAATTAGTTGTTATGCATGCATAATTAATTGTTATGCATACATAATTAATTATACATGCATATGAATTCAACTATATAGTAATATAAATGCACCCACCAGTGAGTGGAGTGAAGAAGTGAGTTACAGAACCAGTGACAAGCCTCCTCAGCAACCCGCTCCACCATCCATTCTCACCACCGATTCCCACTCCATCTCTCTCACTTGGATTAGAAGGCCCGATGACGTCACATTCACATTACAAATGGAGGACCAAGCATCAGTCAGTGTCTTTGTGATGTTGTGTGTGGTGGGTTTGGGATGTTGTGTGGTGGGTTTGTGTAGTAATGAGCTACATTTTGAGTTTATACATTTATCTTTCTAGATTTAATTTACAAACTCACACATACACATGCACACACATACACTTGCCCACTCACACTCAGCCACATACAAAAATACACTTTTTACTCACCCACCAACACTAACATCCACCCACCAACACTAACATCCACCCACCAACACTAACATCCACCCACCAATGTTAACATCTACCCACCAACACACACTGGCAAAATCACCTAACAACACACCGACCCACTAAAACCAGCCCATCCACTGTCACAGGGTCACGGCTTCTGGACCATATATGACGGAGGTGATGTGGCATACACAGCGTTCAAGTTGAAGAGGGCTGCCTCCTACAAGTTCAGGGTATCTTTGTCGTTCTTGTTGTTTGTTCTTGTTATTGCTTTTCATTATTAATTTTTTGTTTACTTTATTATTGTAATTTTTATTAGTTTTCGATATAAATACTCAAATATTTGATAATTTATAGACGCAGTCATTCAAAACTAACCTCATCACCCATCTGACGTCATCAGCTACAAAGCAGCAATGACAAAGGCAGCAGCAGCTGGAGTGACGTCATAACAGCTGAGACACGTCCTCAAACACCACAACCGCCTCTCAAACTCAAGTTCAAGACCTTCCCCCAGTCCTTAAAACTCTCTTGGGGTTGGTCGTCGTGTTTTCAGCATAGGGCTTTGAGTTTTTGTCGTTTGGTTTATTATGTTGCGTGCTTCAACTCAATTTCGGTGAAAAAAAAAGCTATTCATTTCATTTTCATTATTATTGTTATTATTATTTTTTAAATGTTGATATTATGACGCAGACGAGCCTAAAGACAACGGTGGCTCAGCCATCAGTCACTACATCATCTACCTGAGAGAAGAGGGTCGAGGTTGTGCTTCTATGAGGATAATAATAAACATAAAAAATATTATTTTTATGTTTTAAAATCATGTGTATTTCCTGTGACTAGTTTTTCAAAAAATGAAATATATCCATTCAGACTGCAAAAACCATGGTTTTAGATGAGTTTAGCTTTATCACAAGTAATGATAACAATGACGCCACCATGAACACACTACAGACTTCCAGATATACGCAGACAGACACACGGAGAAAGAAGCGCACATAGAAGGTCTCTCGCCCGGAAGTAGTTATAACGTCAAAGTGGCTTCTGTCAACAGTGTCGGAGTGTCTGAGGTGGTTGGAGTGAATCAATTCATTTTATTCTTGTCACATAAATTTTTTTATAAATTAAATGAAAAGTTCAATTTTTGGAAATATTCCATCACTCACTATTTCAAATTTATTTTAACCAATGACTATCATTCACCCTTCTTTCACAGTCACCACTATCATCACCCATCGTCATTCCATACACAACACTATTCACTTTTTTCTACCCCACCATCACCCATCTCTATCCTCATACCATCTGCCATCTCTTTCTTTACACCATCACTCATTTTTTTTCTCACACCACCCACCCATCTCTATCTTCACACCATCACGCACCCTTACACCACCATCCACAGCCATCGACACCTATAAGATTGACAACATCAAGCGTCCACCCATCCATATGCGATCCTCCATTTCTCACTTCTAATGGCCTTCACTCTTACTACTTGGTGCTACAATGGGGTGAGTGGCTTGTGGTGGAATGGTGGTTGATGGGGTTAAGTGTGGGGTGTTATCTTATTTCTAACAATGAGGGGGGTCATTATTAAGTAGTAGAGCTGGGGGGGCAGGAGGGAGAGTAGAGGAGAAAGAATTGGTAATTGCTGTTGGTGTTGTTGTTGTTGTTGTTGTTGGTTGTTGAGCGCCAACTTCCTTAGACTCTCCCGACACTCCTTGGAGAGTACCGAAAGATACTTATAGCTTCGAGTTGTTTGTAACTTTTGGTGAGCAGTGGAAAATGATGGATGGATTCTCGAAATTCTTTGTGGTTGGAAGCTGTTGGTGAGAAAGAGGGTTTAGTATAATCTATTGAAACATCACTATCATCACCACTCACCCACCATCACCCCTTACCACCACTTTGCAGACAGCCCCCCATCAGATGGAGGCTCCCCCATAACAGAGTACCAGCTCCTCATCATCAACCCAGACTCATCACAGCGAGAGGCCTACAAAGGTTCGACTGCTTGCCTATTATTCTCATTTTTGTTATAGTTTTTTTATTAATTTATTTATGTGTTTATTTTACATGTTAGTTTATTTTTCAAAAATCTTATTCATTGTTTTTGAGTACATTCAAATTACATAAATATTGTAATTGTAAACTGAGAGGTACCAATCAGCCAATAAAAATGCACTAGAATTATGTTATGAAAACTGTTGTTCAATAACCGATTTGCTTGTGTCTAGTACATTTATTATTGGCATTTTGACGTCATCATAGGCCAAGTGACATCATCATCGTCATCATAGGCCAAGTGACATCACCATCATCATTGGCTAAGTGACATCATCATACATTCAATTAAACAAATAAGCACGTCACACTTCAAACTGAGAACCATTATATTTTTTTTTGCAAATATTTGTATTTTCGATTTTTCCACTATTTGTTAAATTATTCATCAAATTATGAGAGGTTATTTTTTCTTCATTTATCATTTTAATCTTTTATCAATGGCCCACTTTTTCATTATACTACTCTTCAACTTACCCATTCAACAAGTTCAACCCACCATCATAACAACTACTTCTGCCACCATCTCAACCCACCACCACTCACCAACACCATGAGTTTCACCACAATCCACCCACCCTTCCTACCACCATAATCCATCCACCCTTCCTACCACCATAATCCATCCACCCTTCCTACCTCCATAATCCATCCACCCCCAACCTCTACAGGACCCCAACCTACATGTACAGTAGCAGGCCTCAACCCATACACCACTTATCAGTTCAAAGTGAGAGCTGCTAACAAGACTGGGGTTGGTATTATGTTCCAGTGTTTAGTCTTTAATTGATATTATTTTGAGCTCGAAAACTGAACTTGCTCAAATTGGCGTGAAGGAGAGCCATTTAAAAACCGTTCAACCTATGCTAGCATGGAAATGGGTGTTGAACGATGATGTGATGTCTACATTATTATTATCACTATATTATTATAATAATTATTACTATATTTAACGTATTTTTTATTTTGATTTCAGTTTCTGAAATTTTTTATTTTGTTTTATTTTGTAATATTTAATGTTGCTTTGGTAAAATTTTTCCATAAAGGAACCATTTTGCTTAAAAACTCTAAAATAACAAGATCCTTCTATTTAAACTTCCTCTCTCATCCACAGACATCCGACTGGTCGACTCCCTCCTTCATCACCACATCATCATGTCCTCCCGACCCTCCTCAACCTCCCCTCGTCACTTCATCCTCATCATCATCGCCTTTGTTGTCGCACCCACCACCACCAGCAACTATCTCACCATCAACAACAATTTCATCAACTTCACAACATATTTCCATGTCATCTGATTCATTTGTTGAACCTTTAATTCACCCACCACTTCATCCCTCACCCACCCATTCTTCATCACCCGCTCCCCACATTTGCCACCCACTCATCACATGGACACACGAGATATCATGGCAAGCACCGCCAGACAATGGTAGTGCCATCATTGAATATGTAGTGGAGTACAAGGAGGAGGAGGAGGGGATGGGAGGACAGGAGTTCCAAAAGGTTGAGTGTTTACCAGATATTTTGTATATGTTGATATTCCTCTTTATGAGTTCATGGTTGGGTGGTGTTGTAACAGAAGAGTCCAATAATTGATTTTTGTATTTTATCATTCCATATTTTTAAACTTTTCCAACTATGCTGAGATGAGAATTGATGAAATGTTTATGATGATGGGGATGATGGTGATGATGATAAGATTAAAAATGAACAAGATAACACTGATGCTCCATAGTTGTGCACAAGCATGCAGACGAGTGTGAAGACTGACAGGCTGCAACCCTCCACAAGACATCTCATCCGAGTCATCGTGGGTGCATTGAACATTTTATTGCTATTATTCCTTTATTTTTTTATAATTTAAACATATTAATCATATTAATATTAATCTGATTAGATTATACTGCTGTGCGTGTATCAGTGACTGTATATATATTTAAAGAAACACTGGAAAACTTTTATTTTGAACGAAGCTTTTTGTAAACTTTTTTCCAACATCAAGATCTGTGTTTTCATCATTGAGTTTAAATCTGCAAATAGTGTCTATAATATGTTTTTCGAAACTTCACAGGCTGTGAATGAGAATGGTGCAAGCGAAGCCAGCCAATCAACGGTCTTCGTCACTCCCCCTTCCGTTCCCCAGCCAATCACAAACATCAACGTCACATCTAAAACAGCCTATAGCTTTACACTATCTTGGAAACCTCCTCACGACAACGGAAGTAGCATCACAGGATACAGTATTGAGGTGGTAGGTGTGAAAATGGTGGATGTAGAAGTGGAAGAGGAGGAGGAAGGGAAGGTGATGGGGGTGGTGGATAGACTGACCTCTGACACCAGCTACAAGTAAGTTCATCATTTTGTTCATTTACCTCGTTTGTTTCTAGATTCGACCTTTCATGATCGAATTGTAACCTTTCTTGACCCCATATGACTCATCTGATATTTGACTCAGGTTGAGAGTGCATGCCTCGAACAGTTGTGGGTGTGGTGGTAGCAATGGCGTGGTCGTCAAGGCAACCACTCTACCCCTCCCACCTTCGCCTCCTACCCTCGAGGTTGGGTATTAAGTCGTTGATGAAGCACTCAAACAGTTTTAAACACGAACATACACATACGCAAACACACACACACGCACACACACACACACACACACACACAGAAACACACACACACACACACACACACACACAGGTTGTAAGTTGCTCATCAAAGTTGTTGAAGTTGAGATGGAGTGAATCAAAAAAGAATGACTCACTTTTGTATACCTTGGAAATGAGCAAGAAGGGGGAGGAGTAAGTGTGGGTGTGTTTTGGTAGTTGGGTGTAGTTTGGTGGGTAGATGTTGTAGAAAGATAAATTTGAATCACAGGCCAAAATTCCATTTTATTTTTTTATTCAGCATGCATTTTAAAAATTAGGTATGATATTCTTAGTTCTGATTGGTTGATGATAACGAACCTTTCTCAGGTACAGTGTCATCTACCAAGGACCCAACAAACAACACAAGACCACCAAGATAATGGAAATGGCGTCATACAACTTGAGGATCAGTGCCACTAATCAAATGGGCATGGGACCCTTTTCTTCTCCTCTCACCATCACCACGCCCATCTCTCCGCCCCCTCCTGTTAAAGGTGAGTCATTGTAGGTGGAGTTTTAAATTCTTTTTAAGAGGGTTGTTTGTGGTAGGTTTTATAGTTCTTCAAAATATTCAAAATTATTTTAGAATAAAAGTTAATGTTTAACCGCTCAAAGATGGACCCATAAAAGTCTATGGTGATGATGATGGTGATGAAATTGTATTTTGAAATTACAAAGCTCCTTTTTAAGCAGCCATGAATGGAATTAATCATCAATATTTCCCATCAGCTCCTACCATAGCTGACCTAGATTCTACTTCCTGTCTCATATCTTGGCCAATCATCCGGCTTCCTTGTGATGACGTCATGCATTACGTCCTCCAATTGGCTGACAACAACACTCCCTTCCGAACGGTGATTAATTTTTGTTAACTTTTCACAAGCATTTAAATGATAAATTCTTTATATTTTTTTGAATCATATGAAATCCTATCTTCAATGTGATTGGATGCAGGAGGATGACGTAGATAATATTCAAAATGGATGGTTCATTACTTGTTGCTCATGCAGGTGTATGAAGGTGAAAGGTCAAACTTCCGTTTGCAAGAGTTGCACGAGGACACGGAGTATCAGGTGAGAGTAGGTGGAGTGAGAGTGAGGGAGGATGGTGAAAAGATCGTAGGTCCTTACTCCCCCAAAACCACTTTCAACACCCACCTCATCATCATCAAAAGTCTTTTCTCTTCTCCATCTTCTCCATCTTCTTCTTCCTACCAAGCAATAAGCGTTTCCGAGGGTGTGAGGAGGATGACGACGAAGATGAAGTGTTTCCTGTTGGACAACATGGCGGTGTTAATGATGTTGTTGTTTGCAATGGTAGCAGTGTCGTTGGCAGTGTTGGCCAGACACCTCATCGACCACAACCCTCAACACAAATTCCTCTTTCCCCCCAACAAACCCAGATGATTCCAAATGTTATCTTTGTTATTATTATTTCTTTTTTCCCATAATCTAAAACAATATATTTTTCATAATTTTTTTTTTATTTCCACAACTTCTGTTTCATGTATCTGTATTATTCTACAAAACTCTTATAATGCATTGGTGTTTTATTATTTTTGCGGTTATTGTTATTGTCATTATTATTGTTGTTGCAATTGTTATTATTATTGCTGTTAATGTTATTATTTTTATTATTCATGCTGTCACAAATATTATTGCGTTGTTGCTATTGCTTCAGCATCTTAATTGTGGATGCATTGTGACTGATAGTATTAATATGCTTTCAAAAAAGACCGGGGTGGAGGGTGTGATATTTCAATTTATTACTATTATTATTATTGTTATTATTATTATTTTTTTTATTATTATTCGTTCGAGGTCTTTTGTCTCATAGTATGATTTTATTATTATTATTTTTTTGTTATTTTTGTTATATTCTTGAAACAATTGTACACAGACCAAACATAATTGTCATTGCACAACGATGATTATTCAAAATATCTCTAATGTGAATTTCCTCGAAGTTCAAATAAAATATTCCACTTTCAATAAAACAAGCAACAACACTCATATAAGATTACTCGTTGCAAGGTCTCCGATGTGGGCTTGTTCCATTCTTATCATGATTGTTGTAGGCTTGAAGTACTGGGGAAGTGGGTGCACAAAGTGCATCTTTGGTACTACTTATTAATGATAATATGAATTACTTATATAGCGCCTCTTACACATCGTTCAGAGGCGCTTCGCTATGAACTGCTTGAAAAAATAGGTTTTTAAATTTCTAAGAAAAATAGGATAAGAAGAAGTTTCAAGGTTAGAAAAAAAAGAGTTCCAGAGAAGTGGAACAGAAAAAAAAGCAGTTTTAGCTTAAGAATCAGAGAGAGATAATGAAGAGTTGAGAGCGAGTAGAGAACCGTAGGCCAGCACGTTTAGGAGATATTAACAGGTTAAAAAGATAGGAAAGTAAAGTAGAATGAAAAATTTTTACATGAAAGAACAGATTTTGAAGGAAGAGCAAAAGTGCAGAGGTAGCCAGTGAAGATCGACAAAAGGTGACTTGAAGTTCACGTCTCTAAACATCGTTCAACAGCAGCCAAATAAGCTTTTGCAGTTTAAAGCTGTTATTTATACCAGTAAACTCCGATTACAGAAATCAAAAACTAAATTCTAAAATCTTTGTTATTTGGCTTGGCGCATGATCCTAGATAACTACAAGGCAAACTTTCAATTATGGAAACGGCGAATTTTGTGTTCTGATAATTCAGTATGAAAAAATAGTTTGTCCTTTTAGTTTGAAGAAATTTTATTTCAGATAAAAAGCTTGTTTTCTATTTTGGTCCATGTGGATTATACACAAATGGTCAGCCGACTGTCAATCTCAGTTACTTGCACTTCTGGAGCATTAGAAGCCAATATGTTTAATAACAATAACTATACCATTGATGCTAATATGCTGTTATTGAAACATTTATAAAAACTTTGAAGAATTCAAGATGGACCTGGCACACTTGCAAAGATCCATAGGCCACCATAGACAAGTGTGGTTTCTCAGATCAAGCAAGAATTTATGCCTGGTTTGCAGCCTTTGATAACTTGAGCTTTAAGATTGTTACATGAGTTAGACTGTTGGATGGGAGCGACAACAAGAGTTGGAATCTGCATGGCTGGGTAGCAGCTGATGGGTTTTTGAGAAGTTTTGAGGCTAATGAGGACATTTGGGAAATAATCGAAGCTTGAGCGTTTTTCATTTTTAAAGGAAGGTAGATTATTAAACAAAGAAAGTTCATAATTGAAAATAGTGGTAATTTAATTCAACAATAATAATAATTAAAGTTAACAATATAATAATTAAAAATACTTGAATAAGACCGGAAATGAACTTCACCTGCTGTTCACTAGGTATTATTGATGTTATAATATCATTTAGATCAACTGATATTGATTGTGGTCATTTAAACAATTATTTTGTGTATCAGGTTGATGAATTGTTACCGTTTAATATTCAATGAGGTTAAAATTAGTATTGGTTGGTGTCAATGCTAAATGTTATACCTACCTTCGATATTATTTCTATTAATTATTAGTAAGCAGACGATTTCCATGAAATTTTATTTAATATTTTTTCAAAGAAACAAAGTTTTTGATTTTTTAATGCGGTCCGAAAAAATCGACCAAGATTTGTTTAATGAGGCAGAAGAACATTACTTTAAGCTACTTATAATATTTTCGTCAAATAATTTACTCAAGATTTAATTGCTTATGATCTTATAAAATAATTAACCATTTGTTCAAGAGAACAGAAGGGAGATTTTTCAACTTTTCCATGTTCAGAAAAGTAAAAAACCTTTCTTTAAGACATCTGAACATTGTCGTCATCAACCTAAAAATTATCAAACGAAAACATCTTAGGATCAACGTTAAGGTTGATGATAAAAATGGGGTACGTTCCTAAACTACCAGGTGGAACATGGAGTTAACAAGGAAAAATTAATGCTTAAACGATGAAGAAAGGACAAAGTACTTCGTGGTTAGTTGACCAACCCCTGTTCAAATCACTTCAGAAATGTGAGCCTTCAACGTTTTTTGATGAGTTCTGTGGCTTCGATGAGCCTGCTGAGATTTGGAGGACATTCATGGCTGTAGCTCAGTTGAGGATCCCTCACTTCTGATGTGGTGCACACATGTGTGAAGTCATCTCTTGAGAAGTTATGAAATATTTTGCAGCTGAGCTGCTAACTTCTCACTACCGATGAACACATGTGGAGTTCTGTGCAAGACTCATCTCATAAACTCCATGAAGTTTTTTGCCACACAATTTTCACGCGTCAAAAAAGATGTTTTTGCTATTAAAATTGTGATTTCTGCGAAGAAAATATGATGAAGAGAATGATACTGTGGTTTTGAGATGATGGGGTGCTTTTGCAAATAATATTTTGTGTTTTTGTTTCACAACGTGGATTATCAATAAAAAAAGGCATATGGGTGAATAATTAATGTGGTAATGAAGGGTGAGTCAGCAAAGTTGAATATATATGAGAGTGATGGATAGGTGGATGGGTGGATGGGTAGGGGGTTGGGTGAGGGTGTAGAGGTAGATGGATGGGTGGTTGGATGGATGGGTGAGTAGATGGATGGGTGGGCGGATGGATGGGTGAGTAGATGGATGGGTGGGCGGATGGATGGGTGGATGGATAGTGGGTAAATGAGTGGATAGATGGATGAGGAGTGTAAAATGGCTGGATAAAAAAAAAAAGATTGGTAAAGTGTGGATAAGTGGATAGATGGATGGTTGGAGAAATGGAAGTGAGTATGAGTGGTGGTGGCTGAGTGGAGAGATGGAAGGATGATGGGTGGGTGGAGAGATGGAGGGTTAATGGGTGAGTGGAGAAATGGAGGGATGATGGAGGAAAGGGATGAAAAGAAGGATGAGAAGAATTTTAGAAGAAATGAAAGATTGATGAATAAAAATTTTGATATTTTTTCTTCTGTTGAAAGTATTTACTTTTTATAATGATTTTTGAACAATAATAATAATAGTGTCAATAATAAAAATAATAAAAGTAATAAACTATCATTGTTATTATTATTGATGTGATTATGTTGCAGACTGGCAATTATAAGTCGCCGATGGGTGCAAATGTCAACTATTCTTATTTTATTATGCTCTTATTTTTATTCTTATTTTATTAGGATTTTATATTATTTTTATTATTCTCTTTCCCTTATTCTCATTAATATATTCTTATTATTATTTTTGAAATATCCAATTATTATTTTATTATTGTCTTTTAATTTTTTATGTTATTATTTTTTATTTTTTCCACTATTTTGTTATATTTTTAATATATTCCTATTTTTACCATCCTATTTTAATTTTTTTTAGTTTATTATAATTTTTTTAAACTTGGTTCTCATTGACATGAAATAGCCGGAAACTGACCTAATAGAAACAAACACTAAGGTTCTATTGGGAAAACTGTTGAACCAAGCTTTTCGTGAGAGTGTCTTACATCATCATTGTTTTGCTGAAATGGTGTTATCGAAAATACATTAAAAAATATAAATTACACGATACAAAAACACAAATAAATAATTAACCAAAATAAAAAAAAATAATTCATACTAATGTAATATAACAAAACGTCACAATCAAGATAGCCTCACTGACGTACACAACACTCATCTTACAATGGTGGGGAGGCCATTTTACAGTTAAGTGCTGTGAACACATGCATAAAGATATGTAGGTCATGAGTTGTTTCTAATTATATATTCATAAATTTATGCATTTATGAATGTATAATTATATATTCATAATTTCATGTGCTTGTGCATACATAATTAAAAAACTTTACCCCTTCAATGTTACATTATTTGTTAAAAAATCAATCATTTGTTTTAGTCGAGGTGAAACTGTTCAGAAAAATATTTAGAACTTGTAAATATATATTTGAATTTCCAAATATTTTCAAAACTTCAATATGACGTCATTCATAAATTTTAGTTTTATATTCTCCCAAAATTATTTAAAATTTTTTCATTGTTTAGTAATACCTTTTTATCGTTAGGGATTCACACCAACCTCTGTCAATCTTATAATGCCCCATGGAAAAGTGCTCTGTGAAACTGAACCTAAAAATAAAAGCGATCTAGGTAGACATACTAATTACTCATAATGTTATCAAAAGACTTGTTACCTCTCTGTTAGCAGGTGTTGCGTTCAGTTTTTAATAACTATGTGAAGCATGTTGAGCGTGGGGAAAGTGTTTGAGAATGTACATTCAGCATGAAAATAACAAAAATTTGATGTTTCAAAATTATATTTCATAACTTGAACGTTGAGCTTCTTCATTCTGCTGTGGTCAAGGTAAACAAAAGTGGTGTAAGTGAACAAATAGAAACAAGGCTAGGAAAAACCAACACTCAGAACTACGAGTCTGAACCTGTGTTCAACATGGAGTTATTGAGATCAAAGCCTGCAGTTTGCATACTTGAAGATTTACTTCACTTTTAAAACGGTTATTACTCACCCAACCAAATGAAAATAATGTCTGAGTATGATATTGTTGAAACGGGAGTCTAATGATATCCAGGTAGGTACTCTCTGTAGCTACAAGCTCTAGTTGTTGTTGTTGAGTCAAAGTTGTCTCATACCAAAGTGGTGTGCTCAACAACGCTTGCTTTTTTTTGTTGAGAAGTAGAACGATGGTTGTTAGTCGACTCCGGTGGGACTCACAGCTTACTCATGATGGGTTTCAAGTTTCATTGAAAACAAAATACCCTTCAGCTTTTCCGTGTTTTTAGTTGATGTAGTTGAGAACCTCTTTGACCTCTTGTGGACACGGGGAAGGTTGGCTTTTTAGGGTTGGGCAAGCAGATTGGTTTACTATAGTGAAGAGAGTTGAAACATGTGAATGTCCCTACATTTCACTGGTCCCAGCTCTTTGAAGGTCTCCTGCATGGAAGGTTTTGTGGTGAAGGGGATCATAAGTTACCCTCATATCAAATAATTTGGTTGTTTCAAGCATTTTCCACATAAAACTTGTAGCATCAAGACTTCTTATGTTCACCAGTGATTCCCACGTTAGTGAATGTGCTTAGATAAGATGATACTAAATCCTTCAAGGTGACACGTGTGTGAGCAGTGCATAAAAGAAATAATAACAAATAAAAATATAAAAAAATCTACAAATGCTCATAAAGGAAAACAAACAAGAATAAATATTGACATGTTATCTGGGTGAGCAAAATATGTTCGAAACTTTACTAATTACTGATGTGGCGATAAGGGATTTATGGGAAGATATTATTATTATTATTGGTATTATTATTATTATTGATATTATTGATATTATTATTATTATGATTATGATTATGATTATGATTATGATTATTATTATTATTATTATTATTATTATTATTATTATTATTATTATTATTTTATTATTATTATTATTTTATTATTATTATTATTTTATTATTATTATTATTTTATTATTATTATTAATTTATTCATTATTATTTTTTAAAATAAACTTTTATTACTGTTATTATTGGTGTGAGGACAATCGATGGCACACAAGTTAAACAAACATGCGGGATTAAGAAAAACATACATAACAAGTGTGTGTTTATGTGTTTTCGTGTGTGTGTGTTTATGTGAGCCTGTGTTTGTGTGAAACATGTGCTCAACAACATCTGCTCACAATGAAATAAAACACACTCATACATAGAAACACAAACACACACACACACACACACACACACACACACACACACACACACACACACACACACAACACAAACGCACAACACACACACAAACACACACGAATATATATAACCAGAGGCTTGAACTTTTCTCAAATCTCTTAAGCGTCTTTTGAGATTTTAAGCATTAAAACGTTTTTGAAGATATTTTTGAAATAGTTTGAAATAATTTGTCATCTTTCACTGTCATCAGAAAATGACGCTCGTTTGCATGCTTTTTGTTGTTTGTGATGTTGAATTTGTTTCGGAACGTTGACATAAGCAACTCATCATTTGATCCATCTTCCTCATGCATGCCTTGTGAAGAAGGTTATAAAAAGTAATGTTGAGAAATTAAGTTTTAAATCTTGAGAAGAACTTCACCAGACGTTTGAATATTTTGTTGATGTCAAACTTGGCGCTGTAAAGTCTTCAATCATGGTTGCCAAAATAAGTATCAGTGTTGTGTTTGTTGCTATTGTTTTGGTGCAAAATTTGCGTTGTCAACAAGTTGCCAACGATCCTCAACACTTCAACATCAGGCATTATAACAATAGTTTTAATGATGATGACCTCGATAAGAATAATAAAAAAATTGAAAATAATATCAACAATAATATTTTGAAGAGTTCTAGTACCAACAAAAAAACACAATACATGAAATACAACAGTTATATTGGAGTTTATAGAAACACAAACAATAAAAATAATAATAAAAACAGTAATAACAAAAAAATTAGCATTAAAAAAAATAAAAAAAGAAATAATAACAGAAAAAATAACAAAAAAAGTAATAACAACAATACATTCATAAAGATGGCAGGCAAGAATAACGACGCAGCTAAGGGAGGACTAAAACATTTTTTAAAAGTGCATCATAAAAAAAATGAAAAAAAAACAATAATAAAAAATAGAAATAATGAAAAGCATTTATCAAAAAGTAATAAAACTAAAGAAAAGAAAAAAAATATAAGTAAAAATAATATTAACAATAGTAAAAATAACTCCAACAACAAAGACCTCACTAAAATGACCTCCAGGAACCATGGCGGAATGCTTAAGAGGGGCAAGCGTTCCTTTTTTCTTCATTCATCCATCAAACCAGGTATTTCTGTTTTTATCTTTGTATCTATCCATCCATCTGTCTATCTTTTTAATTAGCTATCCATACATCTGTCCATCCATCCATCCACCCATCGTCTTTTTTCCATCCATCCATCTATCCACCCATCTGTCTATCTTTTTATTCATCCATCTGCATTCAGGTACAAATGAATTCATTTATTTAACTTTGTACATAAATGGGTGACTTACTTAATTGTGCATAAATACAACTATATATTTATTTATCAATCTATCTATTTTTTTTATCTATCTATTCATCCATCCATCCATCCATCCATCCATCCATCCATCCATCCATCTACCCATCCATCCTTCCATCCATCCATTCATTCATCCATCTACCCATCCATTCATTCATGCTGCTATCTTAATCCACTCAAGTGACTTCCAATTATCAAAAGGCATTCAGACAGTCATGTGGTGAATAAGAAAAACAACAATAAACTAAGATCGTTAAAAAAAACAATAAAAATTAAAAAAAAATCAAAATAATAAATAAAAAAAACTCTTAATAAAAGCAATAATATTATTAAAAATCAAAACATCAGCACCAATCTTGGCATTCAGGAATTATGAAACTGGGTAAAACGATACAAATATATGAAATGGTGAAATTAAAAAGCACAATGTATTGGCCCATTAAAACAAATGCTATAAAACAATCCAATCATCTTTCCACTCGTCAGAAGTGCTGGTGTGAGTGTAGATGGGTGTGGTTGTGGTTGTGTTGTAGGTGGGTGGGTGTGTTGTCGATGGGGTGTGGATGGTGGTTGATGAGTGTGGGTGTGGATGGTGGTTGTTGAATGTGGGTCGGTGGGTCGTGTAGATAGTGAGTGGGTAGGTTATGGTCAGTGTTATCCGTTCTAACATGATGAGATTTTCTGTTGTGAGCCATAAGGAATACGGCATTCAGAGTTCAAGCCATATAGCTTTCCAATGAGTGGTGTTGAAAAGCAACAAATCAGACAGGGTAGTCTTTGTATGCATACCCATCATCTTGAGTAGATCAGTCTCAGTTAACTGTTGATAGTTTGAGGCATATGAGAATTTTTTCAAATAGTTTCTAACTAATAAAATAACTGAGTCAGAGTTGAGCCTCTGAAAGCCCAGACTGTAAGCACAGACTGCAAGCACAGATTGCAAGTTAGCTGCAGTTGGTTCCAGGTCAGATTGTTCCACTCATGGAGGCCACAATGAATGCTTGGAAACAAAAATTTGAATTTTCAAGTCCCATTTATAATTTCCTCATTTGTTTTTTCGATTTTTTTGACTGCAAAATATTGAAAAACATACAAAATTGATTAGAGTTCAAGGGAAATTGACTTGTGTTTGACTTACATTGAGCTGACAATGGATGGATGCTGGAAAGATTCTTCAAGTTTTGCTGCTATAATTTCAAAGTTTCCATAGTTGAGAATAAAAATAATTCAAATGGAAAGTTCTAAAAAAGTAATATTATAGTATTCATTATCATTATTATTGATTTTTATTTTTATCAATCTTAAAACGTTGCAGCGGTGTGCATGCGAGTGGTGATTAGTGCCACAGGGCTTCTTTATAGTGGCCCCTGGCACCACCTTCGACCATTGCTCTTATTGATTACCCCATATTATTATCTTTTTATCATTTTTTTTAAATTTTCGATATCTTATTGATATTTTTCATTATTTAAGTAATATTTTAATAATATTATATTTTGTTTCACCATCATTATTGATATCATTTTTCAACTACCGGCGTTTTAATCGATTAAATAAGGTTAACTGTCATCTTTCATAATAATTATTATTTTCAGTTGATAATTATTTTTATAATTATTTCCATATTTTATTCATTTTAAAAAATATTTCGTCATTCATTCCATTTTTAAGATTGCATTTTGGCAAATGAAGTATTCGGGAAACAATAAAAACAAAAAAACAAATAAAAATATGAAATAAATATAAAAAAAATAAAAATAAATGAAATAAAGAAAAATGAAGAACAGCGAAAATAAAAGCTTTCAATTTTGGGATGTTTCCTCTCTTGCACCCGTTCAAATGATTGACGTCACTATCATAATCATAACAATAATAACTACTATAATAACAATAATAACTACCATAATAACAATAATAACTACCATAATAACAATAATAACTACCATAATAACAATAATAACTACCATAATAACAATAACAACTACCATAATAACAATAATAACTACCATAATAACAATAATAACAGCCATTAAAAAATTAAAAACCGCAATAAAATGGATAAAAATATCAAAGAGTAATAATAATATAAGTGAAAACTATGGAAAAAATGATGTCCTAAAATAGAAACAATCAAACTGCTGTTAGGATTCACATTATATTGTTGACTATTGTTGTTCTAGGGGTTGTTGTTCTTGTTGTTGTGGTTGTTGTGGTTGTTTTTTTTGGAATTATTATTGTGGTTTTTGTTATTGTCGAGGTTGTTGTTGTTGTTGGGGTTATTGTTCTGGTTGTTTTTGTTGTTGTTGGGATTATTGTTGCGGTTGTTGTTATTGTTGAGATTGTTGTTGCAATATTGATTTATGTGGTCATAACACACCGTTTCGTCATAGAAACAAAATATTTATGGCATAAACAAAGAATAATATAGGATAAAAATAACACATAATAAATAAAATTATAAAAATATCCACAAAAAACTACACCAAATATAAAACTATTAGTAGTAATAATAAATCATTTAACTTCAAAAAGAGAATATAATTGGAAGACATGAGAGGAGAAGGCAGAATGGAGATTGGAGACGTGGTGTAGACGGAGGTGTATGTGGCAAATTAGTGGAGGAGTATATATTATCGTTTGTATTCTGTGCTGATGTTTCCGTTATGGTTTTTTTCAAATTTTATTATTATTATTTTTTTACGTTTTATTATTTTTATTATTATTATCTTTTGCGTTGTTATTATTCTCAGTGTTTTCCATTATTTTTTATATCATTTTCTCCATAGTATCTTTTTATAACAATAATAATAATAATGCAAATAATATTATTATTATTTTTATTTGCAAATGTGGGCAGTCCAAATCGAGAAATTTAACGGCCTTTTTATTGGCAGAGATGTTTTGCATTTGTTTGTTAATCAAGGCGGTGATTGGCGTTCGTTTTGATATTAATTATTTAAATAATGTTTATTATTTACATATTGTCAATTATTTTAATATTAATATATTCATTTAAATATTGCTGATTTTTTAAAAATTATTAAACATTTGATATTCCAAAAACAATTATTTTTAAAAAATATTTTATCTATTTACATATTATTATTTCTTTAAGTGATATTAATTACTTGAGTATTTTTAGTTTTTTTCAAATATTTTCAGTTATTGAAATAATATTAATTATTTAAACGGTTAACTTATATTATTCATTCAACTATTGTTACTTAATCAAATGTTAGCGCATATTCCAATATTTCAAATTATTTAATTAGGATATGAATTCCACTTTTAAATTCCATTACAACCACTTCAAAATATAAGGACGACTTGTACAATGTATTGAAAGATGACGTCAATTATGATTCTTAACATGAGATGGCAACGTCACTCAAGCATTTTCATACATTTCCCAATCTCAATTACAATGGAGATTTTTTGAAATTTTGAAGAAATGCATATTTTTGAGGAAGAAAACCAAAGAAAAATAAAATGAGCAATAATACTAAAAGAATGATGATCATGAAATAATAATAAAAAAAATAATAGTAATAATGGAAAAATAAAAATTTGATAACAAAACAATAATCAGAAGAGTTTAAACAAAGTATTTTAAGTTAATGATGTTACAAAAACCAAAGAAATAAATAATAAAAAAATAAGATATGGAACAAGACAAAGCAAAAATGCCATTAAGCTAGGGTTAAAAGTGAACAATTTTTCCATAAAATTCTCGCTCAGAAAATTTTATCATCACTATCATCATCAGCACCACTCTACCATCATCATCATCATCATCACCACTATTATCCCCACCATCATCATCATCATCAGCACCTCCTTTTCCACCCTCCATATGTCATAAGTTTGTATCTGTTTCTATTGATATGAGGAGAAGTTTCAAATCTATATAGAAGGAGATTTTAAATTGGAAAAGGTTCAAAGGTTATATTGAGGTTTCAATATTCATGAGAAGTTCAACTTAGTAAGAAGTGTGGAAAAGAAAAACTCATAAGATTCTAGGGAGAAAGGTCTATAGGTTGACAAAAGTTCACATAGATACACAGGGCTAAACTGTTCCATTGCTGAACTTGGGATGAAGAACTGCAGGATGAAGTGGGTGTGATAAAGTTATATGTCTTTCATTTGATACAAGGAAAGTTTGACGTAAGTGGGATTTGAACCCAGGTTCTCCGCGTTGATGATTCCAGCTCAAACGCCTTGCCAACTCACCCATTCGTGGCCATGTAGTTTATAGGGGGATTTTCCTATCATGTATTTTTGTGTGTGTGTGTGCTCGATCGTACGTTAACATGGCTCCGCTAATTTTTGGATTTAAACCTAGTTAAAAAGTGAAATTCATCACTATTATATATCGTATAACTGTAAAAATAAACATTTAACACTATTATAATCTTATTTTTTAAATAATCGAGTTTTTTTTGATTTTGTCTGGAAACTCGTAACTCAACTATCGCTCAGAGGATATTAATTGTGGAAAATAAGTTGATTCGTGGCTATTAAAACAATTTAAAAAAAATGATGTAAATATTCTAATTTAAATGGTTTTTTGAACTTTAAAGTGAAGTTTTTGAAACAAAGGATTAATAGCGGTTGATTGCGTAAAAGTGAACTTTACATAATTAAAATAAATATTTTTGGAAATTGGTCTCTTCGGTGAAGTAAAACATTAACATAACTTTCAGTATTTCAAAATTGTAAAAAGGTAAATTCTTTAAAATTAATGGATATCTTTCGAGCAACCAGAACAAAAGCGCAATATAGAGCAAGTCTGCACAAGGCTGATAACTTGTCAGACTCACACCAATTTTTATCCTTAGAACAGAATGGTTTTCTACAATATTGGCTGTTGGAACGTAAAAGTTTTCTTTAACTGAAGATAAAACCAACTGACAGGTAAAACCTAACAGATTAAAAAATAACGTACCAAGCTAAAGCTATCTTAATTACTGCTTACAACTGATACTAAATGGAGAATACATCATACGTGCAAAAACACTGCGTATTGCTGATAACGTACCAGTGCAAACCCACACCAAATCCTCAGAAAAGAAGAGTGAAATAACAAAAATTGGTTGTTGGAACGTCAGAAGTTTAGGTAATGCAACAAAGTTTAGCCTCAAGCTGAAAAATGTGATAGAAACAATGAAAGAGAAAAATCTATCTTTATTGGCAACGTCTGAAGTGCAATGGACAGGAAGTGGTATTCTCGAAGTTGATAACACAACGGTGCTGTTTTCTGGGCTTGCAGAGAAAAAAGAAGGTAACCAAAGAGGAGTAGCAATTGCTCTTCGAGGTTATCTTAGAACGGCCTGGAAGCAAAAAGGCAACTATAGTTTGATTACTGAGAGAGTGATGCAGGTCCAAATAAAAGTGAATAGAAGCCACATGAACGTCATCGCTGTCTACGCACCAACAGAAGTAGACGACGAAGTCGAGTCTGAAAGATTTTACGAAATCTTACAACAGCAAATAGATAAAGCAAACAAGTAAGATTTTGTAATTGTTCTGGGGGACTTTAACGCCCGAGTTGGACCACTAAACATTCCATCTCGCCTTCATGGTTTACACAACCCTGATGTTAGAAATAGGAATAGCATAAGATTGGTGGACCTATGTAAAAACAACGGTCTTATCATCACCAATACAATCTTTCCACACAAAAAAATACATCAGTGGACGTGGCATCACCCGCACCACAAAGGAGGCTATGTTCTCGACTATGTCCTCATCAGTCACGAATTCAGAGCACAAATTTATGACACGAAAGTCAGTAGAAATACAACTCACACATCAGACCATAACTTAGTCATTTCAAAATTAATATTAAATAAAAACAAAAAATATACAAAAAGAACTTGCAAAAAAACAATAAATAAACTTCACATGACAATAACTAATCCAGCAAAACTCAATACTGATATAATAAAAAAATTCAGAGAAAAACTGGAAACAAATTTTTAAAAAATCAACCTTCATCAACCCATTGAAGACACTTACAAGTGTTTCAAAGAAAGTTTTGTAAATGCTTCGATTACAACCTTTCCCAAAAAAACGATGTTTGAAAAACAATGGGTCAATGATGAAGTAAAAAAACTATGTGAAGAAAAGTCAAATTACCACCTTCAAATAAAAACCCTGAAAGCAAACGGCCACGCAATCCCTAATGATCTTACCTATCGCTACAAACAAGCAAAGTCAAAAACAAAAATAGCTTGCAGAAAAGCGATAGATACATGGTGGGAGAACAAAGCTGAAGAAGCTGAGAAGATAACTGAGAAATCAATCAAGCAAGGTCGCGGAGGATCAACTTTAAAAATGTTAAAACTAATAAAAACCTCAAAAATTAAGACCTCAACAAACTTGAAAGACGAAGATGGTACAACAATAATTACCTCATCAGACAACAAAATTAATAGATGGAAAAAATATTTTGCAAAATCTGCCAACAGTAGTAGATGATAAAGCATATGACAAGCTGATACCTCCAACAATTTCTCTTGCTCCGGAAGTAGTTGAAGACCTATCCAGACCAATCTCAAAAACGGAACTTTTGAGAGTACTAAAACAAACTAAAATGGAAACGGTCCCAGGTATCGACGAAATAAGCTCGAACATGCTCAAAGCTGGTGCCGAAGTAGCTGTAGAGTGGCTAAAAGTGATCATGGACAAAATATGGAAAACAGAATCCATACCGAGAGATTGGACAAACCAAATCATAATCCCAATACACAAACACGGTTCCAGGTCACGATGTGAAAACTACAGAGGCATTTCACTACTATGTGTTGCGAGCAAAATATTTGGCAAAGCAGTTCTCAATAGAATGCAGGATGTTGTTGAGATCCAACTGGGTGAACACCAGGCCGGTTTCAGGTCAAATAGAGGGTGCTGCGACCAGATTTTTGCAACAAAAATTTTAATGCAGAAAGCAAAAGAAGTCTATAAAGCAATTTATATCTGTTTTGTAGACCTTCATAAAGCCTATGACACAGTAAACAGAAATGCACTGTGGGAAGTTCTTTCAAAATCCTTCAGCATACCAGAAAAATTAATCCGTATTCTCAAGACCCTTCACTGTGGTACAACTGAGTTAATACATGCTGATGGACAGCGTGTGTGTGTGTGTGTGTGTGTGTGTGTGTGTGTGTGTGTGTGTGTGTGTGTGTGTGTGTGTGTGTGTGTGTGTGTGTGTGTGTGTGTGTGTGTGTGTGTGTGTGTGTGTGTGTGTGTGTGTGTGTGTGTGTGTGTGTGTGTGTGTGTGTGTGTGTGTGTGTGTGTGTGTGTGTGTGTGTGTGTGTGTGTGTGTGTGTGTGTGTGTGTGTGTGTGTGTGTGTGTGTGTGTGTGTGTGTGTGTGTGTGTGTGTGTGTGTGTGTGTGTGTGTGTGTGTGTGTGTGTGTGTGTGTGTGTGTGTGTGTGTGTGTGTGTGTGTGTGTGTGTGTGTGTGTGTGTGTGTGTGTGTGTGTGTGTGTGTGTGTGTGTGTGTGTGTGTGTGTGTGTGTGTATGTGTGTGTGAATGAATGTAGAAGTGTGTGTTATATGATGTTGTTAACTTGATGTTTTCTACATGTGGTTCTTTTGCTTTCTTTTGCTGTGAATGTGTTTGTTATGTGGTCGTACGTGCCTGTTTGATGTGTGAGTCATGTGCACCACGTGACCACTCATTTGGCTGATGTAGAAGGGTTGTCGAAAAGGGTAGTGGGAGCAATGATGTGTTGGGGTGGAGACACATCATCATTATCATCATCAACATCATCATCATCATCCTCATCATCATCATTATCATCATATATGTCCACATTACGTGTTATTCTACAGCCAATCAGCAAAGACATTAGTAATAATTAAGAGTTAACCATTTCCGGCTCAAAAATGGCGGAAAATGTTTGTTTACTTTTACATTATTTTAATCTCAAGTCATCCCTTCTCATTGCATTTTGAAATCATTTCATTTCGCCTTTTATGATTTTCTCTTAAGATTAGCCTAGATTGAACGAAGTGTTTGAGAATGCAAATGACGTCACAAATTGTGTTTTATGCCTTCCTTGCCTAGCCACAACGTCATCAAAACAACAACCAAAACGTCATCAAATCAACAACCACAACGTCATCAAAACAACAACCAAAAATTCATTAAAACAATAACAGCAACGTCATCATAAAACCACGACGTCATCAAAACAACTTGAAGCAATCCCAGTATTACATCATTATATTGTTGTTATTGTGACCTCATCCAACCAACCATCAATCATTCATTGATCTATCCATCCACCCATCCATCCACTCATTCATTCATCATTTCATCCATTCATCCATCTATCTATCCGTTCATCCATCCATCCATTCATCCATCCATCCATTCAACCATCCATCCATCCATCCATCCATCCATCTATCCATCCATCTATCCATCCATCTATCCATCCATCTATCCATCCATCTATCCATCCATCTATCCATCCATTCCTCCATCCCTCCATCCCTTTATCCGTCCACCCATCCATCCATCCACCCATCCATCCATTCATTCATCCATCCATTCTGCATTTTTATTATCCCCAATCCAATTTCTATATCCCAAAGGAAATTTTTCTTCGTTTTTCCCTCGTAAACATTTCTATTTTTTTGATTAAAAACATAATTTTGTATGTTTATCGCATAACTTTTCATAATTTTCAATAATTTTTGATAATTTCACAAATTATGTTAAGTATGAAACTTCAATATTCGTTGAATATTTAATATGAGAACAACTTGAATAGAAATGTAGAAAGAAAGATAAAAAATGGATGCTTTGCAATTATGGCGGGCATATCGTAACACAAAAATTTGAGGCGCAATTTAATATATGACCGTGTATATGTTTGTGCTAAACTCCCCCACACAAATACACACACACACACACACACACACACACACACACACACACACACACACACACACACACACACACACACACACACACACACACACACACACACACACACACACACACACACACACACACACACACACACACACACACACACACACACACACACACACACACACACACACACACACACACACACACACACAAAGCAAACAATAGAGGAGTGTTTTATTGAAGCTCCAATGTGTTTTCTATTATTTGACGATGATGATGATGATGATGATGATGATGATGATGATGATGATGATGATGATGATGACGATGATGATGATGATGATGATGGTGGTGGTGGTGGTGGTGGTGGTGATGATGATGATGATGATGATGGTGGTGGGGTGATGATGATGATGATGATGATGATGATGATGATGATGATGATGGTGGTGGTGGTGGTGGTGATGATGATGATGATGATGATGATGATGATGATGACTATCACACACTTACACACTCTTTCTTCTCTATCTACCCCTCTATTCACTGAAAAACACACTCAGAAACTAACCCGTTCAACTCCTAACCCATCAATCCACCCATCTATCCATCCATCCACCGATCCATCCATTTAACCATCTACCCCTTTATTCATCTATCCACTCACCCATCCACTCATCTATCCACCCACCCATCCACCCGATCATCCACCTTTCCACATAAACTTCAACTATAGTTTTCAAAATCCTATTAAGACCTTACCATGCACCACTATAATTTACATCGGTGCTTCTAATAAAAATAATTTAATAAGAAAAATGAAACAATATTAATAATAATATTCAAACAAAAATTATTTTTAGTTTGAAAAAATAAATAAGAAAAACAAAAAAATATTAATGAAAAAATGAGAAGAATATTTAAATATGCGAAAAAAATGAATATAAATGAATTGTACAAAATATAATATCAAAGTTATTTAGACTTTCCGGATTGTACTTCTGCATGCATGAGACTGCGGCATTCTAAGGCTGAGGAATGCCTCTGTTTTGTTCACCTCACGTGTTCAGTCATCGCTTCATATCAACTTCCATTCTTCCCTTGTGTTTCTCATGCACTTCAGTACCAACCTCGTTGAAAAGAACTTGTTCTTGCTAGCATCTTTGCCTTGCAGGTGCGAGACTGGGTGTCTTCGGGGCATTGCAAGAACTTTTTCACTTCATTCAAGGACTGTTTTTTGATGATATTATTTTAAAATTAGTTCCTTTAAAACGAGTCATTTTGAGGTCAGTCATTTTCTTACTATTTTTGAGCACAGTCACATTGCGATCCATCATTTCACCACCATTTGCTTCACCGTTCATAACTCTCTATTTTCTGGCATTCTATCATTTTACTTGATTAAAATATAATGCCGAAACAAAATTTGAAAGCTTTTTGAATAAGATACAAAAAGGTGAAATAAATCATGGTAAATATCAAAAAGAAAAAAAAGAATGTAAGAAACAAAGGGAGAATGTTGGAAAGTTGGAGGTAGTTCTAGGACGGTAATGGCGTTTCAAAATAGTATTACCAACGACAAGAAAATAACGATAATAATATTTTAAAAATCGCTAATAATTATGAAGAAAAAAATGATAAGTCATTAGTATTAACGAACTAATATAAATAAAAATAAACTTCTTGAACACCAACAACAACAACAAAACCAACAACAAAACCACCGACAACATTATTCAGAATTATGAAATATTGATGATGACGTCGATGAGGGAATGAAACAGCATTAGAAACAATGGGCCATTGTAGATTTTCCAAGCACTATTTATATTTTTATTGATTCCTCCATGCTCCTCTTTCAATATTATTATTATTATTATTAGTTATTTATTATTTCTCTTATTATTATTAGTTATTTATTATTTCTTTTATTATTATTAGTTATTTATTATTTCTTTTATTATTATTAGTTATTTATTATTTCTTTTATTATTATTAGTTATTTATTATTTATGTTATTATTTTTTTTTAATTTTGTTATTGTTTGTTTTACAAATAATAATTTTTTTTCATATTCAGAAATTATTATTTTTTTTGTTCATTTTATAAAATATAATTATCATCAGGATTTTTGTTATTATTTTTATTATTATTACTTTTATTTTGTTATTTTTATTTTTATTTTCTCCCTTGAACCTCCATTGAGTGTTGTGATGTTGAAGTCCTTCATGGCACCCTCGTCAGTATTACATGGGTGATGATGACAGTCTGTTGATTATTGACCATGGTGTTTTTATTCTATTTATAGCTTTAATTATATTAATTGCTGTATTTTGCATTATTTTGCATATTTGATTAATAAATAAAGAAAACAAAAGCTCCAAAAATTATCAACAATATAAAAAATAAATTACTTTTGTTTCCATCATTATAATTCATTATTTTTCCGCTAATGTTTCATGATGAGGCTAAACTTACCGAAAAGTATAGTTATTTATTTTGCTCAATAAATGTACTAAAATTCTTCCATGAATCGACATATAAATTGTCAAATATCATTTCTGTTTTCATTGCCACTGTTTTTTTGTTTTTTTCAAAGATATTATATGATTGTTTCCCATCTCTATTGTAATTTTTTTTATCCTCATTTTTGTTATTATAATTTTTTTTATTGTAATTATTATTTTTATTGACGGGATGATGGCGGGTTAATAGAGGGATGAGTTTAAATCAGTCCACTATCTCCTTATTGTTTTTTTTTCTTTATTATTATTGTTCCTATGGTTTCATTATTATTATTATTTTTATGATTACTTCTACTATTATTTTTTTTCATGATTATTTTTTTATTGTTATTTTTGTGATTATTTTTATAATTATTTTTTTATTGTTTCCCATTTTTGTTTTGTTTTCAAATAGCTCCATTGTTTTTTTTATAGATGGTGTTTTTATTTTTCCACATTGGCGTGTTCTTGTTTATGTTTGCGTTAATTATTTTCAATTGAAACTATATTTGTATCTCTAAGCGTCTCTGATACATGATCAACTTATGTGAAAAGCGCGCTATAAAAATGTAAATAAATATAGCTTGCACATCGGTGCTTTAATAATGTTATTTCTGTTAGGGTAGTGATCCATCCGAAGTGAGAAACCAAATTGAAGTGACGTCATAAGCATGGAAATAAAATTTTTTTTATAATAAATCCATACAAATGAAGGAATAAAAAATGAGACCAATGAGATAAGATCGAGATTAATTCAAAAATTTTACATACACACACACACACACACACACACACACACACACACACACACACACACACACACACACACACACACACACACACACACACACACACACACACACACACACACACACACACACACACACACACACACACACACACACACACACACACACACACACACACACACACACACACACACACACACACACACACACACACACACACACACACACACACACACACACACACACACACACACACACACACACACACACACACACACACACACACACACACACACACACACACACACACACACACACACACACACACACACACACACACACACACACAAACACACACACACACATACACACACTTTAAAAGTTTTCTTAAACTCATAAAAGCGAAAAAGAAGTGATAATATGGGGGATGGAAACACAAGAAATAGCTGATGAAAGTTTCAAATGGTGAACAAAAAAAGTTTGAATTAAAAAAAATACTCCCAAATTATAATTTTTGGGAACTTCCAAAAGTACATAGATACAATAAAACAAATATAAAACAAGAAAAGAAATAACAGAGCGATAAAAAGGGATGAGAATGTATTTTATCGCTCAATAAGTTTTGATTCTTTGCTCTCCTTGTCGCTACATTTTAATTAAAGTTCTTTGGTGTGAAAAATTGTGCAAAAGTAGTTGAAAACATTTTTTGAGGATTCTGATGTTGTGGCAGCATTTCAAAAGTTATCTTCTCCAATTTGTTGTCCGTTTTCAAAACCTCCTTCCACATCACTGTATTTTCATTCACAATTTTTTTATCGAATCTCCACTCTTGCTAAGCTTAAATCTCTCAAATTTTGTTTTGGATTTTTTAGCATTGCATCAAAGGTGCTTTGAAATCACTGTTTTATCCTCATCCTCATACAAGATCTTCATTGTTATATGCCGTATTTTATTCATCAAACAATTACGACCCCTCAAACTACTTCTCCTTTCAACCGTTATCACTACACCTCCCTTTAGCCACCATCATCCACTTCCCCTCCACTTTCAACCACCATTAGATTGATCAAACACATGACTTCTTGCAGTCAACTTTCAATTTTTTCAAGCTTCACACATTCTTTGTCTTTTAATTAGTTCACCCCATTCGATGACGTCAGACGGATTAAAAGTGAAGTGCGGTGGAGACTTTTCTGGTTAGATGGGTGTCATTCGTTTGAGATTACTTTAAACTTCTTTTATATGTCTTTGTTCTAAAAATACATCTGGAGGAAGAAAGTTGAGATGCAGTGTTCAAACTTATGAAGATATCTTTTATTATTGTCTATTATTTAACTATTATCCTGCTTAAAAAAATTCAGTCATTTTTATACTTTTTTATGCAAATTCGCAGTTTAGAGCAGAATTTATTTGCTTCGTGAAAATTATTTGCCCCGTGTAATTTATTCTTGTGCGTTAAGAGAATTTTTATTTTTTACTTTTGTTTTTCGTAAATTGTTTCTTTTTTATTGCGAAGCTTGAGGGTTTAGTCGGCAGACGTTCTCCGATTGATCTTTTTGTTTTGGGACGAGGTTGAGACTCGTCGTTTTGCAGTAGTTTCGAACGAGGAAGCCTTACCCTCACGATAAAACTGACTTTCTTTGCCACCTTTCCACCCACACTCTCCACCTTCTCACCCACTCTCCCCCATCAATAGCCAGTCATTCCCAGCATCGATAAGTTTGTGAAATCTCAAAAGGTCTCGACTCAAAACCATCTTTGACTCCACAGTGCCACATCATCGAGGTAGTCCGCCATGCTCTCATTGTTTGTTTGTTTTTATTTTTTTTTAATGTTTTTATTATTATTTTTTGTTATCTTCTGGCTTATTTCTTTCACTAATTTTTTTTATTTATAAAATTACCATATGTATATATTTTTCAATGTCATTCCACTATTCAATATATTAAAAGATTGTTACTAGATTAATTTCATATTAAACTCTCACTTCTGCTTGCCTAAGTCCAACTTCAACTCATCAACAACCTATCAACGCCTCCACCTGATCCTGTCAGACCAAATGACAACAAGTCTGCTTGGAACTCAGAATGTGTGATGCTTCCATCTTCACTTGTCTTTTCAAACCACTACCACCATCATTTTTGGGCAAGATGAGATCAGTTGTTTGTGAGGAATTCGTGGTAGATTTTGAAGGTTCCATCTGAATTTTTGAAGTCTACAGCGATGTTCAAAATGTCTGCTTGCATCATTCGGCGAATCATTATAAGATCCTGTCTTCAATTTTTTTTGCCTTTAACTACTGATTTATTTCAAAAAAATTTCATAAATTATTTTATAAAAATTAAATTATTTTTTTTGAATTTTTTTGAAAAAAAATTTTTTCTCAAAAATTATTTTGCAAAAAACGACAGTTATTTAAATTTTAAGAGAGTACAAAATAATAAAAAACAATAATAATAAAAAATAATAATAATAATAATAATAATAATAATAATAACAATAATAATAATAATAATAATGATGATGATGATGATGATGATGATGATGATGATGATGATGATAATAATAATAATAATAATAATAATAATAATAATAATAATAATAATAATAATGAATCATGATATAGAACTATAAATAACACCTAACGGACCACAACACCCGCATATAAATCAACATGACTTGAGGCTAGTCAGTTCAGTACTCACTGCTCTTAAAAAATTATTTTTTTTTTCATTATTATAATTAATTCTATTCATTTTATATTTTTATATTTATTACCATTATATCAATTTATGTCTATATGTTGGTCCGTATAGCTCACATGGTAGAGCATCAGACTAGTTATTTGAAGTTACCGGGCTCGATCCCATGTTAGATCAACAGTTAGCACTTGATCCAGTGTTTTCACTACATTGAATTTGTAGCAAGCGCTTATACGCCTCTTTTAGCATACATGCCTGCATCTCTAGACCACACATCCTTTCACCTCTCCCCCCACATTCTTCCACCCCTCCACCACTCATTTTTCCATTCCTGCACCACATATTTCTCCACCACATCATTTCATTCCCACCCCCTTCACCACACATCCCCCCCTCCACCACCTCATTCCACCCCCACCCCCTCCATCACACATTCATCATTCAACAAACATTTACAAATTAACACTTTTCAGTTTTTGTTTCAAAACTATACTTTGTTATTATTATTTGTAATTCTTCAATAGTGTTATAACATTTTCAAAAAATGATAACATTTCTACACATGGGTATCATATAAACTCGTATCCCCCCTTACTTCAACATCTGGCCACCTCCACACAGACGCCATCGATACAACAGCGCCTGATTGTGAGGTTTTTTTCTGCTTTTGTATTTGAGAGAGTTCTAAAATTGGCGCTATATAAATTCAAATCAATCTAGAAATCGTTTTTATTTTATTTTTTCATCGTTCAGGTAGGGGCTTAATTCACTTTTTGACGGCATAATTGAGTTAGGATTTGAAGCAATTTGCATTTAAAATGCTTGAAGTTATTGAAGATTTCATTTGTTTTGAGAAAGATAGTTCAGGTTTAAAAAAACGTTTGTAAAACAGAAGATACGATAAAGATAGAATGTTGTCAGTTGTGAAGGTGGTTCAGTGAATCCATGGTGGCTACCTCAGACCTTGGTGGTGCTGGATGGTTTGATGATGGTGAGATGAAGGTCAAATGAAGCCAAATAGTATTTTTATTAATTGATTTTGATCTTGATGTAATGAGAATGTAATGTAATGCTGTGTTTATAAAGCGTTTTTCTTTATAGATCCAAAGCGTTTGCTACAAATTTAATCTAGCGAAAACATACTATGTAACAGGTGCCAATTGTCGGCCCACGCGGGATCGAACCCGGTAACTTTAGATAATTAGTCTAATGCTCAACCATTGAGCTTTAGGGGCCGACTCTAGATATACTATATCTACTTCATTATACCCATGAAGTTGTCATCTGCAACAGTACAACAAGAATTCGAGACATTTTGGTGGTGGTAAAAGAAATAACATGAGAATAAGGATTGAAATTTCATCAGAGAAACTTAGAAATTCTTTTAAAATTTTTGCAGAAATTTACATTTGACAGATTTCATAATTTTCAGTCATCACTTGATGCATGCATTTCCTTTTTTTCAGTTCATTTTTGAACATCATTTTCATCAACTCTCATTGTTCGTCTGTCATTTGTAACAAATGTGTGATACTCGTTTACATTGCAACTACCAAACTTTTGTTCAATGGGTTCTCCATTCCATTTTTAATCATAGTCGCGTCATAAAAGACTCAATTGTTCTCTTTCAAACAGTGCATTTCATCAGTTCCCTGTAGTTCATGTAATTATTTCTTCCTCATTGTGTCTTTCTGCAAAGTTTAATTCAATCAGCCTTTTAATGAAGAAGGTTGCAAAAAGTTTAATTTTTATTATTAATACATTTTATTCTCAGTTGTTTGTTTAAATTTTATCTCGCGATTATCACTTAAAGTATTTATTCACCGTTTTATTTTCATTTTGCTTTATATCCATTATATTCCTTATCCGCCATTATGGCCCACAAAAAGTAGCACTCCGTGAAATCTATAAATGGTGCAATCCATACCCCAATTAGAAGTGGCGTAATAGCCCTCTTACACATACCTCTCTTCCATCAAAGATTAAAGTTATATTAGCAATCTTATGTTTTCATTCAATCGTTATTCTTTCCCATCATCTGCGTGCCTATTTTTTATCCATCCATTCAACCTACAGATTCTTCTTTCATTCATCAGTCCAACATTCATTCATCCATCCATCAATTTTTCATTAATTAATCCATCCATTCATTGGTCTACTCATTTATCAATCCATCCACTCATCTTTCTATTTGTTCATTCACTTACTCACCCATTCTATCACTCATTCATTCACCCATCTATCTGCCTATCCGGCCATTCACTTATCCCTCTATCCATTCACGCTACCATCCATTCACCCATCTATCAATTTATCTAACAAAATGTAAACCTCATCCATTCGTCAGTTCATCTATCAGTTCATCTATCCATTCATACACACAACCACCTACTCTTCCCTTAGCCCATCCATCCACTCTTTCATCCATCCATCCATCCTGATGTAGGCTTCATCTACTGCATCCTTATTTATGTTTTTTTCGATCCTCTCTTTTTAATCCTTCTTCAGGTTTATGACCTTCCAGTAGATGGATGGATAGATGGATGGATGGATAAATGGATGGATGGATGGATGGATGGATGGATGGCTATCGGCCAATCTCTCTCACCTCGACGATGGGGAAAGTTATGGAGAGGCTAGTAACCAACCGATTACGCTATTTTGCAGAATGTCTTAATCTTCTTACACCCTTTCAAGCTGGGTTCCGTACCGGCCGCAGTACAGAAGACCAGCTTCTCCGACTTTCCCAATCTATCAGTGATGAGTTCCAGCAAGTACCAATGCAGCGTACGGTAATGGCTCTGATCGACTACTTTAGAGCATACGACAAGGTGTGGCGGAACGCGCTTCTTTTCAAATTGCAGCAAATGGGAGTCCCGACCAAGATGCTACGATGGGTCCAAGCTTGGCTTTCCAACAGACTCACATAGGTGACGTTTAACGGAGAAAAAAGCAAAATGGTCATTTTGAAGCAAGGCGTCCCACAGGGATCAGTTTTATCGCTACTTCTGTTCCTTTTATATATTAATGACCTAACCAACGACATCGCTCAATCCAACGTAAGCCTTTTCACAGACGGTGTAGCTGTTTGGAGTCAGGCCTCTGGTCTACTACAAGCAGAACAGAGCTTGCAAACTAACCTGAACCACATCGCGGAATGGAGCAAACAGTGGAAGATGGAACTCTCTGTCTAGAAGTCAAAATGCTCCTTTCTCACCACCAACACGCACGAAGCTAGCTGGCGTTCCAATTTGAAGCTAATTGGCCATGCACTTAAGTATAATCCCCTCGCCAAGTTCCTTGGTCGTCAGTTTACCTTTGTCCCCCATGCAGCGACTGTCGGCGGAAAGCTGCGGAGACAGGCTAGTGCTTTGAGATGCCTTGCGACGACTGACTGGGGCTGCGACAAACAAACATTACGGGCTACCTTCATCGCGACGGGCAGATCAGCTGTTGAATATGCGGCGGCCGCATGGCTACCGTGAGTGTCGTCTTCAACTATAGAAAAGCTGGAGACGTGCCAACGATTTGCGGGACGAGCTATCACCGGACAAGTCAAAACCACACCAGTGGAGGCGATCTTTGCCGAGGCTAATCTTCTAAAAATTGGCACGAAAGCCACCCAACTCTGCGTCATAGCCCTAGAAAAGTTGAAAAGGATTACACGCGAAAACCCGCGTCATCAAATGCTGAGCAGTCATCCCGTCAACGCACGAAAAAGCCTAGCTGGTGAGCCAAGGTCAGAGCTGTATGGGAGTCAATCTTCGGAAATACCAGTCTTGCCAAACAGCCAAAACTTCTCCACCCATGGCTGCAGATAGGTGAAAATATTTTCGAGACTTCCAGCAGCAAGTCCGGGGACGATGAAGCTGACAAGAAATGGGCATTGCAACGAGTGGAGGAAAGCTGGAACACCTTTGACCTGGTTGTGTATACCGACGGATCAGCAACGAGGGGGACCGGAACAGGTGGTAGTGGAATTGTCGTTATCACTGACCACTCTAGCGACTCTCAAGTTCTCCGCTGTTTTGCCATTCACACAGGCAAATAGTGTTCCTCTCACCAGGCGGAAATATAGGCGGTGGTTAAAGCACTTTAAGTAATCCAGGCGGAAGTGCACGCACAGAAAGCCCGAATTGTCAGCGATAGCCAATCTGTCTTACTTCGCATTCAGGCAACGCACCCATCCCAACCGTGCAACGACAGGGACAAACACACTGTCCTTAAAACACTTTCAATGCTGACGGCACGGAGCTGCCAGGTGACCTTTACTTGGTGCCCGAATCACTGTGGCATCACTGGCAACGAGTTAGCAGATGCTCAGACGAAGAAGCGGGCTGACGCTGACCAAACGGACGTTGACCATCACTACACCACAGCCAAAGCGATGATACGCAGGGCAACGAGGAGCGGGCCGGCGTTGCATGAACTCACTCAGCGAATCTATGGTGATAGAGGATCGAAGGTCAACAGAAAAGAAGAAGGCCAACTGGGAAGAAGAGATCAGGTGACTAGGCCACCTTCGATCTGGTCACCATCCGGAACTCAAATATTAGTAGGCAAAAATCAACAGAGCAGTTGATATCATCTGTTGGAAATGTGGCCTAGGTGATGAGACCGCTGAGAATGCCATCTACAAATGTCCTCATATACATCGGCCACCTGCTGAACCCTCTTCTCCCGAAACAATGGCATTAAACCCTAAACTGACTCTGATGATATGGCATAAGTGGAAATCGATGTCAGACCTCTCAAACATTTCACAACCCCAACCCATACTACACTAACTCATAAACTCGCTTTCACTCATAGCTCAACAACAACAACAATCATCATAATCATCATCATCATCACCATCACCACTATCATCATCATTATATATATTCAGACATCCTGAAACAAATAATATTCAAGAATAACTCACATGAATGGATAACATGCAGTGACCTGGTGGGTCGATTAAGGTCAGATTGAGGTCACGCCAATGAATTAATAATGAAGGCAATATTTCTGCGTTTATTACAGTTTTTATAGAAACTTGTAATCTTAATTCTGCGATCTATACACAGTTGAGATAAGAAGGAGGAATATCGAGGATGGTAGATGAGGAAAGCTTGCAGTAGAGGCGCTCATCCCACTGATTGTTGGAAGAAGCTGATGATATGGTTAATTTCTGGGATACTATTGAGTGGAATAAGACCAAATGAGAAGTGGGAGAGAGTGATGATGCATTTGAGGAGACTGGTTGATGAAGGTTAAAATGGGGGCTGTGGTAGTTTGGATTTGGACAGGTTTTGTGGGCAGATGGCCATGTCTAAGAAGGCACAAAATTGTATTAATTTCCAATTAAATATGGGTTTTCAATTTTAAATCATCATTCAGTTGTTTCGTAGTATTTATTTTTTTCCACCTTAGTCTGCAGCTCAAAGGTGACCAACAAATTTAACAGGCCAATACAGGGAGCACATTTATTATATTATAATTTAATGTTATTTGTTCATTTTTAATCGATCGCACTTTATTCATTTGCATTCAAATTCTTGTTAATCCGTTACACCATGTTGTTGTTGACAACACAACACTTCACTTCGTTTTGTTCCTGTATCATTATCATGACCACAGCATGCTGAGACTTGAATTGAGCGATAAAACAGGTCAACAAGGGAACAATGAATCACAACTGCATAGATATAAGATACTTTCATCTTCTTTTAAGTCATCTCTTATCCATTTATTTGTTTTGACGAATTATTTGAAAGTTTTGTTTTGTTTTATTTTTGTACTTCAATATTTTAAATTAAGAATTTCAATTTTTGAAACTTATGATATAAAACAAAACTATGTTAATGGGCTGTGTACAAAAAAAATGAAAGATGATGAGAACTAGCAACATTGAAGCATCTTGGTAAAGTAATCAACAAAGATTTAGACATACAAATAGACTTTCGAACGTAGATATACAAACAGACAATAGAAGGACATACAAGCATGAATATACAAAACATAGACATAAGCCCAAATACATAGAAATAAAACATATAAGACATAGTCAACACACACGTGACCATAGACATAGTAAAATACTGCATCGCAGTTGAACAAAGGCACCCACTAAAACACCCTAGATACAAAAACATAAGAAAGAAAGCATAGAAATTAATAACATAGATACAATAACCCCAAAATTCAACAAAAGCGAGGATGAGATGAAGGGCGATATTACAATATATGGGGGAGTTTTTACAGAACTTAACGCCTGCGCATAAACAACCCTTGTCACTCTATTGATGTTAATATTGTTTTTTATTTTTTTATGCAAGTTTGTTTTTTTCTGCGTTTTTTATTATCAATATGTTGCAGTATTGCGTCATATTTTGACGCCATGTTGGTGCCAATCCTGTTTAAATTGATTATTCTTTGTTTTTTCTCTTCTTCTCACATCTGGTATTTTAAAATTTGTGTGTTCATTGTTTTTTTCTGAAAATTTGTATTAAAAATTGTAGCTTTGATGATTTTCTAATGTCATTTGTTTGGCATCATTAAAGTTATTACGTTTTAAAAGAAATTCTTTTCCACTGTTTCTATTGTATTTGAAAAACTGGAAAATTGAAGCTAAGAAGTTTTGCTTTTAAAAAAATGCACTAATGAATGGATTAAAAGAAAAAAAATAAATGCTTGGTAGATGAAAGAAATAGGGATGGATGGATGAATCGATGGTTGGATGGATCGATGGATGGATCGATGAATGGATGGATGAATAAATGGAGGTATTCTAATCTAAACAAATGATACAATTAATTTGTCTGCAAATTCGATTTGAAAAATCAAAAATTATGACTTAAAATGTAAGAATGAAACAACATTAGACAAATGTACGAAGCTTTTTGTAAGACAACATACATTATCGAAATTTTTCATGTTGCCATCTTTCAAATTTAACGGTAATTATAAAACATCGCTATTCAAACTCCTTTAAAAACTTCTCAACTGCACATCAACCATTGTAGAAATTCATATTTTTTTTTCAAGTGAAGATCTCATCAGCCCCCATCATGAAAAGCACTCCAGCAACCTATTAAATAATCTACCTTTCACCATTCACTCAGCCACCCTTCACCACTCAATCAGCCACCCTTCACCACCCACTCAGCCACCCTTCTCCATCTAGTCACCATCTTTCAGGTTTTCACCCACCATCCACTATCATACCACCCATCACCCACTATCTCACCACCCCCATCAGAACTGACACACAAAGAAGTATGTGAGAGAGAAGTCTTCAATGCCACATGTGAGAAGTTTCCGCTCAGAAATTCCGCTATGTTAGAAAGTCACGTGATGTGGGTGAAGGAGGCGTTCTACGGTAGAATGGAGGCAAAGAGGTGCATTAAGAATGCTTCGTTTGGTCATATGGGGTGCAAGGTGAGAGGAGTTGGAATGGATGAATGGATGGGTAGATAGATGGATATGTGGATAAATAGATGTAATGATGAAAAAACATAAATATAAACATACCCAGATGATTGGATTGAGTGAAACAATAAAATCACTTATTTTCATTTTTTTATACTTTTTCCACTCTTTATTCTTCTGCTTTTTTTTGTTTATTTTCTCTCTTCATCTTTTCCTTCCACATTGTTTCCATAACAACAAAACAATATTTATTCTCATATTACATCGATGTATTTTTTCTGCAGAATAATATGCTCCTCCCTCAATTGCTTCATCACACACATCACCACAAACACACATACCTCTTTCACTTATCAACGGGTATTACCACTGAACGTAATATTCGTAACCTCATAAGCAAAATGCCTTCGTGCTAACGCTAATAATAATAATAATAATAATAATAATAATAATAATAATAATAATAATAATAATAATAATAATAATAATAATAATAATAATAATAATAATAATAATAATAATAATAATAATAATAATAATAATAATAATAATAATAATAATAATAATAATAAGAATATAAAAATGAGAATAATATAATAATAATAATAATAATAATAATAATAATAATAATAATAATAATAATAATAATAATAATAATAATAAGAAGAATAATAATAATAATAATAATAATAATAATAATAATAATAATAATAATAATAATAATAATAAGAATATAAAAATGAGAATAATATAATAATAATAATAATAATAATGATAATAATAATTTGATAATTATATCAAATCAAAAAAATATTTTCAAGGATTATCATTATTTTCGTTATATTATGATATTATTCAAGCTATTAGATTTTTTTGATTTTCTTATGCATATTGTTATTCTACAATTATTAAAAAGCAAACCTCGCCCAACAAAAACAGCCCGCAAAGGTCACCAAAAAGTCGCGAGATGATTGATGACGTCACACTCTTAATTAGAATTCACTTTTGACGAGAAAAAAATGTTATTATGAATTTTTCATTAGTCTAATTATGTTTTAATTGGGGTGAAAAGATTATGAACTGAGATGTGTTTGTGTTATATAGATTTGAAATCATTTTTGGCATGCCTTGCTTCCTCAGTTCCAAGCATGACCTCTTGTTAGCACTGGTTGTGGTGATGTGAGGCACATTCATACCACCTAATGTGTTTGAGTTATGTGACAAATTGATAAAAAGAAATATTTTTCAATATTTTTGTTAGTAATTAGAGTATAATTTTACAATTTTTTTTTATAGACACGTTCATAATTCAAAAAAAATTTTTTTAAATATGCGCTATACAAATGCTTTAATCAGCAGCATCCGTTCAAATTCAAAATAAGTCACATTTAGCAATTGAGGCAAAATTTACCGATCAAAAGAAATTTTTTAAATCAGCATTCAATATTACTATTTCACCATCTATTCCTTTCCACCACCCATCTATCCATCCACCTCCTCTAGCAACCATTCATTCCAACCATCCATCCATCCACCTCCTCTAGCAACCATTCATTCCAACCATCCATCCATCCACCTCCTCTAGCAACCATTCATTCAACCTATCCATCCATCCAACTCTTCTAGCCATCATCCATTCCACCCATCTATCCATCCACCTCTTCTAGCAACCATTCATTCCACCCATCCATCCATTCATCTCCCTTAACAACCATCTATTCTACCCATCTATCCATCCACCTTCTTTTTCAATCATCCATCCTTTTAAACCTTCATCAATTTACCCATCCATCCATTTATCCATCATTCTTCCAAATTATTGCGCAACTTGCATCAAACCATCTATCTCCTCCTTTCCCCAAGTTGAGTTATTCTCACCTACCTTTTCCAAATTCACCCATCTCACACCTTTGCATCCCAGACTTACGCATCTCAAACCCACTTGCCCCAAATTCACTCATCCAACACCCACCATCCAACACCCACCCATCCAACACCCACCCATACCACACCCACCTATACCACACCCATCCATCCAACACCCACCCATCCAAAACCCACCCATCTAT
This sequence comes from Pterobdella sp. o SKG-2022, assembly GCA_964035795.1. Lineage (NCBI taxonomy): Eukaryota > Metazoa > Annelida > Clitellata > Hirudinida > Piscicolidae > Pterobdella > Pterobdella occidentalis. The sequence continues at coordinate 6,032,210 of OZ038327.1, forward strand.
AATACCTGATAGCATCGAAAATTTCCATATTTTATGATGGGCTGCACTAAAACCTTTAATTTGTAATAAATTAGTATTTTTGTATATGACTTTTATTTTATTATTATCATTATTTATATTATTATTCATTCATTTTGAAAATTTTTGATGAGTTTTGTTTATGATTTTTTTAGAATTATAGATAAAGATCATCTTGGGCAAATTTCTCATTTTTCCGGTTCTAAACTTTTCTAATAACAAAAAACCTAGAATATTTGCAAACAGAAATAAAAAATGAATAATAAAAATGACAAAAACACTGGAATATTGATACTGCCTCACACAAGCAAGCACACCATCACATTGGGTTGACTACAAACTCACAAGCCTCCAACTGTGGTAAGCCTGGAAGCTTGACATTCAAAAATAGAAATAAGAGTACCCAATATCCTAATCTGTTTGGTTGGTTACTTTTTTACCTTTCTCAAAAAAAAAACTATATGGTTCAGTTTTGGACCTATTGAAGTAGTATTAGAAGTGCCTCCGTTCTTCAGTTCGGTGACGACGTAATTTTCTCTCCATGTTTGCCTACCAGCCTTAGCAGTACGTAGTTCCTTTAAAGTCAGCCTTGTGTCTTTTTGAAGTACGTCTTTCAGTTTTATATTTGGACGACCTCTTCTACGAGCTTCATCCGGTGATCAGATCAACAGAATGTTTGCCGAGCTACATGCCCAACAAGTGCTAACCGTCTTCTTTTGATTATGGTGGACAACTTTGGAATTCGATTTAGATTTTGAAAGTAGTTTTTCCAGATTTTGAAGCGATTTTCTCCTTGGATAACGCTGACAGATTATTCCGTTTTTGACAATTGATTTATTAGATTCCAGGCGTTCTTTGGATCCTTTTCAAATTCTGAGTGTTTTATTAAGTCTAGCGTTTTTAAGGCTGTCATATGTCTGGCGTTGGGTATTTTGGTGAAGTTGAACCCGTTGGATTGGAGCTTTTTTGGTGTTTGATCGGGATAGATCCATGTCATGGTGCTCAATGGTAAGAGAGGTTCGTTTTGGATGACTCGGTAGTTTCTATTTCCCAACTTCGTAACATATGGATACAAAAGGTTATAGGTTTGTTGAGCTATGAGTAAAGCGTCAGTTAGCAGATCTTAAATCGTCTATGGTAGTAGCCAGATCTTTGTCATGGCACAGCGCCTGCCAGTAGATTATTGATGATTTGAGAGCACGAAGACTCTATCTGATCTTTGCTGTTACTATCTTGTGATTACCACCAATAGTAGCAGAAGAAGTATGAGCTTGGCTGTCATAAAAACTGTTTCTAGCAATATTTGTCTTCGCACCGTAATTCCAACATCTCCCACAGTGGCATTGTTTCTGATCTTGTATGCCTATGCTGTGAACAAGCTCATGGCTTATGATATCCGGATCACTGTCCTTGTGAAGAAGGCGATGTTTTTGGATGCAAACTGCTTGAAGGTTGGGTTGGTTGATGTGGAGGATGAGTTCATCTTGGGCAAACTCTGAGTTGAGGAAGCGACAGTTTAGTGTTTTGATGCTGTAGCTTTGTTTGAGACGGGAAATCCCTTTGTTGGGCGATAGATCAGAGTTTGGTGTTCCATTTGGATTTAAAACAGACTCGTCATCGGTAGCTTTTGGGCTAAAACTCTTCCTAATGAGGGTGGGTAGACACGGGCGTCACCGTGGTTCTGTTTGAAAAATTAGCCATGTTTTCTAGTAGCTTGTATTACTGTGATGCTTTGCTACGGCTCTCACAGGCGCAGTGTCATGCTTGAGATGACTGGTGTTCTCCTACCATTGACCATGAGTTGATTCATCTGCTAGGCAAACGAGTGACAAGAGCTGAAACATCGGTGTGTTGATGACCACCACCTGATGCAGAAATCTTTCCTGCTTCCCAAAAAATCAGTTTTTATGTGAGGCGAGTCATGGACTCTCACCGCTGGTGTCAGACCTGTCCGCCTTAGGAGGCCCTACCTAGAACATAAGTTTCCGACGGCATAGCTCTGAAATTAACCCGTTGACACCTCCCACTACAAAGAGGTCAGGGTAGAACTTCTAAAAATCTATCGAGTTTAAAGCTATCGAATTTCATTTAGACTGCCATTTCATTGACCCATTCTGATAATGTGTTTCGCCATTGAAGAAGTAAGCTACTCAAATAAATTCTAAACCACTGACAAAACATCATTTCACAACTTATCACAGTGCATTTCATTTCCTTTCGTGATGTTTCTTTGATTCCCAACCTCCTACTTGCACATCCTTTTTAAACCCTTACACCTCCACTCACCACAAACCACTCCCATCTTTAGACCATCCTTTCACACACCACCCTCACACACACAACCCTCACACACACCACCCTCACTCACCACAGACAGACGTCTCAGGCATTCTACATTCCATCTGCACTGGAAGACCATCTTGCTCCTTCCAGACTTCAAGTCTACATCAGTTTAATGTGTGTCCAGATCAGCTGGTGTCATATCTGCAAACCTCATTTTACTGTGTTAATGGTGAGTGGTTCAAGTGGAGGTAGGGACGTGGATGGAGGGGTGTGGATGGTGAGAGGTGAAAAAAAGAGATGGTTAGTGAGAGAAAATGTTGGTGATGAGGGTGGTGTGAAGGTGGAGGATGGGTGGTGTGAAGGTGGAGGTTGGGTGGTGTGAAGGTGGAGGATGGGTGCTGAAATGATGAAGAGTGGTGTAGAGGGTAGATAAAAGTAGTAAATGGTGGCACTAATAGTTGGAATGGTAATGGAACATTCATTAAAAGTGCATGAAGAAGATAGTAGTGGTGGTTTTGAGGATGATGGGTGTTTTGAATGTGTGACATATAAAGGTAAGATGGTGTCATGAGGATGGGGAGGAGGATGGGACTCATTTAAGGCTGCAAAGATAGCAGTGAAAATCTTATATTTTTTTGACAACAAATTATTTAGTTTAGAACCGTCAAACACACGTTTGCAGAAACACGCACACAAAAACACATACACACACACAGTAATCTCATGCGACACATGTGTTAGGCCCATAGATGTGATTGTGAGGGAAGGCTTTTTTTCTTCACACAACACCACATGTGGCTCACACAAGTGCCCTTGGAAGCTGACTCCTGACCCTGGTCACAAGTTCAACATCTCATTCTACTCTCCTGTCCATCAGTCTGACTGTGAGTGTGTATGGTTGTTTCTGCTTGCTTGCATGTAGTTGCGTGTGTGTGGATGTTATGTTTCAGTTATTTGGCTATATACCGAAACATTTTCCATAAAATGTAATTTAGCTCATAATTCCCATGTTATTATTATTTTAAAGTCTGAAAAAAAAAAACTTTCAAAAATGTTTCACATAGTTACAAGCCACGTTTAAAATAGGGTGAATTTATGTGGTGTGTGTGGGAGTAGCTGCAAAAGATGATCAACATAAATTCTTACAGACAGGAAGTTGTGTCAGATTGTCGCCAAGGTTACAGACACCACAACAGGCGAAACAAAAGACATCTCATTCTGCGACAACGATTTATCAGTGCACCAAACATTCCCTTCCATCCACCAATCCCATTCCTCCATCTCCTCATCCATCCATTATCACCATTTACCTTATAGACTAGTCACCATAGAAACGAAAGAGTCATCCAGCATAGAACTTAAACTGTTCCATGACAATGGTGATCACGTGGTCCTCGTCCATTTCCTAAGTGAGAAGAATATAATGTAATGCGGTGTTTACAAAGCGCTTTTCCTTGTAGTCAAAGCGCTTTTCCTTGTAGTCAAAGCGCTTTATACAAATTTAATGTAGTGAAAACACACTGTGGAACAGACGCTAATTGTCGACCCACGCATTTCTTGTGCCTGTTGTGAACAATTGCATCATTCATTGTAGCCATTGTTGTTTTTTTGCTTGTATCATATTAATAATAATTATTGGTATTATTTATAGCACTTTATTACAAAATATTTTAATTCTCATTTCAATCCTGACGTGGTTATGAAGTTCCAATTTGGACCAAAAAGTAAAACTTTTCAAAAACTCCTCCACATATGAAATAATTGCAACCAGAAGACTCGGTTTTTGTGTTTCTAGTGTTGATGTGTTTAGAGGTGTGAGAAAAAATAGGGGTTAAAAAACACAAAGCCATTGATATGTTGAAAAAACTATAAAAAAACGATTAAGTTTGCTTCCTTTACCTTCATATGGACCGACCATCTGACATCTTCGAAACAACCATTCTGGCCAGCAAAACTTCTGTGCAAATTATTAATACAAAACAAATTTAAGAAAGGTGGTGAGATATTCATCAACATTCTATTTTATATTATTTATGCTTCAATTTTAAAGTTGTAAACTTGTTTTTTTTAATAAAAATTTTCAGCTTTGAAGGAACTTCTACATCACAAAATTTCTTCAAAGAACCTGCAATTATAACTTCTTTCTTGTGAGATCGTCCACTGAACCCTTCCCTCCTTTCAAACACAATTTCAACCACAAATCTTCATGAATCGCAACCTCCTTCATTTTCAAGAGTTAGATGCGTTTTTTGTTTCTCTCATCTTGTAACTGAAGTGAGTCTTGGAAAGCTGGAGAGAGGAGTGGGTGCAGCATGAGCTATGGAAGTTTTAAGCTAGAGATCAGGCATTCGAAAAAATCATTTTTTAGAAGTCTAAAGTAAGAGATTAGAAATATGGAAAAAGAAGCAAACGGTGAAGTATTAAAGCGTTGTCATATTGACTCACAGGTACCTGGTTCGATTCCTGGACCACACTCTCAACATACAATGTTGTAGTAGGCAGAGGAACTGGAAGTCGATGCAAGCGATGAATTAAAATTTATTCTTTTAAAATTTTTTTCTTCTTTGCGGCCTTTTGCAGGCAAGCAGACTTTTTACCTGTATTAATCTGCATATTTTGAAATATATCTGAAGAGCACTAAAGAATTATTTTAAAAGTATAAGAAGCTTTTTGAAAATAATAATTAAAATGACTAATCAATTGAAAGTGTGAATTAGGCATCAAAGTTTTTGTAAGGAAAGTCGACCGTCAGTCGTTCTGATCTGGAGTTCAAACAGTTATGTTTCATGAGGCACCACTCCTTGTGGACAGAAAATATTGAAGAGAATATTGCTAAGTTTTTATATACAACTGTAACTTTTATAATGTACCTTTTGTTCTGCTTGGAATTCTTTAGAGTTTAAATTAAATTCCTATTATGTGAGATTAAAATTTTTAATTAAATTTTTCAAAATGACAGGGATTATTCATCATGCACACAACCATCTTGATTCACATCATCCATCATCCATCCATCCATCCATCATATCTACTTTTTAACTGCATGCATTTATCAATTCACCAAAATTTAACCATTCATTCTTCTACTCTCTATCCATATATTTATGCATCCAACTTCACATCAGTCATTCATCCATCCATCTTTACATGAACCATCCATCCATCTTTACATGAACCATCTATCCGTTTTCTATCCATCCATCCATCTATTTATTCATTTTTTCTTATTAACCCTTTATTTTTTCACTCGTCATTTATCCAAAAAACAGTGCATGGTTGCTCAGATTTGAGGGCACCTCTAGGGGCTTGGATCAAGAGGGATGGTGACGTGATGGTGGGAGGATGTAAGGCGGAGGAGAGAAGGTGGGAAGTGTGGTGTAATGGGAAGGAGTGGGTGGGTGAAGTGGGGGAATGTGGAATGCTAGAAGATGTTGTGCAAGAAAATGAGAACTCGCATATGCAAGGTTTCGTTGTTGTTTTCAAAAATTTGCAGTTTATATTCTGCACTGTTTTACATTTGAAAGTGCCATCTTATCGACAAGCACACATGCTTGCCTCGACATTTTTCATTCCTCAAATGTCACTCAGCTATCTATCTATTCATTCATTCATTCATTTATTCATCCATTCATTCATCTATCCATCCATCTATCCAACCATCCATCCATTCATCCAAATATCCATCCATCCATTTATCTATCTAACCAATCAAACCATTTATTCATGCCATCGTCCATTTATCCATTTTCATTTCATTATAATAATAATTTATCCATGTATTAATTCATCCATCCATCTCATTTCTTCAGGTGTTTATTTTTATTTTTTCTTATCTCTTTTCAGAAATATTTTCTATATGAATTAGTTTATCAAGTTTTAACCAATTTTTTTCAATCTATCAAGTCTTCATTCATTTTTATTTGATTCGTTTATTTTGTTTCTCATTCAGCATTTTAATCCAAACTTTTTACCTTTCTTCTACTCCCTCATATCCACCATACCACCATCTTATAACTCACCATCTCACTCAACCACAATTCACACTCTCTATCCCACCAAGCCACCACCCCACCATACCAACATTCCACCAACACACTATCTACCAGTCCACCATTCCACCAACTTACCCATTACATACTCTTCACCACCCACCCCCTCCCATCCTGTTCGCCCACCAATTCACTCAGCCACCATTCCCTATCATATATGAAACATCTCTGAGATGAATTTCATCTTATCCATCATCTATTTCAGTCATAAGTCAACATTTTTTATTGGAATAATCACCCATCCATATTTTATTTATCCATCTATTTCTTTTCCATCTACTTCTTATCCATCTACTTCTTATTCATCTATTTCTTATCCATCTAATTCTTATCTATCTAATTCTTATCCATCTATTTCTTATCCATCTATTTTATATCCACCTTTTTCTCATTCAACCATTTCTCATCCATCCATTCCCCATCTATTTATTATTTTTCTTCATTCTTCTTTGTTTTCTATTTCTACAGTTGATTTATTCAGCCATATTTCCTACTTCACATAAGTCATCCATCCATTCATCCATCCATCCATCCGTATGTTTTTCATTCATTTTTGTATGTTTCTTCTTATTCATTTGTACAACTCATCATGAATCTACCTCACCATCCATCCATCATTTTTCAATGTTTTGCATATCATATGCTATCTACTCAGTTGTACAACCATCAATCCTTCTTATGTTTCATCCCTACATCTTTCCATTCATCTGTTTATTCTTCCATCTATCATCCATCCATTCATTTATCATTTATTCCTCATATCATTCAGCATTTTTTCAACAACCAACCAACTTTCCACCCTTGAAGGTCTTATGTTAGTGGTGGGAGTAGGAATAATACTTGGGATAATCCTTGGATTCTCCATGCTGACAGTGGCTGTAGCTCTACTCAAAAAGTTTAATACTTATGCAACATTCCGCATCGTTATTAGTTAATTATATAGCTTTTGACTGAGTTTAACGTTTTGAGTATTTAATCACGTAAAGCTTTTCCTTAAACTTTTTCAGCTTCTAAAATGAAAACTTTTAGCAAATTTCACATTTTATTTCTCATTCTTTATTCCCAATCTATCAAAGTATTTATTAGTTTATAAAATTATCAATCTTTCATCTATCTAGTCAGCCTTCTAATTTTTCAACCATTTCTCTATTAACCATCTTTTGTCTATCAATCAAAACATCTATAACCCAACTTCTCCACTCCCTCGTTCCATAGTCCCCTATATTTCGATTCTTAGCCATTCATCCATGCATTCATTTCTCCAACGATTGCATCATCTCCCATCCATCACTCAAAGACTCATTCATTCATTACCATTCATCCATCTTGACAGACGTAATAGAGCTTTCAAAATGAAAGCAAATGAGGTCGAAGCTATTTACCAGCAACAACAACAACAACATTACCATGAACAAAACTACCAGCAATATCAACAACAACTTTACAACCAGCAAGATTACACTTCCCACATGCAGCTCTCTCAACAACACGTACAAACTGTGCTCCCCTTGGAAAGCAACTTCATTATGCGGTTCGACGACTCTTCCACAATATTTATATTACACTTTAACAAACCATTATTCTTTTTTTTGTTTTTTACCCTCATTCACCCTACTCCCCCATCCACCCATCCATCCATCTTCGATTAATCTTTCACCCATCCATCCATCTTCAATTAATCTTTTACCCATCCATCATCAACCTATCATTCATATATTTTCAGGGAAAACAACCCATACTCTTCCACATCTTCTTTCCATCCATCATGCACTATCCGATCCCCTGGTGAGTTAAATAAAAGTTTGCAAAATAATTACATAAGAGAAATTGTTGGTTCAAATTCTGCCTACAAAAGCCCCGTTGCTTAATAAAGCTTTGCGTCCAATGCATTTATTATTAGCTAATTGAAATCTAAAGTTATGAAAGACCTTTTCGTCAATGTCTCCATTTGTGGCATAGTAAATTAAATAAACACACACATCACCACACCAAACATCCATGCTCAATCTTGTTTACTTTTAGTTGTTCTTCTTCTATAAGCTTACGATTTAAGGTTTCCTTTCCTTAAAATTAAATTTTTTCCAATATTTAATTTTATTCAATTTTTTCTGATTTTTTTTCGCTTTTTCATGTTTTTTTTTAACTTACACCTTACTCTAGCGACTTTTCTGAAATTTTCTAATTCCATAATGGTTTATTTCAAAAGCCACTATGAAATGAATATAATTTCAGAACTTCAGTTAGTTCAAATACAAAGTTAGCATCGTAACATTCTCAATATGAGAAATATTTCCCTCTTTTTCAGTTCGTTAGATGGCATATCTTTTTCATTATTAGCTCTTTATTTCATCTTTTGATATAAACTCAAACACATACTTCCATCAGTCGCGAAATATTTTCCACAGTATTATTTAATCAGATAACTCTTTCAAGCTCCACAATCTCGTAAACATCACCTCATCTCAAAAGAAAATTCATAAGCTCATTCATATCCTTTATCACCTAACAATGATAGTCCTCAATGAGACTTGTTCTGAATCTGTCCCCTTCCATATTCTCTACCTCATTTTCTTGCACAAGTTTATATATATTTCTCATCTATTTGTTTCTACTTGTGGTCAAATTTGTCGTATATGTATCTACTTTTACCTTTATTGAGCTTTCTCTCCTTCACTTTCATATATTTGCGTTGTTTTCAAATTTTCAAACCTTATTCTATTTATAGTTTTTAATTAACCTCGTTTTTCATCTTTTTTTTTATAAACCACTTTTCTGTTTTACATGGATTCTTGTTTTTTACCTTTTCATGTTGCACTCAAAATATGGCTTGAGACTATACTTTTTTTTAACAAGTTTATTGAACATCTCGATATTTTGATATTTTCAGATTTTTTCAGCTCTTTCCACTTCAAAATTACCCTTGATCCTTTCATCAACCCATTGCTCACTAACTTTCATAGTATTTTTTCTCTGGTAATTGTCTTATCGGCTCATTTATTTCTTCAATCACCTTATGATACCATTAAATATCAAATTACCTTTATTTTTTAGTACCATCCGTCAATCCATCACTACAGTTTCTTCTCATTTACACGTTAGGCTTAGGGTTCACTGTTAATGTTCCTTCTCCTCAAACCTCAATTTCTAATCGTCCCTTTCTGCTTAACCAACTGCATCGCACCATGATCATTTTTTTTATTTGGTGATTTTATTCGTTTTTACCAATTTTGTTTTTATAACTTTTTATAAGCTTTTTTATTCAGACTATTTGTGCAAGATGTCCCTTCCTATTATCCACGTCCTCTCAACTCCCCCTTCATAACAATTATCATACGAACAGTTATAATTAACAATTTTATTTCCTGTTAAAATAGCTATCGACAAATACATAAATAATAAATATAAAAAATTATATTAATTTTATCTCATTTTTTTTTCCCAACATCTTCTTTTCATCTTTTTCTTCCTCCTTCTATTCCTTCTTCCTCCTTCTATTCTTTCTTCCTCTTTCTATTCTTTCTTCCTCCTTCTATTCCTTCTTCCTCCTTCTATTTCTTCTTTCTCCTTCTAATCCTTCTTTCTCCTTCTATTCCTTTTTCCTCCTTCTATTCCTTCTTCCTTCTTCTATTCCTTCTTCCTCCTTCTAATCCTTCTTCCACCTTCATTACCTTCCTTCCACAGGCAAACCCCTTCAAAACGAAGTGACGTTTCTCAAAACATCAGCCACAATGGAGGATCATTATCATAACGACCAAGACAACCATCTTCATCTTCATCCTTTTCATCCAAAACTCCCTCCTTCTCCTGACGTCACTGCATTGCACTCACGCAGATCCTAGTTGTTATGCCACCATTTTGATACCACTAATATTGTCAATATAATAATCTTTGTTAATACCACTCTTGTTGCTAATAATATTATTTTCAATACGGTATTTCATTTTCAATTAATAATAATATTGGGAGATTAATTTTAATTATTAATAGGGCTTTTACTCCAGCTCATATGCATACGTGCTATTAACAAAAGTCAATTTCAATGTCGCAACACAAATCAATTTCATTCTTTTGGTGGGAGCCGTCTTTGTGTGTTTAAAGTTTTTTTGTTTCAAATATTTTCGATATTCCTTTTATATTTCATCATCGCCTCTTTGATACATGACGCACAAGATGGCTCTCTTGTACTCGTGCAAATGTTGTAATTCACCTAATAAAAATTTGCGAAACCATATGATCTTATCCTGGCTCTAGAGAAACAGTAAAAATGGATTTCAAAGATTAAAATCAATTAGAATTTTTGCAGAACAAACAAAATGTGAGGGTTGGTGCATCGAAGACAAGATCTACATAGACGAACTGCATCCCAAATGACCTGAGTTTTGCACGCACGATGGCCAGTAATAAACTCTCAAACAGCCATTTAGTTTCTTTAAGCTCATCTTAAAAAGAAGTTTTTTTAAATCTAAAATAGAGAAGAAAACGTGTTTAAGGCCTCAAACCATTCGTGCTGTGAAAAAGAGGTCAAGGCTACTAAAGCCTCGTTTGGGTCAGTCGGGACTAGAGGATTGAATAAGGGGTGGTAGAAAGATATCAGCAGGACTAGGTGAATGTTTAAAACAGACAGCTTGCATAACCTTATCAGTGCAGATGATCGTGCAGTCTGTAGCGACCAAAAGCACGGCATCTGACCTTTGATCAATCTAGTGTTAACACAACCATGCTTTTCCATTGACAGCACCAGTATGAGGTTTTGAATGATGAAGTAAACAGTGCTTGTTGGGATGCATGGTTGTTGTGATGTCTATAAGTTATTGAAAGTGGCTGGTGGTGCAATGGGCGACCAAAATGTATTGGTATATTCAAGTACTGGGAAAAGAAGGGTTTGAAATCAGGTTATTAGGGTTTTTTCACTTTTGCTCCAGTTTGTGGAAGTTGAGAGGTTTAATAACATTGAGTGTTTGCTTTTTTTTGTGGATCAGTTGAACAATACCAGCAAATGGGTTATCATCCTTCAATGATGGAAAATAATTAGTTTTGAATTTTCATTTTTTTAAAATTATATAGTCATTTGAAAAAAAAGAATTATTATTAATTATTAAATCTATTATTCATAGTTTTATTTTCACTTTCTTTTTTCTTCGTATAATAATTATGTGACCTAGAAACTTCTGAGCATAGCGCCACTTCATCTTATTCCCAATTTTAATCGAGCATAAATAACTAAGTACTTTGTGAGTCGAACTCACATCACCCAGAGAAGTACATTTGTTTTTCTTGCAAATATGCCAGACGAATCTACTCCATCCATCCATCTTCATCTTGCATGGGACTATATAATATATTTTCGCAACTGGTCAGTTGTTTGTGATCTTGTATGTCACTGTTTGAGATTGGTTTATTCAACAATGGTCAACCACTTATGATTTGTGAATAATATCAACTACATAATGAAAAGTGAAATGGAAAATAAGGGAAATAGAACAATGAAAATATAAAATAAATAATTAGACGACTAGAAAAGAGCATACCAAAAATAAAAGAAATAATAAAAAAACAATGATAATAAGAAAATAAAAACAATAATAAAGAAAAAATTAAAAATAATGAAATTTTATTTATACTGATACTAACAATACTACTAATGGTGGCATGAATCGAAAAGGACCACCTTCTAAAAGCGACAAGTGTGAGCCGCCGACCAATAGGAGACTATGGAATGATGGCAAGAAAAGCAATTAAGGTGTGATCTATTGATTCAAGTGATGTCACCTTATGCTTTTTCTATGGCTAATGCAGTTCTTTCAATCTAATACTACTTTTATGTTAACCCATCATCATCATCATCTTTATTTCTACTGTTAAATCTTTCCCTAATACTACTTCAATGTTGTTCTAGAACTATCGTTATTTCATTCTTATTGCTAGTATTAATTTCTTTTCTTGAATAGCATTTGTTAATACTTCTACTAGTATTTTTAATCCTATTGTAAATTTTTATAAACATTATTTTTATTTTTAATCGCTATCATTTTTATATACTAATTTTATTTTCTGATCCTCGCAGTTTTTCATTTAAATACTCTTATAATTCTCTATTATTATTATGATTATTGTTATGAATTTATTTTTCTATATTCTTTATCATTTCTCCTTTTAATATTATTTTGTTATTAAAGCTGCATACAGAATATTAAATTATTCATTAATCTATCATTACTATTATTTATAACTATAAAAAAACAACAATAATAATAATAAAAATAACAACTATTATTATTATTATGGCATAGAAGATATATTGGAATGCATAAGATCAAATGTGAAAAACAAAAGCAATCATGAGGATGTTAATAATATTGATGAGTGATATAATGACTTGGATCGATAATAAAAGAAGTTTGAAATACAAGGAAAAATACACATAACAATACCAGTAATTATAATAATATTGAAATAATCGAAAATACCAGGTATTGTGAACCAATAAATGCATCTAAAATTTTGGTCATTTTGGAAGTTATGGGAACCAAGGAAAGCTGAACAAAAACGAGACTGAGAAGTGTTTGCAAGAATAATAAGGATAATATTTATGAGAGATAAATATTATCATGAATAATATTAATGAGAGAATAATTATTATTATAGATAATATTAATGGGAGAATAATTATTATTATAGATAATATTAATGGGAGAAAAAATATAATCATAAGAAATGTGAATAAAATAAATATTAGCATAATATTAATGGCTGTGAATTGAGAGTGTTGAAGGATTGCATCCCAGCGATTAACTACAGTCTTGAATAAAATGAAATTAATTATTCAAATAATAATAACAATTTTTAAAATGATAATAAAACAATTTAAAAAATCGTTTTAAATACCCAGTGTTCAACAGAGATCAGCAAAATGTATAATGGACTAACAAATTATAGTCATAACAACATAAATAATTGAATCATATTTATAATAAAAACAGTGAAATAAATTACATCGAAAATAATTAAATAAAAAAAAAAAAAAACTCAAATATTGAATGGAAGTGTAAAAACAATATCTTTATTGTAGCATAATCCATATAATGTGTGTTGGAACAGTGAGAAGCCCTGGGTTGCTGATATGACTCGGATCTTATGTAATAGTATTTTGGATTTCAAGAAGCACCATTGGCTGAAACCACGAAACTCATAAAATCAATGTGATCTTCACTGTTTTATTATTATTATAAAATTATTATGATATTTTTATCGTATTGTTATGATATTATTTTGATCGTATTATATTATTCTGATTTTATTATGATATGCACAAAGATCAAGGCCTGAGGGACCTTCAAAAACGAAATTCAAACAAAAAATTGGAAATCACAATCAATATCAACGCTTTCACCAAATGATAAAAATAATAATAACAAAAACAAAAAAATGCTAAAAATAATCAGGTAGCCCAGGTAATGTTTGTTTTCAAGGAATGGTTAGTTTTAATTGGACGTCACCATGTGATGTGGGTGATGATGATTAGAAGTCAAGAGTAAATGAAATCCCAATTTGGTGACTATCGATCGGTGTAAAATAAAAACAAAATAATAATAAAAAAATTTGGATAATAAAAATAATAAAGGAAATATGGTAGTGAATTCAAAGCAAGTGAATACTGAGACAGGAGTGAAGTTCAATACGGGGTGAGCTCCCATCATTATCATCATGCCATTAGAGACTAGTAAGATAAATTTAGCACAAACCATCATTACCATAAACCATTATTCTTATGAAGATTTAAAGCAAGGCTTACATAAAACTCGTCATTAAATTTTTTATTCACTCTTTAATTATGATTCTGAAGCAGACATAATACTTTATAATATATTTTCATACTACTTAAAAAAAGCCTCCTTGAAGAATCCTTGGCTGTCTTACTTACTAAACGATTTATCATACAGGTAACTTGAAATGCTTATCATAATCACCAGAGTACGATCAATAGGGAATGCTGATAATGATTTTCTGTGTTGTTAATTGTATAGTCGTGATGAATCAAAAAGTTATCATGAAAACAAAAATAAATTTTACAGAGAGTTAAATATTAAATTTATTTATATTAATATAATAAATATATAAAAAGATAGATGGACATAATAATATACTGAAAAAAAATACTGATTAACGAATGAGCGTACATACATAGATAGATATAGACAGATAGATAGAGATAAAGAGATAGAAAAGAAAGAAATTTAATGAAGTTAGATAGGAAATAGATTAATTGACTGATGAAATACATAGTGAAATAAAGATATGACGTCAGAATGAGGTCATAGGGTTCATATGACAGAAGTGTGTTGATTGGATGAGCGGATAGACTTGAGAAATTCACGCCTGGCTTTCGTTCCAATGCCAATGAACAACATCACCAAAAAAATGATCTGTGTGTGAATTCATGAATCCTTCATCATTCTCCATGCATCTATCCATTCATTATACATCCTTCATTCCCCGTGCATTTATCCATTCATTAATATACAATCATTCATCATTTTCCATGCATCTATCCACTCATCATTCTCCATGCATCTATCCACTCTTCACCATTTACTCCTCCATTCATTTATCATTATAAATTCGTTTTCATATTATCAATTCATCATGCACACATGCATGCATCTAACATGCATCTACGCATTCATCTAACATGCATCCACGCATGCATCTAACATGCACACACGCATGCATCTAACATGTGCAGATAAGATGAAGTAGGTTGATCTCTTTGTTGAGAGTACATCTTGCATCGTCTTTATGGTGGACCTGTGGAGAAGGGTGGAGAAAATTGAAGAGAATATGAGAGAAAGAAAAATAAAAAGAAAATAGGAAAAAAGATTCAGAAGAGAAAGATGAGAGAGGAATAGAAGGAAATGCAATGAAAGGGAATAAAAAGATGGGGATAAGAGGAAGATGGAAACAAAGAGTGATAAAAGAAACATTTGATGTCAGTGAGAAACGGAAAAAAAGAAAAAACTGATAAGATGAGTTGATGAAAAAAGATAATTTGAAGATGATAGAAACAAAAACGTCATGTGCTTGTAAGTTCATTCCCACTCGTAAATTCATACATGAACTTTCTCTAACCTATCTCCCATCAACACCCACTCATCTACATGTCCCATATCAACCACTCATCCATCACTCAACTACCCACTCATCCTCCCTCAACTACCCACTCATCCTCCATCACCCACCCACCCTATAACAGCATGAACACCTTGGGTAGGCAGCATTCCAGTGACTGATGCCAACACATACCTTCTATAATCCACTTTGCACATCTGAGTTAGTAGATTGGTGCACAGAGAATTGTAGCTTGGTGGGTGGAGAAAATTGAATGAAATTGATTGATCTTACAACTCATAAAATCACAGTCTGGCTAGTATGAGATATTAAAAATATTTAGAGGTTGAATAAACTTTAAAGACAGGTGCCTTTTGATTTTTAATAGTTTTTCCTTGACTTCTTCAGATATGTATTTTATCAATACAAAATTATTTGAAAACTAAAATTTCCCATAAGTACAACTTTATCATCTAATTAATCATGATAAGGTGGTATTTATCAAAAATTTTGTTTAAATAAATTTTTGATCATGAAATCTTCAATTTTTGAAAAAAATAAACCAAAAAGCTTGAATAATAACATCCTCAATAAATGAATCAGATGAAAATGCCTTGGATTGAATAAGTTTGTAACAAATAGCCTGATGTATTTTGATTGTCTCTAGGTAGAGTATCACATTTTATATGAAAACCTCTAAATATTGAAATAAATGGTTTGAATAAATAATATGGCATGTGACCAAAACAGATATTCTGAAAACGAAATGCAATACATACATAACAATCTAATGTTAAAAAATATTGAATAAAACATAGATGTAAAAGAGATTATAAAAGTGAACTCACAGCAAAGAAAGTGTTTTGTAGGCCAAAGGGGATTGGGGTGAGACGAGTGAGAGCAATCAACTTGAAACCATCCTTCCCTTCAACCACTTCTACCAATGATTTGATGTTTGAAAAGCTGAGATATGGGGAGTGGATGGATGTCTGATAAAAGGATGGCAGAGTGCATGTTGGCATGAATTGTTTAATGGTGTAGTGAGCCACAGAAATGCCAACAAGGGCACATGATGAGATTATCAACAGACCAAAAAATGCTCCAAAAAGATAGCCAGCTGTGAGATTGAGAATTATATATCCCCATGTCATTGGGAAGGAAACGAGGGTGAAAAGAAGGAGAAAGGTTAAAAGTTTGTAACAGATATGTGTGTGTTCTAAAGTAGAAAGGATGTGCTTTACATATTTGTTGGCAACCGAAATTGAAAAATTGACGAGTAAAAAAATTAGAAATGTTATCAAAACCAGTTGAAATGGCTTTTTGAATGTCATTTGTTCTATTGTTGAAATATATTGCCTTTGTGTTGAAAGTTAGTCTCGTGATTTTTAAAATTGATTAAGTCTAACGTGTGTGTAGTGACTGGAATCCATTGCTAGGTTACAAATTTTTCTTATCTTTCAGTTAAACCACTTATCTAGAATTCACTTTCATTTTTATTGCTGATTCAAATTTAACAATTAAAAATTTTTTTTTTCAACCAGACTCACATGTCAATTTTTGTATTTTTTATGAAAAGTTCATGCTTTGAATCGTAAAATCAATTCAAGTCAAAATTTTTTTTTAAATTTTCATATTTAAATGTAAACTTTTTAAAAATAAAATATCAAAACTATTTTTATACACAATAAAATAAAAAATCTAAAAAAAAATATTCATCTAAAACTCAAATTCATCAAAAAAATTTATTTTTTGACATTCATTGAAACACTAACTTTATATAATAAGTTAGAAATGTCTTCGGGAATATAAATAGCGCACTATATAACAGGTAAAATGCAGTGAAAATATTGGTCGGACTAGATGGTTTTAACATCTGTAAACAATAGTTTATAAAACTTTTACAACTTCGCGAACTTTGAAGCTCAAACTATCTATTAAAGTTAGTTTTAAACCTTGTACCCAAACGATAATCAAAAATTACGACATTTCAACCTATTTTATTTTAAACTTAATACACCTAAGTTTATCAAAAGATGATTTGCATATATTTTTATGTGTTGCAACTTCAGCTAGGTTCAATCACTTGATATTAAATATGCAAATAATTAGTGCAAATAATTCAGAAGATATAAAATTGTGAACAGTGTATAATTATAAAGTTGTGAATATTATTGAAGAGCATAGAACTTTAAAATTTTGAACGTCGAAATAAACAGTAAATAAACAATCAAACATCCAAAGATGAAACCAGATCTAAAATCCTTTTTTGAAAGAGCTTAAAGACGAAATTCATTCAAATCACCCTTAATTTTGTTTTCCCCATCATAAACAACTGGACTTGAAAAAATATTTAAAAAATAAAAAAAATTTTAACAAAGTTAAAATTTGAGTGACACTGATTGAGGCATTAAGATATTGTACCATTTACAAGACCTGCAAGGACGAAGCTAATCTTAACCATCAACTGTTCATAAAATACGCATAACATTGAGAAAAGTTCGAGTGTTTGACTCGGATGTTATAGGGAGAGTATTGGATAAGGCACACTGGACATGGTGACGAGGGGGTAGTAATGCACCGTTCCATTCTAAGCAAGACCCACACTCGCAAGCTGTTCACTGGAAAAACCTCTAAGAAAAAATCTCCAGTCACTTTCTCCAACTACCTTAAAGCTCCTTTCATAAAGAACCATTTGAGAAAATGCATTTCCACTGAGCTTCTCCAATTTGTGGCGGCCAGTCAATCTCTCACACAGTTCAAGAAAAAGGATTTGCCCGCAGTAGAAGATCAGAAAAGCGATTCTGATAGCGATTGTGAGTCGAGTAGCAGTTACACCACCACCTCGAACGAAGATGGCGAGTTTGAGGAGGAAGATGATGGAAGTGTGGATGAAACTGGAGTTAAGATGATGATGAAGGAAGTGAACTTCAGAAAGTATCCTAATTCTCTCAGTTTCAAGGACCGTTTGTACAATGACAATCTGGTAGTGGAAACGCTTTATGAGAAACCCAAGACTGAGAATCCTAAAGAAATGAACACAAATGAGTCATCAAAAAAAGTCAAGGACATTCATTTTTTTTCTTCTGAAAACTCTGACTATATCAAGAACAATGACTCTAAAAAGTCTTCAACCTACTCCAAGTGCTTTTCCTTCAACAGTTCAGCAGCCAGTTTGCCAAGCAAGTTAACACCGGTCAGTTATGACACCCCCTCCATCCATCACCCTTCTTCTCACACCCCAGTCACATTTTCATCTCTCAATGAAACTGAAGACAGCGTTTTTGAAAGGACTAAACAAGAATTAAAATTACGAACGGAAACAAACATTTTGAACGAGAAAACATTCAATAACGGTGAACTCGATCCCAGCCTTTTACACCCCTTCGACTCCAAGGAACAAAGTATTTTTAAAAGTGATTTCTTAAAGTGTTCAGATTCGTGGAACCATGAGGTCTTGCTGAAAAGTGATGATTGTTCTGGCCCTTTCAAGAAGGAGAACATTGCAACAAACTATACTAAAAGGCAAAAGGTTTTTTCTTTTGAACCAAGTTTCCAATTTAGCAATTACAATCCCCAATCTCAAACGATGTTTTTTTCAAGTGACAAGAAAACTAGCCTATCGAATCAGTTCTCTGGACTCGATACAAAGTTTGACAAAAATTTCGATAATGTATTAAAAAATGGAGATAAAAATTACGAAAAGAAGATGAAAAATGTATTTTTCAACAAAGTTTATGCTATAGAAAGTCCTCATTTCTTTGGCATCAAAAATCGCTCTAAAAGCAGAGAAGGTGATTTTGTCGATAAGTCATTCAGTCATTTCGATGTCCCTTTTGTCTCTATCGACTCCAAAAACAAGCAGAAAATATTTTCACACACGAAGAAAAGCTCAGAAATTTTTGTTCAACCTCAAAAAAAAAATTTGAAAACTAGATCTACTAAGAAGAGAAAGCTATCGAGCAAGTCTAGATTCGAGTCAACCACTTCTCCTAAAAAATCTTTCTGCTCTAAAGAACAGACTTTTCAACAACTGCCCACTTTCAATAAACTTGTCAAAGACATGGCACCTCCTCAATCTTTAGATGGCTTTTTCACTGACCATGAAGGCTACAACTCCGAATCCACAACTTTGGACCCCTTCCTTTCCAAAACTCCTATATGTGAAGACACCATCCAAGACGTCCAAATCTTTGAGAAGCACAAAAATAGTGAGAAAAAGATCAACAAATCATTACAGACACTTCCTGTCGAAATGATTCCAACAAAGATTTGCTTGAACCGCTCGCAGAACACCGAAAATGTAGAGGTGAATTCTGTTAGTTCGATGAAAAAAAATGTGATGGAGGGAATCAAGGAAAAGTTTTATGTGTACAATAAGGAAGTGTTCAAGAAAGGATACAAGCCATCAAAGTCTGAATATGAGATGGTTTTGAAGAAGGTGATGGAGGAAACTGAAAGAAAACTCGACATAAAACATTCCTTGCTTGAATCAGGACCCCACCATGAAGATCTCAACGACGAGTCAATTATGAGTAACATTGGAGAGATAAACGATGATTTGAAAGACATTGAAAAGGCTAAATCGAAAAAAATTCCTTTAGCCAAGAAGTTCACTGATCCTAACAGAGGCTTGGTCCCTAAAGCTATGCCTCCAGGCATGCTACCAAATGGATTACCAGCTGGAAGTCAAAAAGTGGTGCATAATTATTTGGAGACAGGAGGCTTGTCTGCCACTAGCAGTGTTGCTTCCATCGACCATCCGAATAAAGACAACGATATCAAAGAGGTTATGGATCTTGAGAACTATATTTCTCCAGTATTGATGGAGAAGCACAAGATAAGAAATGGAATAGAAAAAAGCATAATGAAAAACAATTGCTTATCTGCTTGCTGCCACAACACTCCATCTGGACTTTTCACCATTTCTCCTCTACAAAATTCTTCCTTATTTCAAAATTTTATTTCTAGAAATATTTATTTTCCTCAAAATAAAATCCTCCGAAACTCCTCCCTTCCTCAAAACAGCAAAACTATGTCTAGTTTGCCAGTCTATAAAGACTCGAGTGACGATGATGGGGATATCCAACTTCATCACCCTCCAAAACCTTTCTTCAAGTCACCATTGTCCAACCAGGATACCAAAACTTCGAGCATGAAAAATCCAGTTTCAAATTTCCACACAAACCAGCAGGCTGAAGAATTGAAAGCCTCTTTACAAAGAGAGTTGTTTTCTCTGCAACAATACAATCCCTTCTTGAACTCGTCGCATTTCGATGAGAAGTATTTTGATGCAAGACAACTTGAAAAAGTTAATGACAAAATCATCGATCAAACTGAAAGTATTAATCGACTCAATATGGTGAAAGAAAATAATATAGAAAAAGAAAAAAATAAAGAAAATAAAAATCTTGATTTTAAAGGCTTAGATGAAATAATCATTGACGATCAAACTCAGTTAAAGAAGGAAAGGTTGCAGATACTGAGAGAGCTTGTGGAGTTGAAGAAACTTAAAGAAATCAAAGAACTTTCAGATTTGAAAGAATTGATAAATATGAAAGAAGCCCAAAACAACAAGCTGATGCAAGATGTTAATACTAAAAAGCACAAACCAAAAAATGAGACTACTTCTCCGGCTGAGGCTAGCTTGGATTTACCTGCACACAAACAAAAAAAGCCTCGGAAGAAAGACGATTCCAACTCTAGCAGATCTCTCACTACTGACAGTGACAACAGTGCATGCAGGAGCAAAGACATCTTTAAGGCTCTCAAAGGAGTTTTAGAAATAACGAAACATTTCAAAAAAGAAAAAAAGCAAACAAAAAGAAGGAAGAAGTGCAATGATGTGTCTAGCATTGAATCTTTTGCAACTTCTTTCAGTCCCAAACGTGTTGACAGTCCAACTACCAGAACATCCCAAAACAAAGACTTGACTGTTCAAGAAAACACGAAGAAAGATGAAGCTACTGTGGATGTTTTGAGTGAGTCTGATAATAAAGAGACGAAAAAAGTTCTTGAAAAGTTAATGGAACTGACCAAGAAAATAAACTCTTTTGAATTGACCAAGAAGGAAGCAAATTCAGTGGTAGAGAGTGACAGCTTAATGAGTACTCCAATCTTCTCAAAGGCAGTTGACAACAAAAATTCACATTTATTAAACAAATCCAACATTTCCCCTTTGGACACCAGTTACATTCACCCACCATTCTCCCAATACTCACCTCAAGTTACCACCTTCAATAACAATTTACCTATCGATTTTTCTATACATTCTTTCAGACAATGCAATAACTCTTGTGATGAAGTTTCTAAAAATGTTTTTCCTTTTGGTCTCAGCCATGACATCATATATGAACCCTTGAACTTGAGCACAGATGAGACAACAACCTCACAACAAAATGCCCAGATTCAACTTAAAGAGTTCAGCTTCCCATGTACAACCCGATACGAGAAGGAACTAATTGAGCAAACTAAAGTTGCCAACCTCAACAAAGCCCGCATCAGTGTGGACAGTCATCAATTGTCATCGGCCGTCAATGAAAAATCTTTCAAATTTGAATATACCATTGAAGCCGACTCTTATCCTAAATTGGACTATGCCACTCCAAACATTCAAAGTGAGTGTTATGCTAGTTTGTCTCTCTCTGACATGGCCATAGCAGAGCAGACCTCCAACGACCCTCATGAAATCAACAAAAACGACATGATCATCAACAGATGTTGCTCTAATAAAAGTGATGCCTTAAATGAAAATTCTGAAAAAATCTCTGAAATGGAACAAAAAGGCAATTTCATAAAAGTGGTGGATTGTTCAAGATACGTGAATGACGCAGTGAAGATGAATGATTCAGCCAAAACTCTGGTCATGTTGGAGTCTTTGTCACTGTCAGGATTAGAGGGTCACCCGAACAGGGTAGTTTCAAGTTCTTTTCTTAGTAAAAAAAATGGGGATACGCTAGAGAGAATAGAAAATAATAAAGAAGAAAAATACGAGAGCAAAACCATTTTGAAAAAAGATAGCAAAAAAAGTATAGATTCAAAAAAACACGAATTTTCTTTGAAAAATGAAAAAATAGACAATAAAGATGAAAATGTCTACCGTGAAAAAAATGCGAAAGTTGATGGTGAAAAAGATGAAATTGATAAAGAAATCAAAAAAGTAAAATCTGCCACAAATCAGGAAGTGGAAAGGCATGTCTCGGAGACGCACAACATCACACAAGAGTGGGTCTTTCCGGAACCTTCCAAGCAACGAACACAATCTTCAAGCTGTAAAGAAATTTTTCAAAAGCAACAATCAATTTCTTCCAGCTACAAGAATAGTTTCAAAACACAACATTCTTCAACAATCACCACTGAAACTTTTAATAAAGAAAAATCTGTCAAATCCAACGACCAAGATTTAGAAAAATCAAGCAAAAAATCTGCTCAGTGTTCTTCTTCTTCAATTTCTCAAACATCCAAGCAGTCTACAGTTCTTTCTGGTCTTTCCAATAAAGAACATTTTTCGAATGTGGGTAATTACAAGGAGGCTTCAAAGAGCAAAACCTCCCACTCAACCATACGAGAAACCATTGGAAACTACCTCAAAAAACTGCCAAAACCTCGATTGAAAGTTTCTAAAACGTTGTTGAGTAAGAAAGGAAAAAGTTTTTTCCCAAAACTAAAAGTGAATTCTGGAGAAAATGAAATTACAGACTATACCAAGAAAGAGTATACAACAAGTACAGAAGACAAAGTAAAGAAGTTTTACGACGATTTTTTAGAGATTGACACATTAAAACCGACTCTAAGTCATTCTCAAGAGTTTGGAGCTATACTAGAACACAAAACAGAATTGAACAATCATATAGACAACATAGACTACAACAATGACAAGGTCGTAGTGGAGGGGAACTCCCGGGCAGACTATGATTGGGTGGGCTCTCTCAAGAGAAATGATTCGGTGCTCCAAGAAAAATCTGTTGTGAAGAGTGGTAAAGACATTTGTGACTTCAACGAATTCATCAGCATGAAAAAGAAAATTCTTTTGAATTTACAAAAGTTTAAACGGGAGAGAGGAAACTTTTGCGAAGAAGGATTGAATGAAAAACCAACCAAAACTGGTCACATGCACAAATTTTTAGAAGATAATTTTATTAAAAATGTTGTCAGAAAATACGACAGTGATATCATCAACTTCCCTCTGAACTCCCATTCAGCTACTTTTCAAAACCAAACATTCCTTCACAGAGGCTTCAAATTTGATAAGCCTTCTATCAAATTTGATGCTCGTTTTGATGGCTTTTATGATAAAGTTTCTTGTTCATCACCACCATCTAATAGTGCTTTTGAAGGATCAACTTACAGCGACAAACATGACAAGAGCCTCCAGATGGCCATGAATCAAGTGATGAAAGATGATACACATTTTAAAGATTATCTTTCATATTTGACAAATGATTTGACTGAAAGTTCCCCAAATACAATAAAAAAATCGATATTTAAAACGTTGCACAGCCCAAAAAACAATGCCGGTCTCCAATCTATACAATTTGATTATTTTGATCCAACAGATGGCGTGTCAAAGCAGCAAGAATTATTCAAGAACATAGAAACAGACCAACATTCAGAACGTACTCAACGACCACACACTGTTGAGCCAACAAAACACATTGTTGAGCTAAAAAAACACACCAAGTTGTATGGAGAGAAAAGAACTCAAACATCAAAAAACTCTCTTCCGCCTCTTTGTAGCCTTGAAATTCAAACTAGTCAAAAACTTCTCGACGTCTACACGCAGAAACACATGGCTGAGAGCAAGACGGATTTGTTAAGTCACGTGACGACGTTGAAGGAGGATGAGAAGGATGGAAAAGCTAGCAGTGTTGAGCCTGAGAAGAAAGAGGTGGTCCAGCAGAGAGATGCTATTTCTGAGTCTATGCTGGAGCAGACCTACTTTTCTTTGGAATCATTCATGAACTACAACCATTTCGGCGCTCAACTTCCAGAAGCCATAGAAGAGAATGAGAAAGAGCCATTGTGTAATGAGATTAAGGTGACCAAGATGGAAAAGCAGAAGATTGCCGAAGTATCGAAAACTTCTGACTGTCTTTTTGATGACCAAAATCTGAGTGGTTTCATGAAATTGTGTTTAGACTCAAAAAAGAACCATCGAGAAGTACCAAACTTTTTAGATGAACGTTCTTCATCTCAAAGTTCGTCCTTGGGAGATTGGGAATTCAAGCCTCCGTATGTCACATCTTCTTTGTGCTCTGCCATCAAGTGTGTTTCCAGACAAGAAAAATGCAGAAATGCTAAGAACATCAGAAATTTATGTCCATCATACATTCCAAAGTTTAGCAGAACCACCAACAGTAACATCAACAACCACAATAACCTTAGTATGGATTGTGAAGATTTATGCAACAAAGCGCAAAACAGTGGATCTGACGATGAGGAACAAGGTTTTCTCACAATCTGCCCAGTACCAATGCAGTCTTTTCCATTCCACCCACCCAAGATGGCGAGAAAGGATATCTTACACATAATCAACAGACATCTTCACTGGAAGTTCTGGCAGCACATCTTCAAGAACTCCAGTGCTTTGGGCAAAGACATCAACTCATACGTCAATCTGGTTGATCCTTGGAATGGCCAAAGTATGTTGACTGAGGCTGTCATGGTTCACGAATGGGTGACAGTGGATAACCTCATGTGGCTAGGCGCCATTTTGGATTTGGAAGACCAGAAAGGCAGGTCGAGTTTCAGCATGGCTACCAGTTTGAACGACCATCAGAGCATCAAACTGCACTTCAAACATGGTCTCATCTTGGATGATTTGAGGTTTTTGAAAGTTGCAAAGTTCTATCTAAAGAAGAAGGATGAGTTATATGAGTATTTGAAGTTATTGTTCAATTGTGGATGGATTGTGCAAGAGAGGTACAAAAATGAAGTTGTTGCTACATTGAAGGAATTGAAGAGTGCCACCAAAACTCCCGTCTCTCAAATGCTAAGACACCTCAAGACACCTTTATCTCTGCAGCTTCTTTGTCGCAGCTCGATGCGGAAAATTTTGAGGAAAGTGACCAATCACAGGTCGATATGTGATGTGGTTCATCATCTTCCTCTTCCTCCTTCTCTCAAATCCTTCCTTCTCTCCACAAGCCTCCATCTCATCAAATGATCAGCCCTGCTTTTTTATTATATTTGCTTTCATTATTCTGCTTATTATTCTT
Organism: Pterobdella sp. o SKG-2022; assembly: GCA_964035795.1. Lineage (NCBI taxonomy): Eukaryota > Metazoa > Annelida > Clitellata > Hirudinida > Piscicolidae > Pterobdella > Pterobdella occidentalis. Next base: position 6,057,879 of record OZ038327.1, read on the forward strand.
ATTTGAATTATTATTGATTTTTCCTGCTCTTTTAATATTCAGAGAATTTTTGAGATTTGTTGACTATCCTGCTTAAACATCTGTGATGTATTCAAATTGTTCCTTATTTTTTTTTAATAGCATTCTCCTTGCTTGATCGGTTGTTTTAAATGCATTTTCAAATGATTTCACTTGATATATGTCCTGGTTTTATACGATTTTAAACTTTTTCGAACTTGAATTTGTTTCATGAACTTGAGGTTGGAATTATTATCATGAATATATGAAAAATTTGACTGGTATTGCTTTAAAGCTATAAAGCAAAAAACATCACCCACACACACAAACACACACACACATGCCTATGAACACACATTGACACATACGTGCCCACACACACACACAAGCTTTTATTTAAGTTCCAGCGTCATTAAAAACCTCTAAGTCAACCATAAAAAACTGTATTTCTCACTGCTCAAAATTTTAAAAGTTAATCCAAACTTAATAAAAATAAACTGTCTGCAATGAAGAATATTCATCTAAAAGTGATCTCATTGTTCTTCTTCCTCTCTGCCGCCACCGGCAACTTTTGCACTGAAACCTCAATAGAGTCTAAAGTGGCAGGAGCTGATGTGGTGTTGGTGGGAGATGTCACCCAGAATGCGCACCAAGTCTCCACCCTCAAGCAACACCTCTCCCACCATACTCCTTTCCACCATTTCAGAAAACTTTTTGACAAGAATGTGAGGAAGGAGAGTAGTGAAGTGGATGATGTGGAGGGGTATGTAGAGGTGGTAGAGGTGTTGAAAGGCGGGCTTGTCCTCCACAACCTCTCACAAGTGATTGTGCGCAGAACTCGTCACGGAGTCAACTGGTACCGCAAGATCCTGCCTCTGACGAACCTCAAAAAGGAATTGGTTTGCCAACCTTTTGTGTTCCATCCCAACATTTCAAAAATCATTCTCTCTTCACATAACTACTTCGCCAACCATCATCATCATTCTCTTCTTCGTCATCATCGTTTCAAACGTCACTTGAACGCTAGAAAAATTTTGTTTTTAACCCTCAAATCTGATTGGTTAATGGGCATGGTTTCAAAGAGTATGACTCACTCTTATGACGTCAAAAGGGTGGTTGAGTGGGTGATAAAAGGTGAGTGGCTTATTGTTTAGTTTTTCATCTCGAATGTACCATGTAGTGGTTCTCTGTTATCGAGTTTTTCGGGAAATTGGTGTCAATGATGAGCGTTTGAGTTTTTATTTGTTTATTTTGTTAAAAAACTTTAAATATTCATCTGTTTTTATTTCCTGTTAGAATAGAAAGGGCAAAAAGGTTGGATGCATGAATTTATAATCAGGTGGCACATTTCTTTAAAGTGGTATCATGTCAAGCTTGAAAGAGAAACTTTTAGATAGATAAAATTTTGAGAAAAAAGGTCTGTGAGCTGATATTTTGATAACTTAGATAAGGGATTTAGTACTGGGAGTTAAAACTTAGACCCATGTGAAGTTTGTTGTGAGAGATTGATGGCTAACTCACTAATATGCTCTAAATGTAATTCCTGGATCTATGCTAGATGTACAAAGCTTCCAAAAGTGTCCACAAAGCTAGCTAAGGATTTCATATGAATGAGGTTTGGTGTCTAAGACAATATGAGTTGGATATTCTGAAAAGAACAAAAAGGCTATGCTCAAATTAATTTGTTTTTGTAAAGTTATCAGATAGTTTTAAAAGTAAATCTTAAATTGATAAGATAGGTTTGAACGAAACGTTGGAACTATTAATTAAAGTTAGTGGTGTGAGGTGAAGAGGGGTGGGGAAACTTAATTAAAAAAAACATTTAGTTTTGAAACAGATGGTTTCTAAGAGAAGGTTGGATTTGATTGGAGGATGAAATTGTGACAGCAAGAAGTTGGTCTATAGAAGAAAGATGCTTTGTATAAAAAGGAGATTATGAGTATATTGAGGAGGTGAGTGATATATGAAGAAAACAAAAACTCCTACCATGGAATCGTAGTTAGAAAGCTCACAGGCGACGAAGCTGGGGGTACGATCCTCCCTACCAAAGCACCATATTTAGAATACTTTGTGAATCTGGTCCCTCTCAGTATAGTGGGCATAAAACCGGGCTTAAAATCTCGGTATTTATTTTAAAATCATCGTTTGTCAAAGCTTTTGTTCTTTTAATTATTTGTTTCAATCTTATTATTTCTCAAGTTTAAGTTTCAGCATATATTTAATTATTGTCCATTAAAAATCCCAAAATGAACCCTGAAGAAGATAGAATGATTAAAAGTGAAGCCAAATAATTCTGTGCAAGAATTATTTCAAATGAAAATAAATTATGAATTCTACTCTGAACCTGAGGCATAATACACTACATATCATTGTTAAACATAAAAACAAAAAAAAATTGGTAATAAGAAAAGCTACATCATCACACAATAGAAATCAATTGCTTTGATTTGATAATAAAGAAAATAAATATTCTAATAATAAGTATAATAATTATTATGATTTTATAATACTTTTATTCCTTTATAGTTATTATTTGTTGTTTATTGTTTAAACTCAACGTTCATTATTTTTATTGTTTTTAATAATATAAGTATTTTGTTTTTTTGATATTATTATTTTTATTATTAACTATTATTATTTTTATTTTTCTGATCGATGCAGACGAAAATATCGAGCACCAGCTCAGGACCACTATACACGGCATGTGATTTCTAAAGTTTATTATAATCGATGAGTTTGTTATTATTAGATTCAAAAAATTTTATTTTTTTGATTATTTCAAATGTTATTAATTCAATTTTGTTATTATTATTATTAAAATTATTATCGTTATTGTTATTATTATTCTTTTTTTTCATCCTACTTGTGTCACATCAACAGACGACAAACGGAGGTATCTATTGGCGATGAAGTTTGATAATAGTGGGTTATTATTATTTTCTTTTTTTGAATTATTTTTTCATTGTTTATTTTTGTTTTTCTATTTCTAGCATGGATTCTTAGATAGAGGCGTCAGATGATCATGTAGAAAAATGTTTTGACACTGAACAGTATTTTGTTTTATGTCATTAAGTATTCTCTAATTTTAATTTAATTTTTAAACACATTCATTTGGTCTTTGTTTGATCTGTCTTCAATTGTATTGAGTGATGAGGTTTCAGAAACACTCGTTCCATGGTTAAAATTATCGATAATTGTGGTTGTTTTTGAAATAAATGCATTTGAGATCTCTGATGGACGCATAAAAGTAAAAAAACGTTTTAATTTTTCTATTCTTATTGTAATTCACCTTTAAATATCTCAAATATTTTTGAATATATAGCTAAAAGATTTGAATTCTCAAACTGTATGTTCAAATGCTTGTATTTAAATTCAGAGCTGGTGAGTATTGATTTGAGAAATCAATTTTTATTATTTTTTATTATGTTTTTATTGGTATTATGCTTGTTTTTATTGGTATTATGCTTGTTTTTATTGGTACTATGCTTGTTTTTTGGTATTATGCTTGTTTTTTTGGTATTATGCTTGTTTTTTTGGTATTATACTTGTTTTTATTGGTATTATGCTCGTTTTTATTGGTATTATGCTCGTTTTTATTGGTATTATGCTCGTTTTTATTGGCATTATCTATTTTATTGTTTTTTTAATGTGTTTGACGCTTCTATAATTTCTTCTCGCTTCTATAAACCTCCCATTATATACTTCTCATCTTCTCTTCCTCCATCCATCCATCATTTCATTCATCCATCCATCCATCCATCCATCCATCCATCCATCCATCCATCCATCCATCCATCCATCCATCCATCCATCCTTTCATCCATCTATCTTTTCATTTATCCATCTAACCATCATTTTATCCATCCATCCATCATTTAATCCATCCATCCATCCATTATTTCATTCATCCATCTAACCATCATTTTATCCATCCATCCAGCATTTCATTCTTCCAGCTATTTATTCTTTAGCTATTTATTCATTCAGCTGACAACTATCTATATTTCTCTTTATCCATCTATCCAACCACCCACCCATCCAACCCTTCATCCATCTCATCATTTATCAACCCACCCATCCAACCGTCCAACCATTCATCCACTCACTCACCCACCCAGACCTTCCAAACGACCCCTGCTTTTTCCTATCATGCCCTCTCCAGCTGAAATGTAAATACCATTACCATGATGATCAGCTGCTTGTGAGTTGCGAATGCAGGGACGCATGCGCAGAAGAGCAGCTGCAGCAGCTGAGAAGGCAGGTGGAGGGTCGGCAAGGAGACACCAATGAGGTGGGTGGTTTGATGGAGTGATGTCAATGCTGGAGTGAAACTATTCTATAGAGATTCGTAGTTCCAGATGACATTATCTCATCATTGTGACGTGAGGCTGTGTTGTGTCATTTGAAACATAGTGCACTCAAACATTCCTGTCTCTTTACTAGACAATACTCGATGATTTAAAATGGGTTTAGCACTGAATATGAGAAGAATGGAGAAATGCTCAAACCTATCAAGAGTGCATGAAACTAGAGATTATACCATAGGAAATTATAACAATCTTCAGAGACATTATGTATCAATGTTTTGTTGATTTTAAAAAAAAATATTACTTCATATTTCTTATGTCTAAATTATGACAAAGTTGAGTTTTTCGAAAATTTCAGTTGAATAAAAAAATATCAAAATAGTTCCTTTTTTTGTGAAGATATTTTAAAAAAAAATTTCACTTTTAACTGTCACATCTTTTGCAAAATAACATTATTTCCACCATTTAGCCACTACCACCATACCCACTCTTTCCCGCCACACCCACCTACACCATTCCCAACACACCCACCGCCATCACCAACATTACAATCACCACCACACAGACATCCACCCCGCACTCCAACACATCCACCACCAATCACGATCACACAGACTTCCGCCGGAATGATATGTGGATCAGATGGTAACCAATACAACAACACTTGCCAACTCAAGAACCACAACTGTTTAAAGCAGCAACAACTCACCATCAAATATCATGGGCTATGTGGTGTGTGGCAGCGTGGGTTGTAGAGAGGTAGCAGGCTGGAAAAGAAATTGTAGAAAGAATAAATTGCATAGGGTTGTATACTGAATGGAAGTTGTGGGAGGAAAGTTGTAGAAGGGGGTGGTGGAGGGAAGTTCGGGAGGTATGACTCAGCATACGTTATGTAATGGAGGGTGGGAAAAGGAGAAGACAGAGGGAGTGGAAACTTTAGAAAACACATGAAGAACTGTATATTTTATTTAAATGTTGTTTGCAAGCTTTTAGATTTGATAAATTTCAATTTGAGATAATCTAAAGTTTTTTTTTATTTCCCATATATGTTTCAAGGGGTTGAAGTATCACAAAATGACGAGTTTGATCACAGTTAAAAGTTTTAAAAATAAACAATTCTTTAAAAATAAACATTTTTTTGAAAATAAGAAATTCTTTCAATAGTTTATTAATAATCATTATAAATATTAGATATATAACAATGAAACCTACAGATCCATGTGAAGGCTGGGAGTGTGGGGATGGAGGTGTGTGTGTGGTGGGGGTGGACAGGCAAGCGCATTGCCGTTGTGGTCAGTTTATTTTTTTGTTTTTTATTTTTATTGTCCCTTTTTATTGTTTTTTAAATTTTTCTTTTTTGTTATTTGTTTGTTTTTTTAACTGGTTATTATTACTCTTCAATGAAATCTTATATTAAATGGTATTTCTTTGTGGAACTTGTTCAACAAACTTATTCAATCAATAAAAACTATAGTGCAACAATAAATGAAATAAAAGTATTCATATGAAACTTAATTTAGTGATGTTTCAACAGGAAGAAGATGTGAGATGGAGGATGATCCGGTGTGTGGGAGTAATGGCAAAACTTATATGAACCAGTGTATTATGGCGGAGGCTGATTGTATTAGAAGGAGTGGTGAGAGGGGTTTAGAGGGTGGGAAGAAGGAAGGGGAAGGTGGTAAAAAAGTGGTTGGTGAAAAAATAGATGGTGCTGAAAATATTGATGAGACTGATGAAGGTGAAAACAAAGGATATGAAGGTAGAGGTGGTAGTGGGGTTGGTGGTGGTGGTAGTGGTGGTGGTGGTGGAGGTGTATACAAGTTGGAAGTGTTGCACAAAGGAAAGTGTGTCGAAGGTGATGTTCAAATTTAATAAAAAAGCCATTATTCCATCATTTATTCAATTCAATTTTGAAGTTCATACAACTGACTCTTCACACATCTATCAATATCTATCTCTCTTCACGTTTCTTATCTGTCGCATCTAACAATGGATTTTTTAGCTATCGATCCAGTCTTCAATTTCATTCAATTTTAAATCATGTATCAGTCGATCCAATCATCTATCCATCTATTTATCAGCTTATTTATCTCCTCACCCATCCAGTCACCATCCACCCACTTATCTACCCAGTCACCATAGAGTCTCTCTCCCATTAACCCACCTTTCACCCACCCATCATGCAACTGCCCATCAATCCGTACACCAACTCATTCATCCTCGAACCATTTCTTTCACCATCTATATATCTATCACCCACCACACAGCGGCTCAACAATGCATGAAATGTAGAGCATATGAAAACTGCCACATAGACACATCTAACCACACGACATGCTTCTGTCCTTCTGCATGCCCCCCTGTATATGCCCCTGTGTGTGCCTCAGATGGCACCACATATGACTCTCTCTGCCACTTCAAACGCATGTGCTTTGTGATATTTGTTTGAATGTGTTCTTCTTTCTAAGTATGCTTCAAATTTTTTTCATTTTTTTTCTTTTATGTTAGTTGCAAGTTTCAAGCTTTTGCTCACCTATTGCTATGCAGTTTTAAACTAATGAATAATTAATTTCAAAATGAGTAAGAATAATAAGTAATAGGGTCATTTGAGCTAAGATTTCATAAGCATTACATTCATATCAAAGGCACAATAAACACGCATTCAAATGTCACTTCTACAGTTGAGTCCTGCTCCAAGTCATCTTCCATCCGTTTGAGGGGGTCTGGAGTGTGTGCTACATCAGCTTGATCTTTCCATCTACCTACCCATCCTCCCATCTCTACGTCTTATTATTTGTTTATCCATCTAATTATCTACCCGTCCATTCAACATTTTTGAATAACGTTAATTGTTTTATTCGACCATTCATGCTTTAGTCCAGCTATTTATCCATGGATTCCTTCAACTTATTCACTCATTGTTGTCGCGTATAGCTCAGATGAGAGTGCATTAGACTAATTATCTAAAGCTCTCAGGTTTGATTTCGTGTTGGGCCAATAATAAGCACCTGTTTCGCATTGTGTTTTTGTCCCAAGGACTTTGTAGCGAGTGTTTTAAGCTCTAAAAAAGTGGCGCTTTATCAAATCAACTTTAATGTTTCTAATTCAAAAATACACCTTTCTATTCTAAAAGGTTAGGTGAATTCACATATTCATGCATTCGTCAATTCGTTCAATTATCTTCTATTTCATCAATTTATCCATCCAGCCACCTATCAACGCATCTATCCATCAATTCATCCATCCATCAACTCATCCATTTAACCATCATTCCATCTAGCTGTCCATCAATTCATGAGAGATATTATTGAAAAATGTTGAATCTAAAATACTTACATACCTTAGTTTTTAACTTGAATGAAATGAACCCTCGTGTAAACGTCCATGTGACTTTCAGTTTGAGAATTGAATAAGATTAGAGAACATCAGAGCATGTTTCCATGGGGGAGAAAAAATTAAATTATTGATTCCCTTAATTAAAATGCTTTGTGTATGAAGTAGATAAATTCTTTGTGTTTGTTTTTCTCACTATTGTTTAAGGTTATTCTACGTCATTTTCAGAGGCATAAGTTTCATATTGTTCGGCTGGTGTCTCGTTCAGGTGAGACGAGATGCACCTGAGAAAAGCTTTGATGGGAACCATGAAATAAAATACATGATAAGTTATCAACTCAGATACTTGTCAGATTTGCATAGAAACAATAAAGAAGGGTATAATTATTTATACAATTTAAATCAATTATAGTGAATACATAGAAAATATATAGGAATTCGTCACTGCCTATCAATAGAAAAAACAATCGAACTTGCAAAATACAATACAAAAAATTGTTAACAAGATGATAGTGGCTTTAACTTCAGAAGTTTATAGGCAGGAAACCATGGAAGTTGCATAGAAGGCTTCGGGGAACAAAAAACTTTAACTATTAAATTTAGATTTATATTTTAATACTTTTTCGTAAACTTTAAAGAATGAATATTAATTTTTGAAAATATTATTTAAATTAAAAAATCTTAATTTCAACAATTACCAAGAACTATTGTTTCTGAGTAGTCGATAGTGCTGCTTTTGTAACCAAAGCTTCGTACCTCTTATATGAAACTGCTTAGCGTTAAGTACATTTTGAACTTAAATAATCAGTATTTGTAACTTTTTAACTTTATTGCATATTACAACTGCATCTTCACAAATAGTAGCAACGACTCCAACATCAACAAAGACTCTAAAATCAACAAAAGCTCTAACATCAACAAAAGCTCTAACATCAACAAAAGCTTCAACATCAACAAAGGCTCCAACAACAACAAAGACTTCAACATTAACAAAGACTCCAACATCAACAAAGGCTTTAACATTAACAAAGACTCCAACATCAACAAAGGTTCCAACATCAACAAAGGTTCCAACATCAACAAAGGCTCAACATCATCAAAGGCTTCAACAACAACAAAGGCTCCAACATCAACAAAGGCTAAGACTCATATCTATATGACGTAGTTGATTTTTGGATCACATCGGATCAATAAATCATTGCCAGCTTCTGAAAAATTCTAAACTTGAGAGAAAATACTCTTCACTCAGACTGACACCATAGAAACATTGAAGCATCAAGGTTTTACAGCCAAAAAACAAAACTTCAAATAGTTTGTAGTCAAGGTATGCACAAAATCTTCTGACTCGAGCTTGCTGGTCTCTCTAGTGATGGTCTTTATATGGGAGAGTAAGTCACTAGCATGGTGATAATGATGATGATGATGAGGATGATGGGGGTGATGAGAAGAAGGATGGTGATGATAATGATTTTTGCTGTTGAAGGCCAGCTTTCAAAGCATCTTCTCCAACACTCTTTTTGGAGTGAGTACCAAGTGAAACTTTTAGCTTCGGATCGTTGTGTCTTTTGGTTAGCGGTGGATCGGTGTTCGATGGTTTCATTACAGTCAATCCAGTATTTCTGACGGGGTATACACCTGATAAAAAAGTTTTCGAAATTCTCTCTGTTTGGAAGCTGACGTAATTGAGAACCTCTTCAACACTCCTGTTGGAGTGCACATTCGACACCACGTAAAGGTGAGTTCTAACATCTTCAAAGACTCACCTTTGACTAACAACTACCCGCTTATACATGACTTAAAAACTACTCTAGGTCATAAAAAAACAAAAATATCACTCTTGATTCTCTTATACCTCACCAAAATCTCACCATCATTCTATCTCCCACTCTCATGGCCACTCTGCCACACCCACCCTCATGAATCACCTCACCTTTTCAGCTGCCTCAAAATAAACCACACTGGGTTTAGAAAGTCTCCTAACCATGACTAGGGTGCAAGGGGTGAAGAAGAAAAAAAATATAGATTTTTTCGTCGAGCTAGTGAGGATAATTATGATTATGATGAAGATAATAATGAAGGTGATGTTAAGGATGATGTTGATGATTGTTGTTGTTTAGCTTCAATTTCCAAAGACTCTTCCGACACTTCTTGGAACGAGTACCAAAAGCAACTTATAGCTTCGAGTTGTTTGTGACTTTTGGTGAGCAATGGAAAATGATGGATGGATTCTCGAAATGCTTTGTGGTTGGAAGCTGACGTGGTTTAGAACCTCTTCAACACTCCTGTTGGAGTGCACACTCAGCACCACGAGGGTGGTGATTGTTGTGAGCGATGAGTGAAAACGAGTTAGGGAGTTAGTGTAGTAGGGGTTGGGGTTGTGAAATGTTTGAGAGGTCTGACATCGATTTCCACTAATCCCATATCATCAGAGTCAGTTTAGGGTTTAATACCATAGTGTCGGCAAGAGGTGGTTCAGCAGGTGGCCGATGTATACGAGGAAATTTGTAGATGGCATGCTCAGCGGTCACATCACCTAGGCCACATTTCCGACAGATGGTATCAACTGCTCTGTTGATTTTTGCCAACCAATATTTGAGTTCCGTATGGTGACCAGATCAAAGGCGGCCTAAAGTCACCTGATCTCTTCTTCCCAGTTGGCCTTATTTTCCGTTGACCTTCGATCCTCTATCACCATAGATCCGCTAAGTGAATTCATGCGACGCCGGCCTGCCCCTCGTTGTTCTGCGTATCATCGCTTAGGCAGTGGTGTAGTGTTAGTCAACGTCCGTTTGGTAAGCGTCAGCCCCCTTCTTGGTTTGAGCATCTGCTAGCTCGTTGCTGGTGATGCCACAGTGGCCCGGGCACCACGTAAAAGTCATCTGGCAGCTCCGTGCCGTCAGCATTGAAAGTGTTTTAAGAACGGTGTGTTCATCCTTGTCATTGCACGGTTGGGATGGGTGCGTTGCCTGAATGTGAAGTAAGGCAGATTGGCTATCGCTGACAATTCGGGCTTTCTAAACGGGCTTTTTCGCCTGGATTACTTGAAGTTGATGATGATGATGGGGATGATAAAGGTTGTAAAGAGAATGGGGCTTATGTTGGTAACGATTATGAAGATGTTTCTATAATTCATCAGGTAGCCACTGTCATTTTGAGGGTGGTGTGCCCTTGCTCTGAAATCATTATTGGTTTACTTGCCATTGGTGCTGTAGTTATTGAAGCTTTGATGATCCTTCATCAGACGATCGATGATTTGAAAATAAACTCGACTTTATTCACATCCATCTCTATCTTCTTGTCTGCAATCTTCACTGCAGGTAAGATCCTGTTCGTGCCAGATGGCCTCTCTACTTATCCTATATTCAACCATCTCATGAGTTGAGTCTTCCATCTTTTGTGTACAATCTAGCAATCACAATGTGCGGATGGATGAAATGATATATAAATGGATACTTCACCATCTGCATGCCTCGTCAGTTTCATTCCTTTCCTATGACTACAACCCAGCCGTGCCAATGGGTAGATGGATGAATGGATTGATGGATAGATGGATAAATGAATGAACGGATAGATAAATGATTGGATGGAAAGATGGATGGATGGACGGATGGATGGATGGATGGATGGGTGATGGATGGATGAATGGATAATCAACTACAGATTACAGGTTTGTGCAGATGTAGCAATTATATGTTTTTGGACACATCTTCTAGCAGTTTTTGTTGAGATTCAGCATTTTTTTGTTGTTTTTCAACCAGTGAATTTTTGTCTTAATGGTGAATGAATGAACGGAAGATGAATGAATGAATGGAAAACTCAAGAAAAGGGGAATTCATAAATTATTTTGAATAGTCTTTTAAAAAATGTAATCAAAACCAAGCTGATTATTTGCCTATAGTTATTGATTCCTTTTTTCAGACAAAACAATTTTTAAGAATGTAGGTTGATGAGACCTACTAACCTAATATGTCGACCAATGGCAAAGCAGAGGCGGAGTTTGTACTATTTTTAGAGCACTGCTGTTTAAGTAAACACACGTCTGGCTCTTTTGATTTTTTTCTTTTCTTCTTGAATGAAAACAATTTGAAAACAAAGTTATGAGTATTTTTAATATCCTTATGATATATTTACCCTAAAAATTCCCCTTGATGTTAAACCTTAATTATCCTCTTCTCGACTTCAAAGTATTTTGTGGGCAGTGGATATGTAAAGATTGTCTCACGTGCACCACACACCTCACCCAGTTTCACCAACACTTGTGTTTGCACCGTATTACCACTGTTTGCCTCTATGGGGTCATACTTCTCAATGGTCTGCTCTCATGGTTTCACCTTGTCCTTATAACAATTCCAGTGTTTTGTTGTAAAGATTATGTTTTATTTATTTTTTTTATTATTCCGATTATTTTATTAATTATTTTGATTATTTTTTATATTCTTTTTTGTTTTTGTTTATTTTTTTTTTCAGCTTCCTCAATGGCAGTTTGCATACCTCACGTATTTCTACAAACATCTTCGTGGGAGGTTCTTTGTTTTATTTTTATTTAATTTAGTTTTTCTATTTTTTTTTTCTATTTTTTGTTTTTCTATTTTTTTTTTTCTATTTTGTTTTTCTATTTTTGTTTTTTTATTTTTTGTTTTTCTATTTTTGTTTTTTTTTTTATTTAGCTTCAAAATTTGATTACTATTTCCAAATAAACCATTTCTTTTCAGTTTCGTGTTATTTAATCCCTTTTCATTCTTCTATTTTGTTGATTCATTTTTATTATTAATCATCATCTTTCTACATTATTATTATTATTATTTTTGTTGTTATTATTATTATTATGAGCTTTTTATGAAACAACCTTATCCTGAAAATAAGTTCAATTCTTTCATCTGATTATTTTATGATTGTTATTATTATATTATTTTTGATCTTATATTATTATTTGTATTAAACACCAATGCCGAAGGACTGGAATGAGGATGGAAGCACCTATTAACCTTATATTATAACTAAAAAACATCAATATATTAATAATAATAAATTTTTGTTATTTTTTTAATTATTATTCTTTTATTTAGTTTTATACTTAAATTAATATTTTATATATTCATCACATGTTTTTATTATTATTGTTTCACAAGTAATAGTAATCTCATAGTAATATTAGGAGGCATTTTTAGTTGTACTATTTATAACCTCAATACTACTGTATATTGTTTCACTTCTTGTTTGTTTGCACGTCTATTTGTCTGTGAAGGTTTTTATTTACGCTTGCTCGTGTTTGTGTTTAAATACGTTTGTTTGTATTTGTTTCTGTGAGTTTGTTTATGTATTTTTGATTTTCTGTGTTTTTATGTGACTCAAGGTATGTTTGTGTCTTTGTAAGTGTGTCTACATTTGTTTGTTTGTATGTTTGTGATGTACTGCGTTTGTTGGATTGCTTTGTTTTGAGTTATCTCTTCTTTTTGATTTATTTTTCATTTGTTTTATATATCTGTTTATGTATGATTTTCATGTATTACTAGTTTTACTTAAAGTATGTGTGAGTGTGTGCTTGTGTATGTGTGTCTGTTCTTGGTAGTTCGGCTCCATGTTTCTGTCAATCAGCATAAACATATTACTCTGTTTTCATGAGTTAGTTAGCAAAGTTTTTTGTTCAAATGTTTTATTTTTTCATTATTCATTGTTTAACTTCTTTTTAATCAAATTTCACTTTCCTATATATTCTATTTATATTTCCAAATATTTTCCACTCATTTCCAATCAGTCTGCTTGTTTTTTTTTCTTGTCTTACTTTTCATATCTACCTTCAAAATACGGGTTTTGTGTTTATGTATGTGTGTATGTAGTTAATCAACAAAATATCTTATTGAACTTCATGCTTATAAGTTTTCCATGTGCAAGTAGTTTCCAGACTGCACACACACACCCGTGTACCCATCCATACAAATCCCTGTGTGTGTACATCTATGTGTACGTTGATATTTTGTTGTTTATCACATCCACGCTGTTGGAATTCTTGGTGTTGATAATGATACTCAAACAATCTCATGATTATATGAGTGATGTGTGTTAGGTGGGTATCAGTCTTAAAATAATATTCCCCTGTATCTCTCCTTGAAAACAATTTTTCCAGATGAAATAAAAAAGCTGTACAGATGTTAAATATTTGAAAAAACAGGGGTGAAACAAACTTTTGGCATTCATTTTGTTTTTTTTTCATCTTTTTTCAATTTATTTTCCATTCATACATTGTTCTAAATCTGTAAATATTGCTCAATACATTTCTCCATTCATAAATTTAATGTAATTTCTTTTTCATTTTCATTAATAATTTATAATGCTTTTTATATTTTCAATCTTTATATAGATATATTTGTATTTATCCGAAACAAATTTTTTTTTTGTTTACTTTGATATTTGTATTTATGGTATTCTTTCGAAGTTTTAACTAGTTGTAAAAAATTTCACTAAACAAATTATTTATCTCTAGTTGCAAAAGCAAATAAATAATTGGAAATATAATAAAATTATATTTAACGCTGTATTTATTTTTTGAGTATTTAAAAATAATTCTAAACAGAAAATGTAGATCTAGACAGCTAGTAGCTGTAGCTGCAGTATATAACACTATCGCGTGCAATCTAATTACAAAACGTCTGACGAAAATAATCTCTGTTTACTTCTGATAGGAGTTTAAAAATTTAATATTTATTGAATAAGAAGATTTTATTGTAAAATCAAAAGTTTTCTGTTGAAATTGGTAATTAATTGCCGAGTAAGATGGATGAGGTAAAATGGAGGAAAGTAGTGTTGCAAGGAACTCTGGTTAGGTACCAGGCCATGTCAGATAAGTACCTTGCTCCTCCTGCCAAAATGGTTCTCGGTCAAGAAGAAATTGAAGATTTGTTTAAAAAAAGAAGAATGGCTGAAGTTTCTGATGGAATGATAAAATATGCCTACACACCATCTGTAAAAGAAAAAAGTGAACTAATGTTTACGGATTTAGAAGGAAAAAAAATTGCCTGTTTCGACATAGGAGGTGAGACAAGATTATGCCTGATTCAAGTCCTCCAGAATGTTTTGATAGGCTTGAAGCTCCATGAGATAACCCCTATCTTTGAGGAGTTGAAGGTGTTTTTGCCTCTGTGCACTTCTGACCAACTGAACAGCCTTAAGGAAAAGTTTATAATCCCCAAATCCACTCGAGAATGTGGACTCATCACCAAATCAGATGCACAAAGATTGTGCAGTTTTTTGAGAAATAAACAGGCAGATGAGAAAAGTTGTGAGACTTCTGAGACTCATCAATCTCATCGTTTCAAGTGCACTTTCAAAGTTGTGCACAACTGCTTTGGTGGTTGTGAAGGGATTTTCATCAAGGACTTATTTCATTCCACATCTCAAAAATGCATCGAGTGTGTCTACTGCCATCAACTTTTCACTCCTGAATACTTTGTGAGCCATGTGCATGAGTTTTTTGAGAACAAACAAACATGCCATTGGGGGTTTGACTCAAGTAACTGGACTCATTATTTGTTTGTTGATCCTTCGGAAGCAGATGACAAAGAGGACATACTCAATAAGATCAAGAAACAATTCTCACATGTGAGTCCTTTTACGTGTTGTTTGGTGTACTGTTTGTGCCACATACGTGTTTGGGTGCTGTTTTCATGCAGTGTGTATCTATCTATGTTTGGTTTTGTCTCTGATATTTCTTATTATAATTTTGTTATTGTTTATTTTATTTTTTAGTTTTTTGTTGTTTTGTAACTTTTAGACATTGATAAAGCAATTATTTTTTCAAATTTGCACCTTTTATTAAGTCTCTGCCACTAATGATTCATTGTACTGTGGTAATAATAGTCATAAAAAAAGATGAATATAAAAATAATTTTGGTGTAAATAATATTGTGTAGATAATCATAATATGAGAAGGATCAAAACATGCATGTACCACTAAGGCAACTGTTCATTCCCATGTCCAACACCATCATAAAGCCACGTACAACCACACTATTTTATACGTAAAGATTCATACATGCAACTGATAAGCTTAGCCTGATAATAACAAATATATATATATATATATATATATATATATATATATATTTTTTTTTTTTTTTTTTCATATATGAATATAAAATTCAACACTGAGAAAGACTATCATATAAAAATATTTTTAAAAAGTATTATATACATATAAAAAAAAATATATTCAAATATTCTGGCATACACCAACACATAAACAGAAGCAGACATATACATATATATAGACACACACACACATTGAAGGACACTTAAACATACCCTGGGATCTGCTTTTTTCTTGATTCATATTTGCATACTTATCCTTCTTATTATTTTTAGTTTTGATTTTTTTCTAATGTAAATTTTAATAATTATAAGATATAAATATATTTAATTTTGATTTTTGTTTTTATGGTTTCTTGTTAAAGTTGAATATATAAATGTATCTTGTACTTCTCAAAACTGCCATTAAATACACAAGGTGTTAGTAATTATAACCATGATGTTTTTCTTTAAATTACTCTTATGGCTAATTTTGTTTCATTGTTACTCATGTTAGCAACATAAATTTGTTAGCACTTCTGCACTCATTGGTTCACATGCATAACTTTTATTCACATAAATTAATAAATATGGGAAACCCTGTATGTTTACACACACACACAAACACGTGAACAAGAAAAAAGCATAAAGATTAAAAGTTCAAACATTTGAAAAGCCCATTTATTGAATCTGTTCCCTGGACATCATTATTACTGTTCTCATATCCTTTTGTTGCTTTAATTAAACCTTGTTTTAAAACACGCTTTTTATTTTCATTAAAGTTTCTTTTCTTTTATTTTCATTATTCAAATTTTTACTTGTGTATTTTAGGTTTAACTTTTTAATGATTTATCACTTTGTTAACCATGATAGTTGATGATATATTGGTTGCTCATATTAAAGATTCTATTCTTAGTCGCAAATACATGGCCTCTCATAGAAAAATTCGAAGTATCAGATGATAATGGTTAGAAGATGAGGGTTGTGAAAATGAAGAGGATTTTTTGGCATGATGCTGAGAGGAATCCACTTCGTACTGCATCATGCAGGCTTGCTGACTGGTGAGGATGTTTCCTTTTGAGGACATACATCCGCATTCTCCTTCACTGTACTACAGTAACAATTTTTAGTTATTTCTCAGAGGACCCCATGCAGACTGTTTTATCAGTCTGTTATCATCAAGCTAAGTTCCTAAGAAAAATTGTTCTTAATATTGAAAAAATTCAAGAAGCAGCTCTCAACAGGCTGATAATGGAGATAAGGATGAGCATGGGAGATTCATATTAATTGGATGCCATGTAAGATGTCCACTCCACATTCAAGTGGTCATCAATATTTGATGCTGTTCTTTCATTTGCATTCGTCATTCCCACCTTTGGATTGTAGTCAACTGTCTCGTTGTTAAGAATTTTTCAGTTATTTTATTTATTGCCTTTTCTCTGTTTATATTACACGTGTGAATGTTTTTTTTTTCATTTTTTAGTTTTTTTTTTGTTGATGTTTTTGATTGATTTTAATTTTTAATTTTTTTTCTTCGTATATAAGTGTTTATGATTGACTTTGTGTTTGTGTGTTTTCATTCTTCATACTGCATCAAAACGTGTAAAATATTAAATATCAGAATTTGATACAATCTATTTTTATTAATAAAACAATTTTAAATTTTTAATTAAAAAATGATTTATATATATCAAATACAAATGAAATAATGAATTCATAAGTGATAAAAATGAAGGAGATAATAATAGAACAAAAAAAATCCTTTTGAGAATAAGTTATATTTAGCGGGCCAAACTAATGTTTTTGAGCTCTTTCAATATTTATCTTCGTCATCACAAAAAACAATATTACAATTTTAATAATTTTAATAATCATAAAAAAAAATAATAATAAGATATGAATGATAATCACAAGAAGAATAATAAGCATAAAAATATTAGCTGACATCAGCAGAGCCCTAGGAAAGTTCACAAACTATGTAGGAGATTCTTAATTTTAATCTTCTTCAAAGTCTTTTTATTTCAAGCTATCACCTTGTCTGGGAGGCCATTGCATTCCATCAATGCTTTCTCAATCCTGCCACTTTTTCAACATTTTTTATTCGTGCCATTAATTATGTATCTTATTTGAATCTTCATTAATGGCATTAGTATTATTTTTATTGTTGCTGTGCTCTTAGGAAGTTATTGTTATGCTTATTATGAAGTTATAGTTTTTATTCGCATTGTTTACCGCTATGTGGTCTACTATTTTTCATTGACTGTCTTTATATTCTGTTGCTAAAACTCTGACAATAACCATAAGAATACTATTATTAATGTTTTAATTATTATTATTATTGTTATTAGTAGTAGTAATATTAATCTAGTTTTTACATGAGTTAGGAATCTATTGATTAATGAAAATATTAACATATAAAAGAGAAAAATTGGTATATGTGAAGTTTCGGTTTTTAAACAATCATTCAATTATTATCGAGACATTACCATCAGCTTTTGAAAATAATATCGACAGCTTTTTAAAATGTTCCATTATTTGTATTATATCCGATAAGTTTTATCAACTGATTAATTCAAATAAAGTACCATCTATCTCATTCATTTTATCTTCTCGACGTGTCGTCATCACTTTTATTAACTCTGATGGTATTCAATGTTGATGATGATGATTAACAGGTAGATGAGAAATCCCTCCCCTTTCCTCCTCCCATCGACATCCACAACCTGCCCTTTGCGTTAGTGCTTCTTTGCCATTATGTCTGCAAAAATGTCAAGTTATCATCATCATCACCATCCACATCATCATCAACCTTATCATCACCATCACATCCACATAAGCCTCACCACCAACATCACATCAGCCTCACCATCAACATCACATCAACCTCACCATCAACATCACATCCATATCAATCTCACCATCAACATCACATCCACGTCAACCTCACCATCACATCCACGTCAACATCACATCACATCAATCTCATCATCAACATCACATCCACCTCAACCTCACTATCAACATCACATCCACATCAACATCACCATCAACATCACATCCACATCAACCTCACCATCAACATCACATCCACATCAACCTCACCATTAACATCACATCCACTATTACTTAATAAATATGATGATATTAATAGTTAGTTGCTTGGTATTGTGAATAATGAAAGTAATAAGGTGAAATATATATTGAGCTTGATGATGGTAGGAGTGATAGGGTATGGTCCTCACCTACACATGAAAATTGTAAAGAAATGGTGAGGATGGTGATGGAGCTCGTGATAATAGTGATAATGATTTCAATGTTGATGATAATGATAGTGAGAGTGGTGATGAGGATGATAATGACGTCACACAGATCAAGCAAGCCCCCCATGGAGGCAGCTCCCGCCATTCTGGAGGAGAGGTTGGTGAGGGTGTGTGTGTGTATGTGTGTGTGTGTGTGTGTGTGTGTGTGTGTGTGTGTGTGTGTGTGTGTGTGTGTGTGTGTGTGTGTGTGTTTTTTTTTTTTTGCTGTGTCTTGAATATTACTTCGTTTCTGTTGTTATTATTTTCCTTTTTCAAATTATTTTTTTTTAATTTTTTATATATTGTTATGAATATTATTGTTATTAATATTGGGTTGTAGGTATGGTTGACTAGTGTTTATCCTCAAGGCTTTTAATGGTCTTGTTTCCAACCCATTAAATTTTTCACAATGTCAGCAGTAGATAAATGACTCTCATTTAAAAATGCTAAGAAAAAAGTTGCAGAAAAATATAAATAAAAAAAGTTAAAAATGACACTGTCTGCTATTTGAATGTTGATGGATTGATGTGGGCTGGTGGATGGATGAGGCATGTTGGTGGATGAATGAGGGATGTTGGTGGATGGATTAGGGATGATGGTGGATGGGTGTGGGATGTTTGTGGATGGATGAAAGACGTTGATGGATTGATGTGGGATGTTGGCTGAGAGATTTTGATGGATTGATGTGGGATGAGGGATGTTGGTGGATAGATTAAGGGGGGTGGATGAGGATTGCCTGAATATATCAATGTTCAAGATTGAGTGCAGAGTTGGTTGAAAAATTTATGATAGAAAAAATGGTTGTGCAGATTATTTAAAAAATGTATCAAAAGATTTTGATATTTGTGTGTCATTCCGCATTTCACAATCATATTTAACGTGTTAACAATGAAAATATTAAATCCTATTATACCATAGGAATACCATTAATATATTTGAACCCCGCCATTGTAGTAATAACTTATGTTAGAAAAGAATGCTTAAAAGCATGAAGAATACACTGAGAAGAATGCTGGTATATGCTTTGACTGTGTTTCATTGATTTATAGTGATCTTATACCATTATCTCTTTCATATTTATATTTTTACTCTCGGTATTATTTTTTTGTGATTTTTGATTTATGTTCTCTACAAATCATCAATAGAAAAATTTGAGCTGATGTAAAAACCCTAATTGAAATGATAACAATATCAAGTGCTCATACCTCACAATATTCTGTATTGATTTTAAGGTTGATAGCTGTTCACCATCACAATCTTTTGTTATAAGTTCTAATGAGAGATGCTTCAATACACACAATCTTCCTGCAGACACCACTCAGACTCGGAATTTCCCCCCAATGTCTCGTTGGTCGTCTCCAAAGATTCAACAACGCTTCCATTTAATTGTCAATATCATGGTGAGTGGTGGGATGTGTTGTGTAATGGTATCGTGGTTTGGGTGTTGTATGGCGTAAACTGCACCGAAGACAGCGTCTCCAATTTGAGACTGCTTTTCTGTTATAACCTGGATAACAGTAGACTTCGGTAACAGGTATCGACAAACTGATATCCTGCTATCGTTGTCATTTGACTTGCCGGAGGATTATTCTTTATTGACAACGGCAAGGCAAACTGTCTAAGTGTGGGAACGGCGGTTCTTGAAATCCGATAGTTTCAAGTTGGACGTTAGCTTGGGCTGGCAGTTCTATAAAAACTTTGTCCCAACTAAAAATGGTTTTCATTAGCCGACTGCTGTATACCCCAGCTACTGGGACGCCTACAGCAGTATAATCTAATATGGATATTATTATTATTTATGATGGTGTGGTGTTGTGTGATGGTGTGGTGTGGTGTTGTATGATGGTGTGGTGTGTTGTGTGGTTGTTAAGAATGGCGAAGTACGGTGTTGTGGAAAGTGGTGTGGTGGAAGGTTGTGAAAAATGGTATGATAAGGGTGGGTTTGTGTGTTGTTTTGAGAAGTGTGTTGTGTGATTTTATAATGTGGAATGTTGTTTTGTATGGTTTTTTCACTTTGAGAACTATTATTTGTATTTTATATTAAGCAAATATAATGGAAATCTCGAGTAACCACAAATGGCAACTTTCAAATACTTAGCCAATTGCTTCATAAATAAGGTCAAGCTTTCAATTAATGCGATAGTTATTGTAGAAGTGAGGTGAAGTTTTGATGTCTTATAATTATGGTTTGTTTTCAAAATCAATAATGAACTAATATGATAAATAGTCAATTGAGGTAGCAGTGAATCAGCAGGGTGAATGAGTTCAAACTGATGCAACTTTGAACTCAATATTTTATTATTTTCTCATTATTCTTATTATGGTTGTTTTTGTGGTTGTTAGTGTAAAGATTAAGCAAAAATGTGTTCTAATTTGAGTGCAAGCCTCCGCAAAATAGTTCATAAGCTCCCATTCCTCGGTGCTTACTCAGTCTTCATTTTTCAACCTCCCTTTTGAAGTTTCAATTTTTTTTAGTGCTTATTTGGTTTTATTCTTCCAATGCTTATTTAACTTTATTTTTAAATTTTTTATTGATTTCTAAAGTTTTCCGCATTTTTATTTATTTATATTTTATTTTCTATGTGTGAATGTCTTTATTATTGTTGATGAATATGTTCCTCTGATCCTCATGCTTCGTAACCTTGTCTTGCACTTTACTCAAGTCTGAGTGGCTTGATTACAATAAAAGTGGCTTCCAACTGTATGTGTGTGTGTGTGTTTGTGTGTGTGTGTGTGTGTGTGTGTGTGTGTGTGTGTGTGTGTGTGTGTGTGTGTGTGTGTGTGTGAGTGAGAGAGAGAGAGAGAGTAAATATGTGCGCTTATTTTGTATCTTATCGATCTACAGACGTTGTAAACAAATACACGAAAGAAGAGGAGGTTAGGAGTGATGATGACGACGACGATGATGATATGCCACACGTGGATGACGATGCAGAGAGGGACGAGAAGGAGTTCCAACGTTTGAATATATTGTCACGTCACTTGAACTTGCAATCTCCCGTGTGTGACATCATCAGGGATTATCAGCGCCTCTGCAGACGTCTGATGAAAGGGGCAAGCATGGTGCGTAGGGACGTTGTGGGTGTGTTGTTGTGGACCATCGATGCAACATTATTATTCATATAACATCATAGAAATAGCTATAACATGATTAATATAAGTTGATACATGCTTGGACGACCTTGAGAGCAGATCAAGTTTCAACAACATGCACTCATGTAACATAGTTGCAGGCATCATAAATAAGAGATCACGTTTGAGTCATCGTATTTAATACATATGATTTATGAGTTGCTATCAATTTAATGTCTCATTACATTCATCAATCAATCAATCTGTACACTTCCACTGCAGGAAAAACACCCTCCAAATAAGAACATCTTCCCCACTCAACCACCCTTTGATCCACCTATCCAAACATCCGCACATCTATCCACACAAGCCACCTCATCACCACTTCTTGATGCAATTCAAGTACTATTTATATTTTATCAGTCATTTATGTTTACAAAGTCTTATTTTGTATGCCATTCTCTCCCATTGGAGCATCTCAGTTGCCATCTCTTCCAGACCTGCCCTTGTTTCCAGCTTCTTCTAGGTGTCACCTCCAGGCTTCTCTGTTTATGTTTTCTAGGCTGTCACTTCCTCTCTTTTTCATTGTTTCTTTTTTACACTCGTTGGTTTTATCTGGCCAGTGGGTGCAAAAATCTTTGAAACTGTATTGATGGAGGTCTCTGATGGTTGCTTTCTCCATATTGTGAATGCAGACACGTTGTGATGTTGGTCTGGGCAGTGAATTTACAGATGTTTTTGTAGGTATGTTACAATGAAAGTCTGATTCCCCTAATGTCTTCATTTTTTGTCTCAGAAGTGGGAGGTTCCCATGCTCCCATCAGTATTGTTTGAAATTTTTGTTTGTTGCAGGTGAAAGACGATTCAATGGTGAGCTCCAACATGAGGTTTGAGGCCTCTCTACCCAACAACAAGTCTGATGATGTACCACCCACTGATGCCAACAAGCACGTGACAGCCAGCACCACTGACGTCATCAACTCACGCAACCCATCGTTAACATTACCAAAGAAAAGAAAAAGATGTTACACATCTGTTAGCTGATGTTGAAGAGGATGAAGAGGAGAGGAGGGAGATGATTATGATTCATTTAATTAAAATAATTATGATGAGAATATGATAATTGATCGTCGTTTTGTGTGCATTTCTTTTGTATCTCAATAATAATAAGAATAATAATAATAATTTAATTAGTAATAATGTGATCCCAACATAAAAGAATGTCAATCAAAAACACGATAATATTCAAAGTTTTCATTGATACGAAGTTCCATATATTTCTCTACCATCATCCGGTAACCGATGTTGCATGATGATGATGATGTAGAAAGTATATAAAAGCTTGGTCCCAATGGAAAGTTTAACTTAGCGTGTTTTAACGTTGGAAACTTAAGCGGCTAGTTGATCCCAAATAAGAAATGCTTGTTTTCATGTTCGATGCAGTTAGTAACTTAGACTCTTTCCAAATTGACTCTTGCTAATGTCTTTTATCCTTTTCATTTCCTATCATTTGTTGTTGATACATGAAATTTCATCAAGTCTCCAGTTTTATTTAATCATCATCATCATTCGGTCATATGTCATATTATTTCAATGCATCACTTGAATCCACGCCAGGATCTTCTAAATCCAACTGTCATTTGATTTATCATTATTATTATCTTGCATTTTTGTTCATTAATTATGCTTTTGAAAATTTTATTATCTCTGTTTTGTGCGTTTATGTTTGTTTGCTTGTTTATTTGTTTGTTTGTTTTTTTGTTTGTTTCCGCCTATCAGACACACACACACTTCTGCATTTATCCACCGTGAGGCAGGTGCACAGAAGGATTGAGAGCAGAAAATTTCTTTTGTTGGTTGTGAATGTCTTGTCGTTTGAAAATCAGTCCACAATACTGACATAGGATGCTTTCTTAAGTTCTGTGCCTTACATGGTTAGCTAAACCAGCTTTATTGGCAGCTATTTTGTTGCAACGGGGAACATGCAAGAAAGCCTTTAAAGAGAGTTGTTTTTGTTGTCTGAGTTATCGTAGTCGCTGTTATATCGACCTCTAGCAAAATCTTTTTTTGCTTTTTCTGTTGATTCCTTACGTGCATTGAGATCATGAAGAAGGTTGTAGATATTGGTGCGCCATTTCTTTCTATCTCGCTTCTGTTCTCCAATTCACCACCATATTTACTTCTTTCAGATCTGCATGTATGAGGTCATGCCACCTCTGTTTTTGTCCTTCTTGATGCTTACCATCTCTTATCTTACTTACCAGAAGTTTTTTCGGTAAACGAGCACCATGCATTCTCTCCACGTGACCAAGCCATTGGAGTCTTCTTTTCTGAATCACCATATCGACCCTGTCTATATTCGTGCACACACACATATTTAAATACGACACTTGCCCTTTTCCTGCATTATCACTTCTCAACATTATTTATTATTATTATTCTGTAAAAGTTATTATTATTGTTGTTATTTGTACGACGGTTCTTAGTTACAAACAAGTGATAGTAATAGTTGTTTTAGACCTTATTTCTTTCTATATTTCTAGTATTGTTTCTATTATTTTTATTGTTATTATTATTAAGTTATTATGATTTTTAATTTTCCATTTGTATTAAACATCCTCTTTGTTCCATAGTTGACCCATCTTATTCAGTTTTCTTGAAAGTATTGCAACTTAACATTATAATTTGCTATTTCTATTATTTTTTGTTCTCATTTTTATTATTTATTTTTCGTTTTTATTTTTATTATTGTTTTTTTTTCGTCAACATTTTACCAGTTTATTTTGCAATTTCACCATTTGTACAATACTTCTTCATTGCCACCTTTCATTACCTTCATTTTATCATGTTATTTGACATTATTATTATTTTGATTATTGTTTTTTTTTGACTCAATATGACTTATCTTGTGGAATTTTTCATTTTAACTTATTATTTCTTGACAGTCTGACTTAAGATTCGTTTGTTATTCGCGGCATTTTATCCATTCTTGATTATTCTCATTTTTATTTTCTTTTATCGTTATTATTTTGTTTGTTGTTATGCAAGGATCGATGTCCTTGTCAAATCTTGAAGCCTTAAGAATTCATAATCGACGTTGTTTTTTTTCAAAATCCCACATGGTCGTCTCGAAAATCATAAACTCACACATACCAATTCGAAATAAAAGGGGACTTTCAAAAATGGAGGCCAACTCAAAGCAGTTGTGGAGGGTTGTTTGATGGGTTGAGGGTGGAGTGGTGAGGTTTGGTGGGTTGAGAGTGGTGTGGTGAGGTTTGGTGGGTTGAGGGTGGATGCATGTAGGAGCTGGTTCAAAATTGAACAATGCATGGTGTAAAGTTAAAAGATCATAAACATGCGTTGAAGTGTCAGGAAGGATGGGTATGAAAAGAAGCATTATAAAAATTTGAGAGCTTCACAGAAGAGGTTACATTCTGATACTTTTTTATTCAACTTAAATTTTCGACGTTAAATTGAAAGCTCAAATTATAGTTTTTAGATTTTTGTTTCTCTAATAGCAATAAAGATGAAGTTCAAGAGTCAGATGTGTATGAAAAAATTGAGTTCAATTATAATTTTTGAAGTTTAATGGTGATATAGATGACAAAAAAGTGCATTACATGTTTGCTTCACTCATCTTAAATCACGTCCACCTAGCAGTCATCCCCCTCAAGCCCTTGTCTGCAGTTGATAAACTTCCCACCACTACTTGCTGGTCTTTGTCTGGGCAGGATGTTCAAGTTTTCACTGGTGGGGATTGTCAGCATACTCTAGACTTCGTTGGGGCATGTTGTTCAGAAAAAAACTTCATCAGTAGAAGGATTCTGTTGAGAATATCCTTCTCCATTTAAGTACAATAACATCTGACAGTTTTTAAAATGATTCAATCAAAGTCCAAAATGACACACCGTAGATAAGTAATGATCTTCGTTTTGAAGTGAGAAGGTTTTTATCTTAATTGGCTCAAAAAATTTTAAACCTTTCTGTCAAGTTTTTTCGCACATTTCAATTATTCTATTAACTACGTCACTAGTTTGATGTTTTATTCTTTTTTTCTTCAAGTTATGCAGCTTTAAAGGTGGTTAAAACCTTTAAATTCTTATAACTTTTTCTTTTAAATTTACGATTTCGCTCCATGGTTCAGTGAAACCTGTTTATGCTGTAACTAGTACTGTTATTGATTTTATGGGAAAAGTTTTTTAGGATTTCCAAACATTTGTTATACCTTGGAAACAAGTATATTTAGGAATAAAAATAAATTTTATTGAGATACGAAGCTTTTCGTTAATTAACATTTTCACTTAACGAAAAGCTTTGTATCTCAATAGAACTTATTTTTGTTGCTAAATATACTCGTTTGATTGTGGCTAGTGTAAAATTATAAACCTTGCAAAGTTTTCGAAAAAGTGTTCAACAAATAATGTTCACAAAACAACCATAGTGTATTATTAGTGCAAATGTTCTGACCATCAACTCACATAAGCAACAATGACTGTAACAACGTGGAAATCTTGTGGTGCTTAGGATCTTTACAACTTTTGTGAAGTGACAGTGTAAGAGCACAATGAATGGTTTCACCTAAGTATAACCATAATTCATATAGCGCCTCTAACACATCGTTTAGAGACGCTCTGCTTTGAATTGAATACAAGAGAACAGTTTTGAGCTTTTAATAAAAATAGTTGACAAAATGATTTAAGATTAAGAGGTAGAAAGTTCTAGAAAAAAAGACCAAAAAAAAGAAAAAGCCGATTTAGCGTAGGAATGATGAAAGGTAGGGATAATGAAGAGTCTAGAGGGGCTAGAGGATCTAAACATGCAGATTTAAACCTCAATGTGGTTTGAGAGACAACGCATAGGCGCTTGCATAGTACATCGGTCTTTTCATCACCCCCACTACTTGTCAATCGGTACCAAATTTCATTTATCATCTGTATCCGTTTTATTTGAGAACTTTATCGATTTAAATTTTAAAAAGTTTTTTTAAATTTATTTATATTATTATACAAATATAAATTAACATTTTTAAAGTGAAACTTAAATTTGATCGATATAGCTTATTAATATATCCGATCATGATTTTATTATGATATTTTTCTTATTATGATTGTTGTTATTGGTTGCAGTAAGCTGCGTGGTTGCAAAAGTTTCGTTAACGTTTTGAGCATTTTTAATTTCAAAATAATCCTTCAACCAGTGCACAAAGTGAATTTAAGTAATAAAAAAAGTTTCAAAATTAACTAAAACAAATGTTTCCGGGTTTAAATATATAGTTTAAGCTAAATCATAAAGTTCAACAGAATGAGAGAATATTTGTCGAAGGAAAAGCATCATAAATGAATAAGCAGGTTTCAATTACTACATTTTTTCATTCATTCATTTATCTTTATATTCTTCCGTCTATTAAACTTTTTACTCATTCACTCATATGCCTGTCTATCCTTTCATCTATCTATTCAACCCTTCAACTTCCTTTCCATTCATCTATTTGTTTATCTACCTATCGATTTATTCATTCATCCAACTATCTATCTATCATTTTTTTAATAATTTCTAAATCTACCAACCCATCCATTTGCCCGCTTTAATACTAACCATCTCTATCCGTTTGTTTACCTACGCATTCATTCATATTTTTATATCTATTTATCCATCCACTCATTCTTTTTTTTACTCACCCGTTTATCCAAATGGATAAATAATTTTGAAAAAAACGTTTTAATCCATGAATCTATCATCCATCCATCCATACATCTTTATACCCATGCATGTATTAATACATAAAAATTTTATCCATTTATTTATCTACCCATCCATTTATTCATTCACCCATCTATCTATCCAGTCATCCATCCATTCATTCATTCACCCATCTATCTATTTATCCACCCATACATCTATCCAGTCATCCATCCATTCCCCCATCAATTCATTTATCAATTCATTTATCCGCTTTATTATTTATGATGCTTCATTTATTTCTTTTCATACAGCGAAGATTAACAATTATGACTTTAACTTTTCAAAAACAATTATGATTGAGTAAGGCTATGATTTAGTTCAGTTGTCTTGTATGCTTTTGAGTGATGGGTGCAGATTGAATGGGGTAGCACCAACATAATGATGGAAGCATTTGACATCCAAAAGCTTTGTGGTAGATGTTGTGATAGTTTGGTCCATGATCTAAAAGATAAACGATAAAAGGTCACCTATGGAGTCAAAAGAATTGCTGTGTGCATTGGGTTCCTTTGAAATAAGCAGACGAGGAAATGTATTTATAATAGAGCTTGCCATAAATACGTCCTATGTTTGCTCATTAATCTATTTTATTACCTTCTTACCTGGTTCACCTTCATTCATCCATTTATCAATTCTAGTAACTCATCTATTTATTTCCCAACTCATCCACCCAATTATCTATCCACCACCACCCATCTATTCACCACCACCACCCATCTACCCACCACTCTTCATTCATCTATCCATCTCTTTCCCTCACCAGAACAAACCATCTGAAAGCAAAACTGGAGAATTTGAGTTGGATGATGGAGGAAATTATGTTGGTTGGTATCATTATCATGACTATGAGTCCTGTTATAAATAAAAAAAATAATTAAAAACAATAAAAATAAATAAAAAAGTTTAATAAATCATAATAAATTTATAATAATTAATACATATGAGTTAATAAATTAGGATAATGTAGTTAATATGATAAGCATGAAATTAAGCAAAAAACTATTTATACTACTGAAAATAACAATATTACTAACAAAAATAACGATAATAATCTTAATAATAATAACAAAAATAACAATAATAATATTAATAATAATAAAAATAACAATAAAGGAGGGTGGGATGGCAACATGGCTGTGGGTTATGGAGTGTGCACAGACCCTGATGGGCAAGGTCAAGCTTTTATTATTTTTTTGTTATTCTTATTATTTTCTATTTATTTTTTTCTAAATTTTATTTTTTGCTATTTTTTTTTTTTAAGGCTAATTCTCATAATTATTTATTATTCTGATTGTTGCGGTTCTATTCAAGTATTAATACTGCCCTGATATTGTTAGTGGTCTAATGAGAATTACAAATTAAAATCAAATGCGATGACCGTTTGAGTTAAAGCGCAGTTTGGTTCTTCCAAGTCTTTCTCAAATCACTTTAGCTAAATCTTCTCAAGGTTCAAGCGCATATGTTTAGATATCACTTGATGACGTCATTTAATTATCTCGCTAAATGATGTCACTTGACAACATCACTTAGTGATCTCACTGATGACGTCATAACACAGGTTGCTTCAAGGGGATGTGGCACAATGGTTTCGAAGTTTCGGGAGTGAAGACGTGGAGCAGAGATAACAAGTAAGTGTTGTTTCTGTTAAGTAGTGAAAAGCAAAAATTTTAAATATTTGGATTTTTGAGAATGTAAGTTTGTTTGACAAAAAACTCCGTGAAAATGTTGTTCAATAAATACTTGGTATTTTTCATAAATTTTGACGGACTGTTCCAATTCATATGGTAATCATTTGCAAAGATTCAGTATTCGATTGAGGAACCCTATAATAGAAAATGAGTAGGTTTTATTTATAAATAACTTAAAGATGGTTTTTGTTTTTAGCCTCAACTGCTAAACTCTGTTCGATTTGAAGATATGGTTGTTCAAGTATATTATCTCCTTCAACATCCTCACTTATACATACACCACTCTGTAGCGCAGTCGAAGCAATTCTGGTATCAACTCAGATGAAATTTCCTTCAGAAACAGAAGTTTTCACAGTTTTTTGTTAGCCAGGCTTAAGACTTCACCGCTTGTGTCAGATATGCCCGTCATGGGTGTGTGCATAAGCATGAGTCTTTGAGACATAGTTTTGACAACAATCGTCAACATTATTAAACGTGAAGGAGTGGGTTGGACTTTGAGGGGATAACAGAAAAGGAAACATGAAACTAATCAATAAAAAATAAATAATTATTACTAACCTGGTGAGCGAGATTGAAAATACTATACGAGAATAACTAGATCAAATACTAGCAATAAAAAGAAAAAGCTAAAGCTTTTCATAAATAAATTATTTAAAATTTCAAAGAAACACAATTTCCCCCATCACTAGTGCCTCTGTGAAAATCAACTACCAGTGTTTTCAAAGAAGTTTAATGGGATATGGGTGCCGAAAGATTTATTGACCAAAACTTAAAGTTCTTAAAAAAATGAAGAATAAAAAAAAACAATGCTTTCAATTGAGAAAAGATAATGTTGCTATGCATGAAAACAAATCTCATTGATTTTTATGCAAAGGAAGGAGATGAAGAAGATTGAAAAGCGAGATACCTGCGTGATTGAGGGAAGCAGAGGTCCTCATGAATTTCCCCACAAGTTGATGTGGTGTTGGGAACAATGTTCATTTTGCAAATGTGTTTTAAAACTGTGCTTCTTAATTTTAATTATAAATTTTTCGATTTTTTAATTAGATTTTTTCGATTTTATTAAAAACAAATTATAACGAATTGAAGTATCCGTCAATTATTCAACTAAAATATTCAGTTTTGTCTTCTTCTCATCGAAAAACAGTATTTTAAAACTTTGTTTTATCATCAGGTCATAAACAAGAGTTCTCAATAGCATCGCTTTTTATTGATAAGGAATATCTCAAAAATAAGCATGTTACCTTATGAGGGTATAGATTAGCCACCTGATGATGATATAGAATATATCGAAAAGCTATGTCAGAATAAAAAACTCTACTATAAACTTCAATAATTCAATGAAATATAATACCTTCCAACGCTACCATCCTTCCTACAGTTACTCTGGTCAGTGGACACAAGGAAGGAAGCATGGGCTGGGTGTGGAACAGAGGGGACACTGGGTTTATAAGGGGGAGTGGACCCAAGGAGCCATGGGCAGATATGGAGTAAGGATGAGTACCAAATCTAATGCTAGGTGAGTGGGATGTGGGTAGAAAAGGCGACGGTGGGTCTGGTA
The DNA here is from genome assembly GCA_964035795.1 of Pterobdella sp. o SKG-2022. NCBI lineage: Eukaryota > Metazoa > Annelida > Clitellata > Hirudinida > Piscicolidae > Pterobdella > Pterobdella occidentalis. Next base: position 6,088,936 of record OZ038327.1, read on the forward strand.
GTTGGAAGCTAGAAATAGTTGGTTGGTAATGGGTGGAGATGGGGGTTGAAAGAAAATGAGGGGTTGCAAGTGAATGATTGAGTTGTATATGAAATGTTGAAAACATCAAGAACGCCATTGAAACCGCAGGTACGAGGGAACATGGACTCAGGGGTTGCAGGACGGCTATGGCATGGAGACGTATGCAGATCTAGGTGCACTTTTGGCTTTTATTTTCAGCTAGCTGCATGTTGTTTTTTGATTTTTAGTTTTAAATAACTTTTTTTGTATTTTTTATCAAGTCTCATTGATTTTTTGTTTTGAACTATTTAAGTTTTTTCTTATTTTTTTTATCTGCTTGAATATTTTCAAAAGTTTTATTACATATTCTGGTGTCTCATTCTTAATCCATCATCCATTCATCTTATGCTTCTCATCCATCAATCTTGTTTGTTTTATAAGAATATTTTTGATATAAACATTATAAAACTTCAATTCCGTTAAAAATATTCAGAAATTTTTTTCCATCGAAATTTTTATATAACTCAAAGTTTTTTTGGCACTTCATCTTTTCAACCACTCCCCTCCCAAATCCCTTGTTTATTTTTCTCCAAGACCCTGTTCCTCCATCCATCTTTTCTTCTCCTTTTCTTTCCACCCTTTTTACCCCACCCACTCTACTTACAGGAACATACCAGGGTCAATGGTTGAGAGGCAGCAGGCATGGATTCGGAGTGAGAACAAGTGCCACCTACTCTAAAGCTTCCTTCATGCAGGACCATGGCAAAAGAAGGAGTTCCCTCACTTCCACTAGGTTCCTATTTGATTCTGACATTCTATTTAATTTTATCTATTTTTGATTTTATTAATTATATTTATTCATTAGTTTCATCTGAATCTCAGTTACAACCGCTCCGATCCCTTTACTTCCTTCATCGCCACTACCACATCAACCTCTCATCATTACCCTATCACTTTCTTCCCACCACCAACAAAACACACCAAACTACATTTTCACACATTTTTTCATTCACCAGATCTTCATATGACCCTTCTTCTTCAAACACCCCTCAAAACGAGATGATGGTGGGCAATGAGAAGTTCCATCTCGACTCTGACATGATGAAGGCCACAAGGATTGGTCATTTTTTAGCTTCAGCCAAGTACACCATGAGCTTCAAGCGAATCCAAGAAGAGACCTCCGATAAGAAGAGGTCAAGGTCTTTAACCTTTGAACTCATAACAGGGTCACTTAGAACCAAGCTGGGTAAGGTGAGTTGGAGGACGATAATGGAGGGAGACTAATGGTTGTGGAATCGGTGTTTTGATTTATCCCTTGATGTTGAGGTTAAGTGTATCATTTTTCTCAATTCAATATGAAACTTTTCAAAAAATTTTTGTGTTTTTTGTTCAAAATTTTTATGCCAAATATAATGAGGTTTTTAATACATTTATTATGGCAAAAAAAACGATAATTTTCGAAACTTTTAGTTCAATCATAAAATGTTGAGTGTCTTGCAAGAACTTGTTTTTGTTGAATTGAGCAGCCACAGCTTAACAACCAGAAATAAAATGTCAAACTAGTGCAACAGTTTTCCAGAAACAATGGGTCAGTCTCTGAATAATGTAATGGCTACTGGGAACATTGATTAATTCAGCTGTCTAAGTTGGATTTTCTCAATCTCAAAATGAATGGCGAAATGTTGAACAAGTAAGCAACAGTTAATGTTTAATGAAGACTTCGGCAGAGAGTACAGAAAAAGGAGTCTCAAAAAGGGAGTTCATAGAAACCTCGTCAAACTGGAAAGTTTGCCAAAGAATACACTACACCAAGATTTTCAATTAAACTAAATCGCTTGTTGCAGTTGAGTGCTTCTGTCACCAGATGAATCCCACATCAGAGAAAAAGGATATTGGGTGCTAATATTTAAAATGTCGACTGTTTTTTGTCCATCTTATTTACCCATCACTTGATCTGAATTTATTACACAACTTCATTATTGTCCCACCCATTCAAGGTGGATGAGAAAGGCAACTCGATAAAGTTCAAGAAAGGGATAGAACCAAGCAGAAATTTAAGGACAAAAGAGAAATCACCATTTGACTTTCATAACAAGGGCTTCCATGTGGACGAGAGTGAAGATGGCACCACTGAAATATATGCTGGTGACTGGAAGAATGATAAGAGGTGGGAAGGGAGAGGTCAAGGAATGTTTGGATAGGTGAATACTAGATGGACGGACGGATGGATGGTAAATTAGTATATGGTTAGATAAAGGGATAGCTGTTTAAATGGATGAGTGGAAGATAGATGAATGGATAACTTGGCGGATATCTGCATGCATTTAACACAGAGATGGGCATGGAGTGTGTGAGAGAAGTGATGGCACCAAGTATGAAGGTGACAGTTGTGTTCTCCACATTACTTTTTGTTATTTATTCATGAGGCAGCCATGCTTGGTTGGTGCACAATCATTTGAGGAATTATATCTAAGCTGGATCTTTCTCATTATCTGAATACTAAACTTTATTCTCTATTGAAACTAAGTATTTTTTCTTTTTTCACCAATTTTTGTTTTCTCAGCATTATTTTTAATAATATCGTCATTTCTGAAATTTTAATTATTCAATTTCTTCTCATGATGATAATAGTTATTAATATTCATTCAATCATTTTTTTCCTCTCCTACTAATCCCTGATACGTTATTGACAGGCCAGTGGGTGGGCAACAGGAGGAACGGCTTTGGAATCACATACTATCCTGGCAACATGCAAGACGCAGGCCTTTACAAAGATGATGTTCTACTCTCTGGTCTTTTTTCATTTCATCATCACTATATCATTTTAGCATTGTTGTTTCATTTCATCCTCATCAACTCATAACTAAGTCATTTTAACATCATATCATAATCATCATTTCATCATCATTTTATTGTCTTATTGTATCATCCTCTCATAATCATTATTCGATCATTCATAATCTCTTCATGTCATAATAATAATAATAATAATAATAATAATAATAATAATAATAATAATAATAATAATAATAATAATAATAATAATAATAATAATAATAATAATAATAATAATAATAATAATAATAATAATAATAATATTATTATTATTATTATTATTATTATTATTATTATTATTATTATTATTATTATTATTATTATTATTATTATTATTATTATTATTAAATATCTTATTATTTTTTTATATACGATAATAAAAATCATTTTATTTTCGAAAAGATTATAATTTATTCCACTATTCATCAATATAAATAATCTCATTCACTTATTGGTGCAGGTCGCAAGAAGAATGCTCTCTTGAACGCCCTCACCATCGCCAAGACGAGGAAGGAGCAGGATAAAGTGAAGACTTATCATTATGATTGGAAGGCTTATGTTTATGATTACGAATGATTACGGATAATGAAATTAAATTATGAATTTGAGTGTGATGGAGATAATTATTCACTTTTTTAGATATATTATTATGATCGAAATGGGTAAATTGATTAAAAAATATGCTTGGAAGTCCTCTTGGCGTTAGAAAATCGTATAGATATTTTGAGTGACAATGGTCTGAATGATATTAGATGTATAAATAGACCATGATGACGTAGGTGATGTTGGCAGTGATGGCGGCAAGAAAGGCTGCACAGCTGGCCAATCAGAAGTCAGATATCGCCAACTCCAGGTGGGCGGAGCTAAATTAATTATTTTCTGAATAAATGACATATTCAAAAAGGTATCAAAAACTAGTTGTAAAAAACATTAAACACAAAAAATAAGTGTGAGATGTGTGAAGAAAGCTCATTTAGTTAGCGAATGTAGCATCCCTCAGCTGCCAATCAAAGTAAAAATGGACGAACCAGCCACAATACAGAAACTTATCAAAGCTATAGAGCATGGGAAGAGTGGCAGAGCAGCAAGAGTTGATGGAATTCCACTTGAGCTTTGAAAAGATAGAGGTCCAGCGCTATACAGCAAGCTCCACAAACTCCTTGTCTGTTGTTAAAAGCAGACTTCCACAATGCAAGAGCAAAAGATAAAAGTCTGACTGCTCAAAATACCGGGGAATCACTTTACTCTCCATTGCAGGCAAAATCTACGCTCGTGTGCTTTTGAATAGACTAGTAAATATGCTAGCAAAAAAACCCCTTTCCAGAAATTCAGTGTGGCTTCAGAACCAACCGGACTACCATAGATATGGTTTTTGTCTTTCGGCAGTTCCAAGAAAAATTTCGAGGAGCAAAACAAGAGTTTGTTGACTTGACCAAAGCGTTCGACACAGGGAGCAAGAAAGGTCTTTGGCTAATCATAGAGCGTCTCGGCTGTCTCCCAAAGTTTCTCAGTAAGATCATCCAGCTGCATGAAGACCAGAATGGCCAAGTTAAGTTATAAAACGATCTCTCTAAATCCTTCCCCATTGTCAATAGTGTGAAACAGGGTTGTGTTCCGGCTCCAACTCGGTTCAGCATTCTTTTCAGCATGATGCACCAGCAGGCCATGGAAGACCTTGACGATGAACATGCTGTATATATCCGTTATCGCTTCGGCGGCAGTCTATTCAACCTAAGGAGGTTGCTGGCCCACACAGACTTGTGAGCAGTTCAAAACCTTCTATTTGCCGACGACGCTGCCCTCGTCGCACATACCGAAAGAGCCTTGCAGCACTTGAAATCCTGTTTTGCAGAAACTGCCCAGCTTTTTGGTTTTGAAGTCCTCCACAATTCTGCACCTCAAGAAGAATATTACTTTTTTCACATCACCATTGGCAAGACTGTCTTGAAGACCTTCACCTCTTTACCTAATTTGGTTGTACAATCACATCAGATGCCAAGATTGACAGATAAATAGTCAACAGACTGGCCAAAAAAAATAAAGCTTTCATCAGACTGTAAAAAAGAATCTGGAAAAACAAGCATCTGAAGAAGAGCTCTAAGATCAGCGTGTATGGAGCCGTGATACCCACTACCCTACAGTACAGCTAAGGCATAGGTAAAGTATCGTCACAATGTGCGACCCTTAGGGCGTTTCCACCAGGGCTGTCTCCGCATTATTCTCAACATTTACTGGAACGAATACGTCAAAAATATTGAGGTCTTTGAACAGGCGAAGCTCACCGGTATTGAGCTCATGTTGCTGAAGTCACAGCTACGTTGGACAGGGCTTATCTTCAAAAAAAAATCATTGTTGCCTGCCCAAAATAGTTTTGTATAGCAAGCTTTCCACTGGCCACCGTGACAGAGAAACACCAAAGAGGTGTTATAAAGACTCTCTGAAGAAATCTCCCAGTATCTGCCACATTGATCATAGCCAGTGTCTACTCTGGCTGCCGACCGCGGCACTTGGCGCTACATCATCCACCAGGCTACCTCTTTTATTGAGAATTCTCGCAAAACCAATCTAAAGAAAGAACGACGAATGAGGAAATATCGTGAAGCTTCAGTAGTTGTACCTGACGTGAGCTTTGACTGCAGTCGCTGTGGTCACACCTGCCTATCTCGCATTGGTCTAGTCAGTCACGAGCACGCTTGCAGTAGGCGTAGAAACCCCCCTTCATAAAATCTTTGTTTGCGAAGTCAAGTCAAAAGAAAGAAGCAAGCTTGCAAGCTTAAAAAAAAGACATAATGAAGTTGCAACAGCGGTTCATTGAAGCATATTGAAAACAAACAATTCTCCGCGTTTTGAACATTTGTTAACACCACAGAATGGAAAGTGCACGACAGAAGGCGCAGTTGGCAGAAGAGATGAGCAGGTCATCAAGGAAGGATGCTAGCAAGGCCGAGGTGGGTTCATGGTGAGGGTTACTAATATTTGTAGTTTAATGGCAGTAAGGTTATTATAGTAAATGATAATATTTTCAACCGATCAGGCTTTAGCTGAAGAGTTGAGAAAAAATAAGGTGGAAGAAAACCAAGGAGGTGATATTAGTTATAGTAATTTGATTATTTAGTTAATAATATTTTTATTAATATTATTTCAATATTATTGAAGAATTCTTTTGATATAATTATTTACCTTAATGGAACATGAAAGAAATTATATCTGATGAACTTAAGATGCGACCTCACACAGAAGCGAAAGTAGAGCAGCAGAAAAAGGCGACCCGACCTGATTCCCTCAAGGTCAAGGGTCAACATTTGAACTTGAGGATTAATAATAAAAATAATAATATGAATAATGTTAATAATAACATGAATAATGTTAATAATAATAATCCTATCACAATGAACAGAATTAGCAATAATATGATGAATAACAACGCTAATATAATCTTGAATAATAACAATAACAATATGATGAATATTAATAATAATAACATGATGATGAGTACAAACAACATGATGATCAACAATATGATCAACAACAACAACATGATGACGAACAAAAATATGTTGAGCAACAACAACAACATGATGATGAACAACAACATGTTGATGAACAACAATATGTTGAATAGCATAAAAAATCCTCTTGTAAATAACATCAACACAAATATTAACACCAGCATGACCACTAATGCAAACTTCTACAACAACATGCCAAACAACAAGGAGCTCAGCATGAGTGCCATGCCAATGAACCAGGTAGATTTGCAAGGCAACAGCTTGATCAACAAAAACAACATCAACAACATTATAAACAAAAACAACAATCTCTTAAGGGACTTCTCTGAGGACTTCGGCATTGGAGCCATCAACATCGCTGCCTTCAGGTTTCTCACAACTTCGTGTCATGAACATTGTCATATGGGGGCTGATCTAGTCATCAGCTACTTTTATAATTATATTTATACCAATTTTCATAAGAGTTTCATGAACCCTACTCAGATCACGTGAGATAGGGCGTGATGAAAGGATGCAAGCGGAAGAGGAAAGGGTGAAAATGATTTCAAAAATAGAGGACATGCCCTTACAACGACGCCTTACTCTGCCCACCATCGTCAAGTGCAAAGACCTGGCCCTACCCCAAGATTCCAGAGTTTGTGGAACCAATCAGCTGCCTGGAAATCTGCCACCCGGAAGCTCTCAAGAGAAGATACCAGAAACGAAAATCATACCGGAAAAATTTTCTGAGAAGAATGTGTTAATCAGGGATGGAAGGAGAGAGATGGTGGAGGCGGTGGAAAATGGGGGAGTGGTGAAAAGAACCAATTATATTGATGTGGAGGATGGATGGTTTGAAAACAAACCCAGAGAACTCACTAGCGTTGTCAAGACTTACCAGGTAAATTCTGATGGGTGGAAGAAGAATTGGTAAGTGGGTGGGTGGGTGATGTTGAGTGAGTGGGTGATGTTGGGTGGGGAAATTAAGTAATGATAGATGAAAATTTAGATTGATTCAAATACACCAGATAAAAGCACCAAGGAAATACGAACTCGGGAGTACTCCCAACATGAGCAAGGTAGCATGTATACCCGTTCATTCATCCATCCATTCATCCACCCATTCATTTATATATTTTTCCATCCCTTCAAATTCATTCAACCATCTACTAATTTATTCATTCATCAATCTTCCTCACCTTTCCACCCAGGTGAAGATAAGTGAGGTTGCTCCGATAGGGTGGGGAGAGTTAAGAGAGATGAACAGAGTGGTGAAAGAGAGGATGGCTTTGGAGATAGAAAGGAGACAAAAGAAGACTATCATAGTCCTGCCTTTCGGATCCTTCTTTGTCAGTTTATTTTTGTCTCTATATTTGTGTATGTGGCATATTAAGTTTGTACGTGTTTTTTATATTTTTGTGGTTGTATCATGCTTGTGAGTGTGGCCATTAATACCACCTACCTGCTTTTGTTTCGATTTCCTTTCACCCATCTATACCTTCGTTTGTTTTTGAATTTCACTCTTTTTGTCACGTGACATTTTACCAACTGTACTCTGAAATATTCGTCAACTTTCATGTTTTTTAGTTTTATATATTTCTTTGGCACTTTTTGCTTCCTGTGTTACTTTTTTCCATTGTTTCCTCAAATACTCCCACACATTTCAATTAAATAAGAACGAAAAAAAATTCTTCTTTATTGTACTATTGCATTTTATACGAAGAAAGCGTCAACGAGCATTTGCTTAGCGCCACATTATCATCCTCATCATCCTCACCATCATCTCCATCATCATCATCATCATCATCCTCACCATCATCTTCATCATCATTGTTATTATCGCCACTATCATCATCGTTCCCATCTCTATCATCTTTACCATCACCATTTTCATTTTCCTATTCATACTTTTCATCATCATCATCATCATCAAACATCTGCACACGTAAGTCATCTTCAACATAGGGATTAAATAAAACAGTTTTTAGCAGCCTTGATCAACATTCAAAATGGCATGTAATGATCATAAAGATACCTTAGTGATGTTTTTAATTTATGACGTCATCGCAATTGAATCAGTAAACATGAAATCATAACATTAAATCATAAGCAATAAGGTGAACTCTGATCAAAAATAATGGCTGATGATAATATGAGGGGGTAATGGTTGGTGAGGGCTGGCTTTGATGAATAAGAAATGTCCATTAATTGGTTAAGATCTTCATCATTGTTTTTAGAGCGGAGGTCCCACTAAGTTATACAACCGTCAAATTGTGCCATACAGGCTGGTTCGCATGCGTGAGGTGGTAAAAACATTAAAAATAATAATAGTACTAAGAATAATAATAATACTAGTAATCATATTAGTAATAATACAAATAAGAGCTAACTCATTATTGGTGGGTTAAAATCTGAGATGACATGAGTAATAACAATTATGATGGAGATGGTGATGATGATGAGGAGAAGGAGGAGGAGAAGAAGGAGGAGGAGGATGATGATGATGATATAAAATATAATGATGTTGAGATTATAACTAATGAGAACAGAACTGGCCCACCATTTTTAACATACAAGCGTAATACTGCCATCAAAACCAATAGGACAGATCTAGCTATTTTTACATAAGATGTATTTAGACACTGAGGAGATATTATTAGTTAATTTTGTGTAAGTTATTAATTATTCCATTTCATATTATTAACTATCAACTTAATAATTGATTCGACAGAGCTGGGTGCTTCGTAACTTCAGTCTCATCTTCCTCTTCTTTCTCAACTTCTTCATCTTCTACCACTTCTTCCTCCTCCTCTTACCTCAAAACCATTGAACCGTGTCTACTTATGTTAAAAGTAGAATTATATCTAGATAAAAAAGTTAATCGAGATTATTAGTTGAAATAAGGTTAAAAGTTAATTAAAATCTCAAATTTGAAACTTGAAATTTTCGCAACGTCCCGCGTGTCTGCCTTCCATTTTATATTAGTAATCTTATAATATTTTTTTGAGTAATTTAAATTATGCTTTTATAATATTTTCATAGGAACCACTATTAAATAATTATTTGAACATAATTTTGCAGCATGAAGATTGTTTGATTGAATGATTTAAGAAATAAATGATTATTGGCAATTGAATAAATGCAGTCAATATGAAAATACTATTTTTTAAACAAAATATTAGTTAACAACATTTACTAAATTAGAAATAATGGATTCAAAAATACTAAAAACAATAGTAATAATAATAATAATAAGAATAACGGCGAAAATAAAAATAAAAGCCAAATCGATTGATGAGTTTATAAGACCAATGATATCTTGAAAGATCGTCAACATGAAACAACGACAACAACAATAATAACAATAATAAACAAAATCTTTTGGAAATAATAACAATAATAAACGAAATCTTTTGGAAATAATAACAATAATAAATACTATCTTGATTGACTAAAAGAAACAAGAAGAAAACAAACATATACAATTAAAAAGTATAAATGCAATAATAAAAATAATAATAACAATGACAAAAACAAAAAATATTATTGTTGTTATGAACACATAATACTGCTCTTGTGAAATCATTCAATGCAGCCAATTGAAATATGCACAAATATGTTATAAATAGCTTCTATGCATAATTAAATAACTCAAACCTCGCCCAAACTGACTCATTTGTACATGTTTAAATCTTAACATCATATAGAAGAAATATCATAATTCTCATCCTGGTACAGATATCAAAGAGATTAAGATCTACAAATGATTAGTTTTCTACTTGTTTACAAGAATCTAGAAGCTAGTCTCAAATTTCGACGCTGGAATCTTTGAGTTTGTGGAAGTTGTTGAGATGGGGTAGGGTGTCCTCTTGAGGCGACATTTGACCCCCGTCTGAACTGACGTCAGAAGGGGGGTTGACCTTGGGCGAAGGGGGAGTGGAGTGAAGTTTCTTCAACATGGATGTGAGGTGAAGCTGCACGAAGGAGGAGGATATGGGTGTTGGTAGTCTGTTAGATTTCATGAAAAGTTGTGAGAAGTTGAGAGCTGCTATCATTTCAATAGGGTTCATTTTGTTGGGACGGATGAATGGAGACATTTTGAAAGGGGAGTTGGAGAGGGAGGGAAGAGATAAGCGAGAGTAATATGCGTTAAGGAGAGATGGATCGGGCACCAGACTACGCAGTTTGTCGTTTGTGTCAAAGTTCTGGAAGGGTCGAGAAAAATTTGATGGAGGGAAGGGCTGGTAAGGATGGGAGGGAGGAGGTGGTGGAGGGGGAGAAGGGCAGAGACCCGATATGTTCTCCACTGACATCCTCCTTCCTCTCCGAGATGGCACGTTGTTCCACATGTGGGTTCCCATGTGAACCTTCAGATTGCCCTTAGTCGTGAATGCTTTGCCACACACAGGGCACTTGAAAGGCTTGTCTCCCGTGTGAGTTCTCATGTGGATCTGTAGTGCACTGGCGCTAGAAAACGGTTTCTGGCAGTAGTGGCACATGTGTTTCAGGTTGGTTCCCTGCACAGACGAAGTAAAACATTCTTTGGGCCTCATAGCATCCACCACCATCTTGTCCTTCTCCTGCTTCAATTCGTTGATTTGATGACTCATGTCCTGCAATGGACCCGTCTCTATCGACCTTTCAGCTTCTATGGGCCTTTCAACCTCCATTGGTCTTTCAGTCTCTATGGATCTTTCATTCTCAATTGATCTCTCTGCTTCTATTGGTCTCTCAAACTTCAGGGGTTTTTCTGGCCCCATTGTGCCAACATCATTGTGTTGGTCCTTCAAATGTGCAGGAGAGTGACTTCCCAGATGGGCAGAGTCTACGTGCTGCTCTTCCACTTTTTTGAAACTCATTTTATCATTTAATTTATCTTCAACAATATCAGAAATATTTTCATATTTTTTTTCGTTTTTTATCTCAACCATGTTTGCTTCTGTGTCACACATATCTGTTCCACTTCCGTTCATCATTTTATCGTTACTTTTCGTTAGTTGATCTTTGGTATCAACACCGGATAAGAAATCATTGTTACTTCCGGAAAAGATATTTGGAGACTTGTTGGAGGAACAGGAAGCTTCAGACCCGGACATGATGAAACTGCCCCCAGCTTCTCCACTCTTGTGAGTCATCATGTGCTGCTTCATGTTGCCCTTGGTGGAAAAGGCTCTCTCACACAGTTTGCACTTAAATGGCCGTTCTTTAGTGTGGCTTCTGTAGTGGATATCAAGGGCAGACTTGCATGCAAATGTTTTGTAGCAAATGCCACAAGTGGTGTTTGGTTTGCCAGTAGTGGCTTCAAAAGAGGATGTTGATAGCTCCAAACCATCCATACCAAAGCACTTGTTTGAGTCTTCAGACTGGTTAGATGAGCAGCAGAAACGGACACTGGTGGCCTGCATGGCCTGGATGGGGTTGTTGAGGGGGTTTTGAGACGTGTCTGAGTCATCATGTATGGTGGAATCTCCATTCTCAATAGGTGCTTCTCCGTTGGAAAGGGGGGAAGAGGAAAACTCTCTTCTGTCTAGTCCCAACCAGCTTGTAGTGCCGTGTCGAAAGGGCATCTGGGTGCGTTGAATGATTTTCTCCATCTGCTCAAGAGGGTGTTTGTTGGGATTTTCAGAGTCAGATGTAGGGTAGAGGAGGTTTTGAGGCGTTCGGGGTTTGGGATTATTGTCATCGACGTCATCTTTTTCTCTTTCCTGGTTGGATGGGTCAGTAGCCAATAAGAAATCGATTTTTTGTTGGTTTTGAAGATTTTCTTCTGCTTCCAAATTTCTTTCTTGCTTGATGAGGTTTTCAGAAGATTTTTCAAAATCTCCAGAAAAGTAAGAAGCGCAGTCTACTTCTTCTTTGTTGGCTTCATCTCTGTCTACCTTCATCTCATCTCCTCCCACATAATCTTCTTTCACATCTTCTTTCTTGATTCCCTCCACAAAATCACTAGCTTCCATCTCATTATCTCGGCTGGTGGGTGGGTAGAAAGGGTTAAGAAAGGGAGGTCTAGGAACAAAGAAAGGGGTTCTTCTGAGAGCTTGCATTCGAATGAGAGAGGAATACTGCATATTTGAAGAGAAGGGCATGTAGTTGATGGATGGGAGCATTAGGTAGTTTCTGGGGTTGTAGGGCATGGGAGGGTGAGAGTTACTTTTGAAGTTAGGGTCGTTGGAAGTATGCATTCTCACATGTTGTTGCAACACTAGAGCATTTGTGAATTGCTTGTGACACACAGGGCACTGGTGCAACATGCGAACAGGGGGCTTGGCTCTATGCACCCCCATATGGGTTTTGAGGTTGCCCTTGGTGGTGAATGCTCTGCCACAAATCTTGCATCTGAAGGGTCTCTCCCCTGTGTGAGTTCTGTAGTGCATCTGCAAAGCACTCTTGCAACTGAGTGTGCGCATGCATATAATGCATTGATTGGGATCTGTCAATTTGCGGTTCATGCTTCTCACTAATTGGTCCATCTTCGATGACGTGGAAGACTTTTGGACCTCCATGAACTGCTCCATGGGGTCGACTGCATTTTTGGAGTCTTCTGACTTGGAGAGAGAGGTGGGTTGAAAAAAGAGAGAGGGGCGTGGAAAAGAAAATGAATTGAAAAAAGGAGAAGATGAGGATGAAATTTGAGGTTGACTTTTGAGTCTGGAATGGAAGAAGTCTGGGAGAGGGAAGGGTCCATCGAGGTGGTTGTCTGGAGTGACCACGTCTGAGAACTCGGAGAATTCGGAGTGGTCTCTGAGCTTGTCTTCTGTTTCTTCTTCTTCTTTAATCATCAAGTTTTTGTTGTTTTCATAAGAAAAAGAAATAATGCCATCATCGTTTTGGTCCTTGTTCTGTGTTTTGTCGTTTTGTTTTTCTACTTCAATTGGTGGAGGGTTATCATGTGGGTATTGGTCTTTATTATCATCATAGTCATCTTCATTACTATCCTCATTCTTCCTCTTGTTTTCCCCACCAGTATCAACATTTTTGTTGGTTTTGATTTTATCCTCATTAAACTTATCTTTATCATTCTTTTTATTATCATTGTCATATTTATTTGCATCAAAATCTTCCTCGTTTTTATTTTTTTCATTGTTTTCTAGGTTCTTTTCAAAACTTGCCTTGATGTTCTCATTGATTCTCATTGATTCCTTCAAAAAACCTTCATCATCTTCTGTATCATCATCATCATCATAACCACTTTTACGTCTATCCTCTTCTTCATCGTCTTCATCTTTTTGTACATCTTCATCATCATCATTACCACCTTCAATTAAATTATTATTGTGATCTTCTTTGGTGTTTGTTTTGAGCGAGAAATCAAACAAAACATCATCATCATCACCACCCTTTTTTATATAATTACCATCGTCGTCATTGTTATTATTCTGCTTTTCATTTTTTATGATATTGTTCTCATTCACTTTATCAGTATTCCCTTCTCGATACTCATATAACTTGTTGTTATCTTCGCAACTAATATCATGACCACCGTGATGTTCTTGATGATGATCTCTGAGGTTAGGTTTGATGAAGTGGGGGGGAGGGAAGGTCAGAAACTTGTGGGCGAAGGATTGTAAAAAGTTTTTGTCGTGCAGACCTTTGTTGTAAAACAAACTGCGTGCAACATCGTTCGAAAGGAAGGAGGAAGGATTAAAGATAGGGAACGATGGGGGGAAGAAGAAAGGAGGAATGGTGGATTTTGATTGGTTGGTTGGTTGAGGGTGGAAAGTTGGAGTGGTTGTGGTAGTAGTAGTAGTGGTGGTTGTGGTGGTGGTTTTGGAGGGCTGTTTAGATGGTCTAGTGGTGGTCTTTGAAGGGGATGAGGTGGTGATGGCGATGTACGGGTACTTCTCGTTGTGGCACATGAAGTGCACCTGGGAAAATGTTCAGTCATTAACACAAGTTATAGATGAAATTAATAGTTATAATTAATTAAAGATTATTCATGCTATGATAAGACTTCATGACTGACCTTCAGGTTGCCCTTGGTGCTGAATCTGTTACCACATACACTGCATTTGTAAGGTCTCTCTCCTGGGTGGTCGAGTATCTATTTATTCATCTATCCATTCATCTATCTAGTTATGGCTTTCTTCATTCATCCATCTATCCATCAATTCATTCATTTATCCACCCATCCATCCATGTATGCAGCTCTCTATCCAGCTACCCATCCATCCACCCATCCAATTGACTATCCTCTACCCATCAGTTCATTTCTCAACCTATCTATTTCTAGGTTTATGCATCTGTCCGATCGTTTATCCATCCAACCATTTTTTCAATTTTTTTAAAACCATTCATTCATCCATGTATCACTCCCTTCATGCATCCATTCATTCATCTACCAATCCATTCCTCATGCACCAATCCATTCATCCTTCTACCAACCCATCCACCATGCATCAATTCATTTATCCATTTACCAACCCCTCCATCATGCATCCCCACACCTCACCAGTATGTGATCTGATATGGATTTGTAGAGCACTGTCACTACTGAACCCTTTTTGACAATATCTGGTGAAGTTCATGAAGTTAAATAAATCAATCCATATAGATGAATGCGTAGACGGATGGATCGATGGATGGATTGCCGGATGGATGGATGGATGAATGGATGGATGGCAACCTGCATCTATGTTTGAGATAGTGATCATCAGGTCGAGACTTGCCTGTCGATGACATCACTGCACTTATGAGACTGGGGCGGTCTGTGATTTTGTTATCTCTCTTATTATTCATTTTTTTTGCCTGTTTTTTCTTTTATTATCACTCATCAAACAAGTTCTAGAGTATTTTTTTAACGTTTATGCCGATGTTATGCTAAAGAAAATGAAGCTATATTTTCAAAGAATACAATGCTTATGTCAAGTCCAAGCACTGTCCCACACAGATTCAAACGCCAAGATTTCATGACAACCCTATGACAAAGATATGAGATTATAGTGGCCCGAACCTAAAAAGTTTTGAGACCATACGAAGTGCAAATGATCTTCAATAATTTGAATAACAAATTGATCAAAAGATTGAATGTAAAATTAAATAACAAAAATAGTTCATATCTTTTGAGATGCTCGGACCCTAATTGAAATGAAATTATAGTTATAAATACTTGAACTTATGATAATGATTCTGTATAGGGGTACTTCAAAGAAGGGTGATGCTTGCCAACAATGGTGACAATTACTACATGACTTTATCAAAAAGTTAAATGACTATATGAAGATTATTATAAAATTAAGTAAACAAAGTAATAACAATAATTATAAAAATAATAATAATAATAATAATAAATCAATAACAACTACAATAATAAAAACTAAAGATATAGTAGGTATCAATTAATGGAATAACCTCGCCACAGTTTGCGAGCGTTAATGCAGTCACAACCAATGGGCTGATGGAGCCCTGTTTCACTATTGATATTTGTCTATTTAAGAGGGTTTACGAGAAAACACAAACAGAGATAAAATTGAGTGTTCAAATATTTTCAAAAATCTTCGTTTGCCAGTGTATGGCTTTTCTCCAGCTTCCATAGGTACCTGTCTTGCGCCAGTTCAACTGCTTGGTCTATGTCTAGTCTGTGTGCTTCTAAGTCGTGTTTGATCGTTAAAAGAAGGATGGTGCTTTGCGTTTTTTCTTTAAGGCATTTGATAGTAGTTTGTTTAGCTGGAACCAGATCATCCATGCGCAGAATATGGGCAAACATGTGCCAGCGTCGCCTTGTCACGACTTGAGAGGCTGGTTCAACCATGGCATTTACGGTTTGGCCAAAAAACCCTCCATGCATGCTGCACCATTCTTCGGTTAAAACTTTCCACCGACCTAAACATCTCCTTGTCCATGCCCACGTGCTACAACCAAAAAGCATGATGCTTTGAACGTAGGCTTTGTAGATCCTTATCTTTTTGTTTCTTGTTATGCTCGAGTTCCATATTTTGCTTAGCATGAGCATTGCCTTTGTTGTTAGCTGCTTTCGCCTTTTCCACTCTTGCTTTGTATCGAGTAACATGCCCAGTTTATTTTGCGTTTTCTCACTCGTTGTCTGATCCGATTTTGAGAGTCCAAGTTCAAGTTGGTGAGGTTGTTTGTTGTTGATTGTGGTGTTTATTATATGAGTAAGTTTGTCAATGGTTGGGCTACTCAATATTTTCATCATTTCTGCTACAATATTGTCATAGCCTGGTGATCTATTGTTTTTGAGTGATTTTATGGCAGTGTTGACTTCACAATTGGTTATTTTGACATTGATATGTGTTTCCATGTTGTTGTTTTTGTGCTGCTGTTGTAGACTTGTTGAATTTTTCTTTATAGTATGAAATGAGTTGAAATTTGGTATAGGGAGGTGGTGGAGTTTTATGTTTGATGTTTAGTTGTTTTATTGCTTTATGCATTCTTTGATTGTAGTTTGAATTTTCTATTTCTTTCAATTGTTCTTCTGTTATTGAGGATTTGTTATCTAAGCATTTTTTGTTAATTTGTTTTTGTAGGATGTGTTTTTCTTTGTTTAAGTTTATTTTTGTGGTTTGATTTATTTTACAATTTTTCAAAATGTTTTTGATTTTATTGATTTTGTTCTTAAGTTTGTTTATTTCTGGGTCTTAGTTTGTTGGTTGCTTTGCTTTTTGAAAGATTTCAGGGCAGATTTATATATTATTTTTTGTAAATCTTCAATATTTGTGGAATTGGTTGATATCATATTTGAGAAGTTTTTGTTATTTGTCTGTTGATAAGGGAGTTTTGTATTTTGTTGTTTAGGTTTTTTCCAAAGTTGGTGGGGTTCTGGTATTTGCAGTATCACTTTGACAAGCCTGTGATCTGTTGATAGTTTTATACCAGAGTAGCTTCTGGAGTTTTTGATGTAGCTGATGATTTTTTGTTGAGTGATGATGTAGTCTATTGTGTTAAAAATTAATTTTTTATTCAGTTTTCCTTGCCATGTGGTTAGGTGTCTGGCAGGATGTTTGAAGTGTGTTGGTGGCAGTTAAATTGTTGATTGCCAAAAATTCATTTAACAAGCTGCCATTTTTATTTTCACACCCTCTTGAAAAGTGGCCTTTGTGTGTAGACTTGATTGAGTTTCTGCCTATTTTTGCATTGAAGTCTCTTTGTAATATGAGTATTTGATTTGATTTTGTCTTATATTTGGAGTACTTCAAGAAATTCTCTATAGATTTCTTCTTTTTTTTGAGAGGATTTGAGTTGGTCCATAACAGTTCACTTTGAAATGTGCACCTTTGAGATTACCTTCCAGTACTGCAACTCTGTCCAAAATGCTGTGTGTGGTGAGATTAGTCCATTTCTTACTTACAGCAAATACCAGACCGTAGTGGTGTGTGCTGGAAGAGAATAAGTGTAGAGGGCTGTTTTTTGTTGTATTGTTTCCTGGTTTTTTGTTTTTGTTTTTTGGAAGCAAAATACGTCCGAGTTTCAGTTGGAAAAAAGTTCATCTGAACATTCTCTTTTTGTCTTGCTAGTTAATCCGCGTACATTGAGAGTTCCCTTTAGAAGACTGGGTAGTAGTTCTGGCTTTATTTTGACAGTTTACCATTCTGTAGTCGCACATTAGGCACCAGACTATTGTTGTTCTTATTAAGATGTACTGTTATTATTGCTTTTTTTTTAATTATTATTAATTAGTTTTGTTTTTCGGTGTTGTTTTCTATGATATTTCTAAACATTCATAATTCTATGTTTTTTTTAATTATTCCGTTTTTTTCTATTTATAATGAGTATATTTAAGAAGACCAACAATTTTTATAAAGATTCAAAGCTTTTCGTTAACAAATATTTTCAAGTATAACAAAGCTTTGTATCTTAATAAATTTATCATTCTTCTTAAATATACTTATTTTATTTTATTTATACTTTTTGCATATTTTTTTGATAATTTTTATTGTATTATTATCATTCTTTACTTTTTTTTTATATAATTTTTTCATGGCTTTGTATTTGAATTTTTTTGTCTTATCACCCATATAACTGTTTTGAGCACAAATGATTATTCTGCTAACTATTTTTTCTCTTATCCAACCCTTGTACTTAATTATAAGTTATTTATAAACCGGGGCACTACAATAGTTTTAACCCTGCAGTTATGAGTGCTGCTCAATATGGTGATGAGAAGAGGTGAAGAGACTGTTATAATGAAAGATATGAGTGTATTGAATGAATATTATCAGGCATTCAGGAATCTTGAAATTTTTGCACAATAATAATAGTAATAATCTTATTAATATAGATATTATTATTACTTATTACTTTTGTAGTCTTATGATAAATCTGAGCTTATGGAGAATTATGGCTTGCTTTTCTGTTAATTTAAAACCATATCAATTGAGATGAAATTATTTGAAAAATGATAAAATTTATAAAGATGGAAAATTTTTTTTTTATTTTGAGATAAAAGCGACTCCATGTTTCAAAAAAATCCATAAAATTATTGCATGTCTAAACTGGGTTGCAGCTTCTTGAATTTGAAAACATCAAAAATGCTGAAATGCCGCAGTAATAAGATAAATGAAAGAATGAATTCAATCAGATCATAATTGGACCAGTATGAAGATAATCAATAAAGAGGATGAAAGCCGGAAAGTTCAGAGGTCATTTGGAGGTCATGAGGTTTTGCGAGCGTTCAAATTAATGGTCGGCTCGATGTTTACTGTTTTTGTTGTTATTAATATGAGTATCTCACATTTTTAAAATATTGATTTTATTATTTTTATATAATATTATAATAAATTTTACGCAAACATATTTTTTCATGATGTTATTAATCACCTGACCTATATATAATATTATTTTTAGAATAATTTATAAATAATATTAGTTATCAATCTCAATTATAAAAACTAGAACTTCTTTGAATTTTATTATTCCCCAAATAATAGTACAGTTAGTTATTATGAATAAGATGTCAATAACACTTCACTATTAATAATATTAATGGTACTGATGAGAACAAAAATAAAAGTTACTGAAACATTTCCATGGTTACCAATATCATTATATTGTTATTAAACGAGCAACGATAAATCAGAGATAATTCCCACATCAGCACATCCCTCTTTATCTGCTCCACTTTTACATCTTTCAATTAATATTTTTCCCATTATCCTTTTATCTTTCTTCAGTAACGTTCTTCTGATGTCAATTTGTACATCAAACCTCTTCTCATACTTTTCTTACAATGTTCTGCGGTGAAATGAACATTTCGGAACTGTTGGTGAAGTTCAGAGAGCCGCAAACTCACTGACACTATTGTTTTGTTCTAGAAAATTTTTGAAGCGCAGTTCTTGCATAACTTTTCACCTTAGCTTCAACTATTGTTCTCCCACACTTGAAAAAATCCTAGTACTGCAAGTCTTCGATGGTTCTACTGACCATCATGTCTCTTCAGGCCACCTCTTGGAACCTTGCACCATGCATAAGCTGGCCTTGACTTGATAGTTGTTCCATTTGAACTGTGTCTCAAACTGTTCTTCCAGCATTAACGACTACTGAATAAGTTGCAAAGCCATAGTTTTGATGGGGTCTGAAATGCATTATAAGCATCACTTCAACATAGTCTATCGATGCTCACAGGCTGGCTTAACTCTTATGAGAACCTAATGTTTCATAGTAGTTTTTGAGATGTTATTTCGGTCTTTTTCGTTTTTTTTCAAGCTCAATTTTTCTTGATCTATTAAAAAATAAACTTGATTATGTACATGCTTAGATTCTACTGGTTGAAGGGGGAATTGTTCAAAAAAATTTGGTTCAAACAGTAACAGTTCAACCCTTCCACCAAATCAATGAAGTTGGGTGAGAAGTTGAACAAAGTAGCTTCAAGCATCAGAAGTTTGAGACCATCTAAAACAATTTTTGAAGTTTCAAATCTTCCGTTTTGCTTGACTCCTACTAATCCATTCTCATGTCCTTCAGTTGATCGTGTGCATGGGAATATCTTGATGTTGAAAATTGCCAGTGTTTCCTATGCAGTTCATATTGAAGAGTTGGAGGGAAGATATGAGTTGGCTGGTTGTTTTCAAGCGTCATCACTTCTCGTTTGAAAACACACCTCTTTCACCTATCTTTCAATAACACTTGACACGAGAGCGCCTCAGTTGCTTGTCTCGGTGCTTTATAAATTTTGATTATTACCATTATAAAAAATAGAAGATCCTTTATAAAAGTTGTTGCATTTGTGTGGGTAGATCCAGGAGTGGCAGTCGGAAAGTAGCCGCAAAAAATATTTGGAAATTCTTTCATTTGTAGAGACAAAATATTAAATTTTTTATAATTAATATATAATAAAAAAATTTGAACAATATTCATTATTATTATTGAGTTTTTATTTTTTTGTTATTCTTATTATTAAACTCCTCATACGAGTAGTTGAGAACTTACAAATGTTCCGAGATAACGTCGTACCTTTCGATTTTTTTAATAACAACAATAATAATAAATAAGAGCAACTAGAATATATATAAACAAAGTATGTGGGTGAAAAAAATAAGAAAAATAACTGAAATGTTGATAATTCAGTTTGAAAAGTTGAATTGTGTTGTTTTCTACAAATCATTAAATTTTTTAGGAACAAGTATGTATTAAAATTAAATTCTCATTTGAAAAATCATCTCCAAGCTATAATGCCAATGACCACCACAAGATGAAGTTATCATCAAAACTTGCAAAATTTCCAGTTTTCTTTTCTAGCAGGCGCTCCTCACCCTATACTGAATCTTCAGACTTATGTTCACAAGCTTTGTGGAGCATATGAACAGTCATCAGAGAAGCTTAGGCTATAAAAGCTCAAAAAAAACTCATTTGTTTTAAAAATTTCTTCAATATGGGACATTTTCAATAAGAGACATATGAAGGATGCAGCAAGGAGGATGATGGTGGGTCTATAGGAGTCTTTCACCACAGAACATCACTGCCCTCTTGAATATGGCAGTTCTGAAGAGGGTTAAGCACCACAGTTTTGTGAGACTACTTCTTCAAAAAAACAATCAACTTGGAAAAAACAAAATCTTTGCCACAAAACTCTATAGAATTCCATTCATGTTCTCTTTCTGATTGAATTTTTCTAGAACTTGTGAACTTTAGGGCCCAACTGGGAAACATCAAAAAAAGACACGAAGAAACTCCTTAGATCCCCGGTAGTCCCCTACAAGTGTCACTCCTTCCTTGGACACGCGAGAGTTTGTGGTGCATGCGCAAGCAACGAACACTACTAATTGAAGATTCAATAAATGATAAAATATAAATAATGCAGACATACTGTCTTGAAGGATTTTCTGTTGCAGTAGCCTGGTGGAGCTCATGTCAATCATGGCCAACATGGGGGAGATGAAGGAGGAGGTAGTGGTGAAGAAGGTGGAAGATGAGGAAGATGAAGATGATGATGAAGGTAGTGATGATGAAGAAGATGATGTTGGTGAGAAAAATGAGAATGATTGGGATGGAAAGACACTGGTGCAATTGAGAGAGGAAGAGGAAGAAGAAGATGAGATGGTGGAAGATGGCGATGATGTGGGGAATGGAGGATTTGATGGAAAGTAGGACGAAGACAGATAAGGAGAAGAGAAGAGAGAGTTGTTAGAAGAGATAGGAGGAGAGGAAGAAGAAAACGACGACGAGGCTAGAGGTGTTGTAGATAAATTGTTTTTGTTATCTAAGTTCGTTTTTAAATCTTTTTCATCTAAGTTCGTTTTTAAATCGTTGCAACCTATATTAGCTTTTGACTGCCAGTTGTTGATTGGTTGGTACTGGTGCCGTATTTTGTGTAGCATTTGAATTTGCAACAATTGTTGCTGTTGCAAATCCCACAAGACAGAGTCGTAAAGGGATGTTTTGTTGTTTTTACCATCGTCTTTTTTATCAATCCCGCTGATATCCACTTCTGTAGAATTATTGTTAGTATGAGCATTACTGCTATCATAAATTTTTATACTGTTAATATTATCATTTCCATTATTATTGTTGTTGTTATTATTATTGTTGTTATTTTTATTGTTATTGTTATGAGTAAGGAGACCCTCTTGTGCAACAGCCACATCAGTGTTGAGAAGGGATTTGAGTTTGAGGTTGTAAGATGTTGGGTTCTTGTCTGTCTCACACAGGCTACTGTCTTCAATGTTGTTGTTATTATTGTTGTTATTTTTGTCTTTATTTTCATTATTATTGTTGTGCTCATCACTGCGGTTTTTGACGTCATCACATGGGAAATCAAATTTTTTCGAAAAGTTCAACACGTAGTTCAAACTAGATGAGTTGATGGATGAATAAAAAGGATGAATAGATGGATGAATGGATTGCTCTACGGGCACATTATTGCTCGGTGTGACGTCATGATGTTTTAAGTCCATTTCCGGTTTTTTGTTGTGTTGTGACGTCGATATTGTTGATGTTTTGGAACAACAAGAGTTTTCATCATAAAAAAATGAATGGTTGTTTGCATTATTATCAGAATCATCATTATTATCCTCATTATTACTATTATTATCATTATTATTATTGTCATTACTGTCATTGATATTATTATTATTATTATTTTTATTATTATTGTTATTATCATTATTTTTATTTTTTTTCTTGAAAGGGATTAAATGGAGGGTAGACCGTTTGAGAGAGTCTGAACCTGTAAATGGATGATGATGTCATATCATTCCACTATAACCCATAACATCGAAGTCTATGGTACAAGGCACTTCTATCATCCCACTTTGTGGGGTGTGTTACAACATGGTGAGGCACATTTGTGGGCTTATGAAAGCATACAATGATTATGAAAAGGAATGGTGAATAAAAAGTAAAGATGAAGATTTGAAAGAAGATTGAGAAGTTGAGGGTGTTAATGAAGATGGTGATGATAATGTAAAAACCAATAATGATGATGAGGAGATTGATGATGAAAATGGTATTGACACAACAATATGGTTTTTTCCAAAAGCCACTATGAAATGAATATAATTTTAGAACACTAGTTAGTTATTAAGCTACTTGAAAATGTTACGTTGATAACGAAAAGCTTCGTATCTAGATAAACTTACTAGCGTTCTCAAATTATATTCAAAATAATATTAAAGATAATGAAGTTAGTCTTCTAGGCTAGCGTTAAAAAACAGCAATTTAGCGTTCAGACCTGCTAGTTGGTAGGATTTATACCAATCTAAGCTACCCTCTTTTTTCTGATATTATTTTAGAGTATTTATGAACTTCTTAAAATACTTATTTTTTGAAGACTCCACACTGATTGTTTTATCACTTTACCATAACAGTCCAACTTTGGGAAAGAAATTCCATATTAACAATGTAAGAATCATAAAAGTAACACTTGGAAGGTTGTGATGAAGATAGGATATGTTTCTTACTTGAATAAAGGAACATGGGGAAAAAAAACTAAAAATAGGATGATGAGGATGATAATGATGATGATGCTGATAATGATGATGAGTAGGATGATGATGATGATAAAGAGGAAGAAAAAGAGGAGGGTAATGATAATGATGATCATTTGAATAAGAATGCCAAGAGATCGCCATGTCATCTCATTATGGGTATTTCAATTTGATAAGGATTACAGCAACAACAAAAATAATTCTGCTTTTTCAATCTTATTGTTATTTTTATTATCCTTATTTTTTATATTTTTCTTTTATTTTATTGTTATTATCATTAGTATTATCCTTATACAAAACAGTTATGAAATAAATTTTTGCGTTGAAGAACCAAACAAAATTGTTTTTTAAAATATGATGGCGATAAAAATTTGAAAAAAAAAAGAAATAAATCAAACTGAAAAATAATAAAAAATAAAACAGTAAGAATAAAAATAAATGAAAAATAAAAAAAATAGAAATAAAAATAAATGAAAAATAAAAAAAATAAAAATAAAAATAAATGAAAAATAAAAAAAATAGAAATAAAAATAAATGAAAAATAAAAAAAAATAGGAATAAAAATAAATGAAAAATAAAAATAAAAAGAGTTGAATAATTGAGAGAGGAATAAAACAGCTTAATCCTGGGTCATTCAATCCTCATTCTTTTATTATCATTCTTTTTATTATTTTTTTTATTATTCTTTTTATTGTTTTTTCATTATTTTTTGTTTATGCTTTCATTTTGTTTATTATAAGCTTTTAATTTTTGCTAATTCCTCATTTAGTTTATGAGCATTTTCAACTTTGGGTGGGCAGGAGGGGATGGAAGCATTAACCAAAAAAATTTATAATGGGTTTGCAAAATAAATTAAAAATATATTAAAAGAAAATATTAAAGAAAAAATATAAACAAAAAAAAAGAGTAGAATAAAAATGAGGTGAAAAGAATGGAATTAATTTAGATGGCTGTCACTGTTTAAGAGTATATTTGTATTCATTCGGGTGGATGGAGCAAGGTGGATGGATGGATGGGAGAGGGTGGATAGGTGGAAAAGAGTGTAGGAGATGGGAATGGGTAAATGGATGGGGGAGGGTGGAGAAGATGGGAAGGATGGTTGAAGAGAGGAAGGTGCTGGGTGGTGCATTTGTATTCATGTTGGATGGATGAGTAGGTAAATGAGGGATGGATGGTGAAATGATGAATTGTTGAAAAATGGATGATTAAAAAGATGGATAAAGAAATGGAGGGTGGAAGAGTGGATAGATGATAAAAAAAGGAACACACAACTAAATCACACTTGAGAAGCACATGTGTTGCTTATTCAAATTTTCAAGCGTTTTATGCCTTTTTTGCAATTCTACCTGTTGAAAATTGCTTTTTTGATTTTTTATTTAATATTTTATTTTGATGTTGATTATTTTGTATATTTTAAGCACATCCATTCGCGACTTTCACACCTGCATAACAAACTGTCCTCTTTATTAAATTTCATATTCCATTTCCGGTATTATATTTTGTCTACCATTCCCCGCTTCACAATCATGCCTGCCTAATCTGGTTTCTCAATTACGAGCAGAGCGGAAAATGTTGGTGGAATTTGATTGGCTGAGGAAATTTGAATTTCCTGCAGCAATGAATAGTTTGTGTTGAAGTTGAATCACTTTAGCATGGAGTTAATAATCTTTTCTATCATTTTAATAAATTAAATTATTAATTATATTCATAATTATATTAATCTTTGTCGATTTTATTATATTTATTGTTTTTATTATTGAGTATATATTTTATCCTTCATATTATGTATGTATTATTGTTTCAAATATATTATTAACATTATTAGCCTTAGTAATATCCTTTTTCCAAATAATTGTAATTATAATTATTTTTATTATTATTGTTATTATTATTATGAAGTGTCTGAAAAAGCAGATGCGAGCAGATTCAATAAGGAAGTGTTCATTCTGGCGCCTTTTTATTCACATTATGCCTTTTTATTTACATTATGCATTTTTTATTTTTATTATGCCTCATTCTTATTTTTGTTTTTTTATTTTTTTTTGTTCATTGTTATTATTTTTATTCTCATTGTTATTGTTCCTATTATTTATTTTTATTATTCTTTTTATGCATTATTTTTTTTATTATTTTTCCATGTTTTTCCATTTTTAACATTCTCATCACTGGTCTTCAATTACTCGTTGTCCTCTCACACTCCATCAACTGACCATCCTTGCCCCATGTTATCACCAAGAAGTGCAACCATTTGAAATAATGACGTCACACCACATCATCAAAGATACAACCACCCAGTGTTGAAGCATTCAAAAATAAGGATTTTGAATCTCAAACAAAGCATTTATGTTTGCAAGCTCAACATACTGACCAGTCTAAATGACCATAACTCAATTAGCACGTGTGTTGTGTGTGTGTGTGTGTGTGTGTGTGTGTGTGTGTGTGTGTGTGTGTGTGTGTGTGTGTGTGTGTGTGTGTGTGTGTGTGTGTGTGTGTGTGTGTGTGTGTGTGATGGGCAAATGGATTACATCAGAGCCAATGAAAACTGATGCTGATAACACTATCAAACAAATATTAGATAAATATATCCATGTTTTAATATTGAAACTGTTCCAAAGCTCCCAATAACTAAAGTAAAAAGTTGTCGCTGGTGAAAGTATTTTGAAAATATAAATAATATCAATTCTTATTGCCACGTTGAACATCATTATCAGCACCATACGCAACTACAATTGATAATCTTGTCCGAATTTCTTTAATTAGAATTTTTTCCATTAATTAAAACTATTTTTTTCATAACTCCTTATTTAAAAACGTTAACTGATTAACTCCATGTTAATTCATTCCACAAACTCTGTTAGGTGTTTAACTGTTTGCATCAGGTTGCAAATGTTTTGTTGTTGTTGCACATGTTTTGTTGTTGTTGCAAATATTTTTGTTGTTGTTGCTCAATGTTTTAGGTTATATTTAAAAGTTTTTTTGCTGCTAAATTTCTAAAAACTTCAATACTAAGGCTTCATCCCTACATTGAATAAACTTTCCACTTCATACTCAACTTTGAAGGTCTGTCAACTCATCCCCTCCCTCCCGCATTATGACTGAGAAAATTTAATAGTCAATTTTAAACTGCCTCACTAGTCTCTAAAAAACATTATATAAAAATTTCAGAATTTATAAATATTTGCGAGAATTTTTCAACTATGAAGCGGCTAATTCCACACGTGATTTGAAACAAGGGATTTTCTTCCAAACGATCTAATCCATTAAAACAAAAAAACTCAAAATCGCATATGCTGGAAGTCGTTATTGCAATATTGTCATTTGTTTATGCGTCCCAAAAAGAGGTTCTTGGTGGATAATGGGTCAAAAATGTATTGCCAAAAACTGTATATGAGGTTATGCTGCTTTGAAGTGAGTTTCAAATTTTTTTATCATTCATATTATTTATTTCACTATTTTTATTTTTTTTCAAATTTTTTCTATTAATTTCTTATTAGTTTTATTTTATTGTTGTGATTATTATATTTATCTTGGTCTTACTCAGCTATTAAGTTGAACTCCTTATCAGCGCCACACTAATTGATAATCGCTTTTTATTTATTTCTCCATTTATTTTATTTCAATGTTTTTTTAGTTTTTATTCTATTATACCAAAATAATAAATCGATGATGATGAAGATGATGAAGATGTTGAAGATGAGGATGATGATGATGATGATGATGATGATGATGATGATGATGATGATGATGATGATGATGATGATGATGATGATGATGATGATGATGATGATGATGATGATGATGATGATGATGATGATGATGATGATGATGATGATGATGATGATGATGATGATGATGATGATGATGATGATGATGATGATGATGATGATGATGATGATGATGATGATGATGATGATGATGATGATGGTGGTGATGGTGATGGTGGTATTGGTGATGATGAGAATGATTATGATGATGATGATGATGATGGTGGTGGTGGTGGTAGTGGTGATGATGATGATGATGATGGTGATGATGATGGTGATGATGATGATGATGATGATGATGATGATGATGATGATGATGATGATGGTGGTGATGGTGATGGTGGTATTGGTGATGATGAGAATGATTATGATGATGATGATGATGATGGTGGTGGTGGTGGTAGTGGTGATGATGATGATGATGATGGTGATGATGATGGTGATGGTGGTGGTAGTGGTGATGATGATGATGATGGTGGTGGTGGTAGTGGTGATGATGATGATGGTGATGATGATGAGGATGATGATGATGGTGGTGGTAGTGGTGATGATGATGATGATGGTGGTGATTATGATGATGATAATGTTTGTATGAAACAAAATTTTTAAATCAGTCAAGTTCCATTAATAATGATATGAAGAAAAATAATAAAAATATCAGTATTTTTCTTATTATTATTTTTATTATTATCATTTTTATTTTTATTCTTTTATTATTATTATTATTATTATTATTATTATTATTATTATTATTGTTATTATTATTATTATTATTATTATTATTATTATTATTATTATTATTATTATTATTATTATTATTATTATTATTATTATTATTATTATTATTATTATTATTATTATTATTATTATTATTATTATTATTATTATTATTATTATTATTATTATTGGTATGTGATTTGAACTTATTGTATTCGACGTTTGCTGATAACAACTTTGATGTAAATAAGGAGAATAACATAATAATAAAATTACTGCTAATTTTATTATTGTTTTAATTATTATTATTATCTCTATCTTTATCATTATGATTTCTCTTATTATTAATATTATGATTTATATTGTTGTTATTATTATCATTTCTATTGTTATTATTATTTCTATTATTATTGTTTTTGTTATTACTATTGTTATCATTATTATTATTATTATTATTAATTTTTTGTCGATATGCCATCAATATTTTCCACATCAATTCGTTAAAATTGTTTTGTTTTCAGTTACTCTTATAAAATTTCAATTATCAATATCAGGAAATTAATATTATTATCAACAAAAAATGACAAGAAAATGCACAAGGGAAGCATCAATGGCTGAGCATACTTCGTTTCCTCTCTTCTTTATTGGTTTGAAATCTATAGAGTTTGTCTTTTTGAGTTCTCCCTTTTATCCATATGTATCCCATAACTACGATGCATTACGGTGACCAAAGAAGGGTGCAAAAACATTTATGTTACTCTATAAATTACACAATTATAAACACACACACACACACACACACACACACACACACACACACACACAAATTAGTTGTAAAGATAAACACATTAGAAGGATGGATTGCTTGGAAATGAGTTATGAGAGACGTGAGAGTGCTTGAGGAAGATGAAGGTTTGGAGGGGTGTTGTGGGAGATGGAAGGGTTTACATAGATGTCAGGTAGGGTTGAAACGTGCGTTGGATTGCGAATTTGAGGATGTTTGTGCAAGGGAGTCTTCCATGAAGTATTCAGACTTCCTTGCACAGTCCACTAAAGTTTTGAGATATTTAAAATTTTTGAGAGATTCAAAAAATTTTGTTTGGTGGAAGGAGGAAAGAAAAAACAAGAAAATGGATTAAAATTATTGATGGATGAATGGATAAATGAATTATGAATGTATGAAGGGATGGATGGATAGATGGATAAATAGATAATGAGTGTATAGAGAAATGGATGGATGGATGGATGGATGGATGGATGGATGGATGGATGAATGGATATATAGATAGATGCATGGATGAATGGATGGAAATGGGCAGTCTTGGATGAATGAAATCTGTGAACAATCTTTGGTGGGCGGATGATGAGAAGCAGAATTATATGGAAGTAATTAGTTGAAGGTGTTAATGATGGTGATGGTGATGGTGGTGGTAGTGGTGGTGGTGGTGATGATGATGATGATGGTGATGGTGGTGGTGGTGGTGGTGATGATGATGATGATGATAAGATTTTTTTTTTCAAAAAAGTTTAAAATGATAATGACAGCATTGTGAAACAGATGAGTAATTAGTTAAGAGCCTCATGAAAGAGCAACTAGCGCTTCTAAGGACCATCTTCAGGCGCCTTAAGTGACAAACAAAGTAACAGCACCACTTCATATGACTGTATGATGGCATTAAAGCACTTGGTAATGCTACTGAAACCTTGTTTCTTACTCTGGTTCGTTGTCATCTTTGGACTTAACGATCATTCTCTAAAGATTGGACCTTCAACAACTTCTTGCATCTCAGGTGGCAGCTGACTTCATCCAGAAGATCATCCACAACACACCTTCCTACATTTTGCACATGGAAACCAAACAACCTTCAAATCTCCCTAAAAGAACAGTGGTCAATGCACCACACAGAACAGCTTTAAAAGAGTCTTGAAGAGCTTTAAAAATGTTTTGAAGAGGTATCTAAAGAATGAAGGTTAACAGCTCCTTATGGCAGATATGCAGTTGTATCTCTGTAATGGAGCTTTCATGCTACATATAGATTGGTGTTAAAAGAATTTTCTGGAAACCATGGGAACCTCTGCTGATGGGTGGAGGTGGTGGACCAAATGGAATGATAGCATGAACAAGACTACTGAGGTGATGATGAAATGCCCTTGATGCAGACAAAAGTGAAGGGCAACTGATTTGTTCCTGATTTTAATTAGAATATCCGAGCTGACCTTTGTATGATAATCACATTGAAAAATAATATAAGTAACAACAACAACAACAACAATAATAATAATAATAATAATAAAACAATGAAGTTTAACCTGAAATAAGATATTCTTAAAACAATATTAGCAAAAATTATGTAAAAACAACAATAAAAATAAAAACAAAACTATCAAAATAATAACAATAAAAAACTAACAGTTTTCGTCGTTGCTTCTTTTTCTCTTCTTCAGCTCTGCATTGGGACCAAGATCATCTTCATCATCACAAACATCATTATCATCACCCTCCCTCACTACATCGTTTTCTTCGTCTTCATCATCTTGCACATGCTTTGGCTTGTACTGTTTTCTTCTCGACATTTTTTTGTTTTATTTTGTTTTTTATGTTATTATCAATTAATTCTAGATTATTTTTGTTGTTTTTCTTTTTCTGTAAAGTGCTTTTTGTTCCCTGTTATTGTTCTTTTTTACAAGCAATCATAAATTTTATTATATTTCAAATATTCTTTTATCTCATTCCACTTTTACAAAACTTTTTTAGTTTTTCTTGTTAATTTTCAGTTTTTCTGTTTTGTTTTAAAACCATTGGATTATTGTTGCTATTATTAATTTGATTATTGTTGTTAATACTAGTATTATTATTGTTTTTGCTTTTATTAATACGGTTTTTTTAAATTATAAATGTTTTATCATATATTATTTTTATCATTATGACATTTGTTTGTTTTCTTGTGTGGAAAAACAAATGTCTGCAAAGAATATTATTTGTTTTTTATCATTGAATATTATTTTTATTTTAATAAATAATTTCCACACGAGATGTCTTTGCATCTAGAATAATAATTATAACAATTTTAATTGAGAATGATATTTTTTTGAGATATTTTTATCGAACTCTAATGATA
Source organism: Pterobdella sp. o SKG-2022 (assembly GCA_964035795.1). NCBI lineage: Eukaryota > Metazoa > Annelida > Clitellata > Hirudinida > Piscicolidae > Pterobdella > Pterobdella occidentalis. The sequence goes on from OZ038327.1 coordinate 6,120,237, forward strand.
CTAGCATCAATAATAAAGATAATTACAGTATTATTCAGAATGTTTCATTTCCATTATTTTATTTTTTGTTTCAATTTTTGATTTTTTTCAATAACTGATGAAAGAGTCGAATGATTTTGGCATTCTGACTATAGATTTCTTGCACTTTGTCCTTCTACAACACAAAAGGCTTACTTAAATTCTTCTGCCTTCTCTCTGAGCTTCATGACTTCATGTTTCTGCCAGTTGTTCCCGCTTTGAGAATCTTTTCATTACTTTTCCACCATTGACAACATTTTGCTATGAGACTATCTTGGTGCCCATAAATGCCAGAATAGGGTTATGTGGAATTGAAACACAGATGGCATGCCTCATAAAAGCACTGATATCATTTTGAAATCAGTTGCATTATGATGGACACTACAGAGGTTATATGGTAGTGTGAGATTTTATAAAGTTTTTCATGGTGCATTATAAACTATGCACCAACAACTCCACCGCCACAAACTTCATCGCCATTCACACCCCTACCACCCCTCTATCACCAACTCCACCAATACAATTATATGAGCCTAGTCTGCACCCTAGCAAACCAATGGTGATCCGACTCTAAACTGTTGTCAGTTTTTTATGATTTTTTCATTGATCCAAGGTACCAAAACCTCATTCATCTAACTCTTCAACTACCTACCTATTCATCAACCTAACTTTCCATCAAACAACACACCCACCCTTCCAAGAATTTTTCCAACCATCCAATCTACCTACTTTCAGACTAATTCACCCTTCTAGCAACCCATCCATTTTTTCAACCAACCAATCAACCTTTTATTTTAACACTAAACTAGATACCAGTCTACTTTTTTACCAGCCTACTCATCTCCTTTTCCTCCTACCAACTCTCTACTCATTCATTCACCCAACAACTCTACCTATATATCTACCCACCAACTTTCTACCCATTTATCCACTCACCAACTTTCTACCCATTCATCCAACCATACGCCTCCCTCTTCAAGACGATCTCACAACACCACACCACTTCATAGTTGTGATATTTGAGTTCTAGTATCTACAAATGACCATTTCTTACATCAGTTTCTCATGGAAGCATGCTATGTTGCTGTTTCACTGACCCTCCTGGACCTTATTTACTTTTTTATCTTAACCATACTGTTCATATTTTCTTTATGAAATTGATTAAAATTTATTAATTATATTATTTATATTTTTCAATCATTTTAATCTTATACTCAATCAAATTAAGCAAATTTTGTTAACCACCTTGTTCTTCAATTCTTTAATCATATTTACCACCTGTTCTCAATCATGATGATCAAATTTCTAAATCATAAATATCATTTTTTTCAATGACATCTTTTCAATCATTCTCTCCAAACACATCCTCTCCAATCAAGGTTTTCTTAATCCTATTCTTCTGAATTTTCTCATTTTTAATTCTTAATTTAGCTGTTCAACAGTTGATTGATTTTCCTTAAAGAAAAAAATTTTGTTTTTGTGTTGAAGCTGCACCGTGTTAATGTGATAATAAGTTGCAAGGACCAAATAAAATAGAATTTCATTCCAGAAACGTGAGCTTAGTTTTCGAAACAACGTGGAAGAAGAGCAAGAGAATGCAGAGAGATTGCAACAATGCCAGTGGAAGCTATAACAAAATTTATAGTAATTATGGATTACAACATTAAATGAACAAATACAATTTTTGAATATTTATTAATGATAAAAAATAAAAAAAAACAACAAAAATAACAATAAAAAAATAATAGAAACAGCAAAAAGCAACACAGTCGGAAGGAGCACTTAGTCATCAGTGAGAAAGAAAATTTAAATTTTTGTGGTGAAAAACATATTCTCAATCACCAAACATCGACAAAAACTATGGTAACTTCTAGAACATTCAGTGCTTCTCGGGCAACTTGATGCTATACACTTCTCTAAACAACCCCTTTCTGACTCAACACAAACTTTTTTGAAGCTCCATCTACCACTATCAAACATACTTATTGTCTCAACAAAATACTAACAACATCCAATAACTGGAAAACAACATGGAATCACATCAAAACAACATTATTAACAGACACAAAAACAAACTACGACAAACAAAAACTCACCATTACTCACCACACCTCCCCATAATCCACCACACCCATGGCAACTCACCTCCGTATGAACAACAGCCAATTCCAACTTTTACAACAAATATTTAAAACATCTTCACAAACAATATTTATTTATATTCTTTTTTTTTTGTTATTATTGTTATTGTTCAGAGATGAATATCCAGAAAGAGAGGAGGAGATGCTGTGGTAGAGGAATATAAGGGAAACGGTTATGATTGAGCGGTGTAGGAGGGAGGGATTATGTTTTGTATGATAGAATTCTTCAATTATTATCATAAGTGGGTGGAGCCACGCATTCTCGTAGCCAATCACTTCTCTCTTTTCATCCTTTCTACATTTCTCGTTGGCTTATTCTCATAACCGCTATTTCTACATCATCTTCCTCTTCTTCCTCTCCATCTTCTTCCTCCTCTTCGTTCTCTTCCTCATTTTATCATTCTTATTTCTTCTTCGTTATGACTTCTTATAAATATATATGTATGTGTGAGTTCGTGTGTGTTTTTGAACGTGTGTTTACATTACTTATAGACACACATACACACAAATACATACTCACGTAGACACATACAGACATATATAATCGAAGATAAAAATAAATATAGACATAAAGCCACAAGCACACACACACGCACACAAATGGACTTAGCATAAATATATATTATAAACAGACGATCACGCACACACACACGCGCGTACACACACTCGGGCCGGATAGACGAACAAATTTAATGATTGAAAACTTACATTTCAGATAAAATTTGTAAGACTCACACATCTTATTAAACTTCAGCCATGTACACACGCACATAACACACACATGTGAAAAAATTATATACAAAGAAGATAACACACAAAAATCAAGACAATTATGTATCGTATATACAAAAGATGAAACATTCGTAAACAGACATTGACAGAACACACATACATAACGGCAACTAAACGCAAACACACTGCCATCCACACGTACATCGAGACAAATATAAAAATATGCTTAAACAGACACACACAAACACACGCACATAAATTCTAAGGAAATATACATCTTTTTATAGATTGATATGTACACGCACACATCCATGAAAACCGGAAACAGTGGAATGAAAATAAATAAAAATTTTAGTTAATTTAAATTAATAATAACAATAATGTTTGGTGGGATTTGATTGCATTAATGGCGGGAACATTTACAATTTTTGTGCTTCATAACAACACTATGTCCGTGTGTGCGTGATAAAACACACACAAACACACACACATTTATACATATTTAAAATGAGGATTTTTTATAAACGTCTTACTTCTTCCGTCCATACTTCTTATTACTGAGTTGGATAATGGATAGATGGATGGGTGGGTGGGCAGATGGATGAATGGGTGGATAGATGGATGGATGGGTGGATAGATGGATGGATGGGTGGATAGATGAATGGATGGGTGGATAGATGGATGGATGGGTGGATAGATGGATGGATGGGTGGATAGATGGATGGATAGATGGATGGATGGGTGGATAGATGGATGAATAGATCGATGAATAAATAGATGGATGGATGGATGGAGGGATGGATGGATGGAGGGATGGATGAATGAATAGATGGATGGATGGGTGGATGAGTAGACGAATGAAAAAAAACGCACACACACACAAACTTTTCATCGGCGATGTTAACGTCCTTTTTATTTTCGATTTAATACGTGAGGTCATCTACAAACTTCAAAATGGCTGCTTTCATGAGGAATAATTCCATAAACTTCATCAAAACATTATATTGATTCTTTCCTCTTATGATGTCTTGAAGATATGTATTATACCGTTTTGTTTATGTGTTCCAGAAAGTTATGTGTGTGTAAATGTGTGTGTGTGTGTGTGTGTGTGTGTGTGTGTGTGTGTGTGTGTGTGTGTGTGTGTGTGTGTGTGTGTGTGTGTGTGTGTGTGTGTGTGTGTGTGTGTGTGTGTGTGTGTGTGTGTGTGTGTGTGTGTGTGTGTGTGTGTGTGTGTGTGTGTGTGTGTGTGTGTGTGTGTGTGTGTGTGTGTGTGTGTGTGTGTGTGTGTGTGTGTGTGTGTGTGTGTGTGTGTGTGTGTGTGTGTGTGTGTGTGTGTGTGTGTGTGTGTGTGTGTGTGTGTGTGTGTGTGTGTGTGTGTGTGTGTGTGTGTGTGTGTGTGTGTGTGTGTGTGTGTGTGTGTGTGTGTGTGTGTGTGTGTGTGTGTGTGTGTGTGTGTGTGTGTGTGTGTGTGTGTGTGTGTGTGTGTGTGTGTGTGTGTGTGTGTGTGTGTGTGTGTGTGTGTGTGTGTGTGTGTGTGTGTGTGTGTGTGTGTGTGTGTGTGTGTGTGTGTGTGTGTGTGTGTGTGTGTGTGTGTGTGTGTGTGTGTGTGTGTGTGTGTGTGTGTGTGTGTGTGTGTGTGTGTGTGTGTGTGTGTGTGTGTGTGTGTGTGTGTGTGTGTGTGTGTGTGTGTGTGTGTGTGTGTGTGTGTGTGTGTGTGTGTGTGTGTGTGTGTGTGTGTGTGTGTGTGTGTGTGTGTGTGTGTGTGTGTGTGTGTGTGTGTGTGTGTGTGTGTGTGTGTGTGTGTGTGTGTGTGTGTGTGTGTGTGTGTGTGTGTGTGTGTGTGTGTGTGTGTGTGTGTGTGTGTGTGTGTGTGTGTGTGTGTGTGTGTGTGTGTGTGTGTGTGTGTGTGTGTGTGTGTGTGTGTGTGTGTGTGTGTGTGTGTGTGTGTGTGTGTGTGTGTGTGTGTGTGTGTGTGTGTGTGTGTGTGTGTGTGTGTGTGTGTGTGTGTGTGTGTGTGTGTGTGTGTGTGTGTGTGTGTGTGTGTGTGTGTGTGTGTGTGTGTGTGTGTGTGTGTGTGTGTGTGTGTGTGTGTGTGTGTGTGTGTGTGTGTGTGTGTGTGTGTGTGTGTGTGTGTGTGTGTGTGTGTGTGTGTGTGTGTGTGTGTGTGTGTGTGTGTGTGTGTGTGTGTGTGTGTGTGTGTGTGTGTGTGTGTGTGTGTGTGTGTGTGTGTGTGTGTGTGTGTGTGTGTGTGTGTGTGTGTGTGTGTGTGTGTGTGTGTGTGTGTGTGTGTGTGTGTGTGTGTGTGTGTGTGTGTGTGTGTGTGTGTGTGTGTGTGTGTGTGTGTGTGTGTGTGTGTGTGTGTGTGTGTGTGTGTGTGTGTGTGTGTGTGTGTGTGTGTGTGTGTGTGTGTGTGTGTGTGTGTGTGTGTGTGTGTGTGTGTGTGTGTGTGTGTGTGTGTGTGTGTGTGTGTGTGTGTGTGTGTGTGTGTGTGTGTGTGTGTGTGTGTGTGTGTGTGTGTGTGTGTGTGTGTGTGTGTGTGTGTGTGTGTGTGTGTGTGTGTGTGTGTGTGTGTGTGTGTGTGTGTGTGTGTGTGTGTGTGTGTGTGTGTGTGTGTGTGTGTGTGTGTGTGTGTGTGTGTGTGTGTGTGTGTGTGTGTGTGTGTGTGTGTGTGTGTGTGTGTATGTTTTTTTTTGTGTTTCATATCAGTATAAATATTTTCTGATCATTTAATTTTTTCAAAATTTAAAATATTTTATCTTTCAAATTTCTTTTTTATCGGTCATGTCTAAGTGCTTGTGTGTGTTCATGCATGTGTGTGCGTGATCAAGTGATTCATTTGTTTGATTAATATAACTTCAATTTCATTGACTTTACTGGATGTGTGTTCCTTCCACTATGTGTTTTGATGTCTGTACTCTCTCACATGTGTTTTTGTGTGTGTATGTTTGTTTGTATGTATGTATGTATTTATGTATGTATGTATGTTCGTGCGTGTAAGTGTAGTATTGTGTGCATGTTTGTGTGTGTTTGTGTGAACGTGAAGAAAGTCAAATAAGACGAGTGTGTGACGTGTGGTTGTTTGTTGAGTTCCTTTGAGACCTTGTTGAGTTGTTGCGTTATTATTATTATTTCTATTATTATTATTTCTATAATAATAATAATAATAATAATAATAATTATAATTATAATTATAATTATAATTATAATTATAATTATTATTATTATTATTATTAATTTTTTTTCTATTATTATTTTATTATTATTATTATTAATAATAATTTTTTTTCTATTATTTTTTTCTCTCTTATTATTATTATTATTAATTTTTTAATTATTTTTTTTTTCTATTATTATTATTATTATTATTATTATTATTATTATTATTATTATTATTATTATTATTATTATTATTATTATTATTATTATTATTATTATTATTATCATCACACGGTCGAATCAGAGTTGACAAGGCAATCTACTGAAGACTCTTGGAAACTTGTTGTCGTTTTTTAAACATTTTTTTGTTTTGTTTTTATTATTCTTATTTTTTCCACTAATTTGTTTTTTATCAATAGTCTTTTCTTCATGTACAGTCCTCCATACAACTCTAATTTTGTATCAACCGAGGGCATTTTCATTTATAAACTCAAATAGAAATCAAAAATTGACTAAATGAATAATGAAAAAATATAAACTATTTCGTAATTTTTTTCTGAACTAAATCCTCATCAGCACACACTCACAAGGCACTACTATGCAGTATCTTCCACTCTATGGTGACTCTTGGCTTTCACTATCTTTCTGTCATAGTTCCATGCTTGCTTTATTGACTTTCAGTATCTGTGTAGACTTCAAGACTCAATCAGAAAGAGTTAATTGTCAAGCTTGACGATCTTCCCTGCATGTTTCGGTGGCTATAGGAAAATAGATCCGTGGCACAGTAGACAGTATATAAGGTCCACTTGATTCCATTTGCTTTCTTGCTTATTGTTTGTTATTATTCAAACAATAACAGAAACAGTGAAAAATGGCTTTCTTCTTGAACTTTAGTTTTCAAATCAAACCACCACGTCAGCTTCTACAGTGTACTATCTGCTATTTCCTCTCTTATATAACTTCTCAGAGTCTGAAGTTTTGGTAGACTTCCATAGGGGTAAGTTGGCTCTGAGCTGTTCATCAGTGGAATCTCTATTATGGTTTAGCACTATTCTTTACAAAGTCTTTCCAAGCACGGACAAGTGTGATTCCTCTATATTTATCAAAAATGCTGACACCTTTTTCGGGAAAATTAATGATGTGTCTCACCTTCAAGTCACTTGGTATTTATTTTTGTCCAAGATCTTTTCAAACAATTATAGAAAAATCTGTTCCATCCGCACTGCGCCAGTCTGGAATGTTGAAATTCCATCAGATGTCACAGTTTATACATGTTTTAGTTTTCTAATAACATCTAAAACTTCGTCTTCAGTTGTTTTTTCACAATTTATTTTCAAATCTGTTCCTCCTTCTGTGATACTTGAAGGAGTTGGAAATGTTGGTCTGTTGAGAAGTTCTTCCAAGTGTTGAACCCATCTTTTAAGATCTAACAATAGCCTGTTTCTGTTATCTTTCATGGGTCGTTCTGGCCTGCAGTGCTTTACGGTGCAAACTCGTATCGTATGGATCTTACCTCAAAAAATTTGTCTGAGCGAGTGTATTTGGACACGTTCAACTATTATATTCATTTATGTTTTGTATCGAATACTTTCATTGTTGAACAATAATGCTGAAATTCCTATGAAAAAGTTTAATGTAAAAGGAAACTCAAAATTAATTATATTAAAAATTAGTCACAGTGGTTATGAGAACGGGGAAACTAAAGAAAAACAATGAGTGAAATAATAAACAATGAGAATAAAAAAGCGACAGTCACAGAAATCAAAACATTAAGAAATAAAAAAAAAACTCGAGGCTTGCTTATCAGCCACTTGTTGATCTCTCAAGAAATGCTTTTTTGAAACTTCATTAAGATTTGAATCTCCCAGCCACCCATCAATCTATCTCTCCTTCAAACAAACATTCAACTATCCATCAACCTATCAATCCACCCATCCATCTATCTTTTTATCCATCTTTCTATCCATCCATCCACCTATTTATCTATCCATCCATCCACCAATCTACCCATCCATACAACTATCTTTCTATTTAGCTATCTATCTATCCATCTATCTATCTATCCATCCATCCATCCAACTATCTTTCCATTCATCCACCTATGAATCCATCCGCCCAACTATCTACTTATTTATACCCATATCTTGCAATCTATCCACCCACCTACTTATCCTTTCATTCATAAATTTAAGTATGCATCTTTCATCCATCCATCTGCCCATCTATCCATCAGTTTTTTCATAAAGCTACTTCCCATCTATTCAATCACAGATCATTCTTTATCTTCTTCTTTTCAGCATTTCAGCTGTTTCTAGCTGACCACTTTTTACACTTGACACATCATGGGTAGTCTCTTCAACACATGATTCTCTACTTTGGCATTCCACCTAGTGTCACATCACGTGTTTACATAGATGCCTCTGAACCAACATATTCACCAAGCTAACCAATGATACCAAAGTATTTTTATAATTTTTTTTTTAAATACATCCCTAATACATGACCTCCATGACTCCTTATCCACCCTGTTGTGTCCAATCTCTTTATGTGGAGGGCAAGTTGTTGTTGGTGTCAGTAAGGATGAGAGGAGGAAAAATGTGAGAGTTTAATGATGAGGTCAAATATATATATTACGATTAACATCATAATATAGAGATTCATAATAAGCATAGTGCTAATAATAATGATGAAAGATAATAAGGCAAATAATAATAATAAAAATAATATGAAAAATAATGCTAATAATAAGAACAATAATAACAATGCTAATAACAATAAGAGCATGTAATAATAGGAGATTCCCTGAAGATGGCTGCAATGGTCGCATCTGCTTGTCAAAACTGTCTTCAATACAAATAATATTATTTTTATTATTATTTATTTTGTTCTTGTTATTATTTTTATTATTATTTATTTTGTTCTTGTTATTATTTTTATTATTATTTATTTTGTTCTTGTTATTATTTTTCTTGTTATTATGTTGTTCTTATTGTTTTAGAGTTTTGTTTTTATTTCTATTTTTTTGTTTCACATCATTTTAATATTCTTTATCAATTAATTATGACTCTTTATTACTAATATAGGTTGGATTTTTAATTTTATTATAAATTCCCATGGCAACATGGGTTTTTATGATTAAAAAAGTTTGAAATTAAAAGAAAACTTTATTCAAATTGGGGTTTTGAAAATAAGAAAAAAAAGAAATTAAAAGAAAAAATAAAATAAAAAGAAAATAACAAAGAGGAAAAAGGAAACAATAGGATAGAAAAATATGGAAATGGAAACAAAAAAAGTGATGATTAAGAAGACATCAGCATTCAGAATTTAGATTCAAAATTATGCTTAAAAGTTAATTTAAATAATAATTAATCATTTTTAAAATTAATTTTTGAAACATAAAATCTTTCCCAGATTTGAGCTTTAATAATTGTATCCACTCTTCCAAGGTTGATATGGTTTGACCTTATTTTAGCCTTATACCAGTTAATTAACATCATCATGACCAGCAGGAAAACACAGGCAATATCAGAGGATGTCGCTCTGGCAAGAGGAGGGTTGATGTTGAAATGATGGATGAAGTAATAGTTATCAGTGAAGTACATTTAAAATAATTATGAACAATTATGAAACAGTAGCAGTATTGAATATAAAATATTTGAAATTTAATAAAAGTGTGAACTATATATATATGAAGCCACAATAGCAATGAAAGAAATGCAGTTAGGAATGCGTTTTCGTTGCAAAATATTAAAGAAAAATACATAAGATGTCTCTGTGAAGTTGAATTAAGAAGCAATATTATAATAAAACAAAAATAAATTGAACTAGTATGAAAAAATAATATGAATAATAAGTAAAAGCAACAATCATAATAAATAAAATAACAATAAAAATAAAATAATAAGAGCAACAATCATAATAACAATAAAAGGAAAAAATAATAAAGGGAACAACTGCAATCCCTGGAGGGTGTGGGGTTTGAGGCGTGAAATTAATATAACTGCTGTGGTACCAAGAAAAATAAAAATAATAATAATAATGATAATCATCATCATCGTCACCACCGCCACTATCACCATCATTATAGTTTTTTATTTCAACTTCAAAATGAGAAATTTCATAATACTTAAATAAATAAGAATCTATAGTTTCCATAAGTTGAAGCTTATTATGTTCCACAAGGTGCCACTCCATGTGAACCCACAAGTGACACTCATAACTCCTTGTACAGATTGAAGTGTATGAGCTATTAATAGGAAGAGGTATTTTTATCAGAAACCTAGCGGTTGAATTAATTTCTGAAAAATTAAAAACCCATGCCATTCATTTCAAGCTTTATGTATCAGAGGTAACCAAAAAAATGCATTAGTGGCTGTTGACCACACACTCTCAATCTTCTTTCTCTTTTCAGCAGAGTTCTCTTCTTCCGCCATGTGATATGTTTCCAATGTTTCTTTCAGTCTCCTCCTCTCCACAGATCACCCAGCACATCTGTGAAGTTGCACAGAAAACCAAGATGCCTGTCTAGAGCTGTGTTGGTTGTATCATCGCAAACACAATAGTTACCCATAATTATCAGATATGTTTTATTTTAAATACATCCAAACATAACGGATAAAATTGTTTACCAAATCATCAGGTGAGAAAGTTTTTTTTAAAACTACCCTCTATTACATCCTCATCTCTACATCTTCATTTTCTATTCATTCTTCATCTTCCTTTTTCTTTTTTTTCTTCTTCTCTTCTTTTTCTTCCTCATCCTCCTTCTCGCCAACGAACCATAATTAAAAACGATAATCAGAGATCACAGACGGTATTTTAATTATGTCTCAACCACCATCCTCCATTTTGATTAAAACAATAACAATAATAATGGGAATAATCATAAAAATAACAAAATCAAAGATATTGCTTTTGTCATCGGCGTGAAAGAAAGAATCTAAACAATACAAGGCTAAAAGTGATAAAAGAATAAAAAAATGAATAAAAAAATAAGTATGACAAAGCAAAAAATTATTAAAACAATTTCATAACAATAAAGTGATAAAACTTATTTGAGAAATTGTCGTGACTCGTGCTCATTAGATGCACCTCGTCATCAGCATGTGAGCGCCTCTTTGCTACCTATATATAAAAGTTATTATTGGAAAAATTATTATTATTATTATTATCCAATCAAATCAAATGAAGAGTATAATTATAGTAGCATCAACTTCAAGAGTTTCTAGACCACTGAGTATTATGAACTTTGAATGCAATTTAATGTAATGTAAGTTTTCTTAGATATGACAATTTAAAAAAAATTATGCAAGTATAACTAAATAAACAAAACAGTTAACTAAGATTATATGAAAAAAAATTATTATTTTTATTATTATTATTATTATCATCATTATTATTATTAATTTTTTTTTCTCGTTTTTTTTTTACTTTTTTACTCTTTCTATAAGTTGAGCAAGCAAATTTTATCAGTTAATCCTTCATACTGATACCAATGTCGTTAATGGGGAGTTAACCAAGCATCAGATGCACTCAATAAGTGGGACTTTACACAACAAATGTTATTATTGATATTATATTGAAGAGCACAATGGTGAAAAACCAGTATAGGCAAAAATGTTGTTTTGTTTCATAACGATTGATAGCACGATGAAGATGGGTGCTGTTTTGAAAGAGAACACTGAAATGAGATGATTAATATGAGGTGATAAGGATGGATGGATGATAGAAAGAACACCAGTTAGGACGAGAAAGATGGTTGGAATAGAACTAATAAAAAAATAATTATAAATGATATTTGCATCGTCATTAGGCCATGTGCGAGATTAATCTGGCTTTATGGGATTCACAAACGCAAGATCATTTGTTCGAGGAGAAAAAATTAATAATAAAAATAATAATAAAAACTAATTTGAAAAGAGAAAAATTAGTTATGAAATAGTAGCAAAAAAAATATTATTATTATTATTCTTATTCTTATTATTATTATTATAATTATTATTATTATTATAATTATTATAATTATTATTATTATTATGAGAGAAATAATAATTAGTATGAGATAATGGCTGGCATGATGATGATGATGATGGTGATGATGATGGTCACATTTGAGTATCAATGGCACGCACAGCTATAAAGCTTCCATCACCACTTCTTATTCCTTTTGTTCTAATTAATAATAACAATAATCACAACATTTATTATTATTTCTATAATAAAACTTTTGAAGATCATATAAAAAGTCAGTTTTGAGTTTTTTGTTTTATTGTGATATTGTTTTCAAAAGTATGAATTTTGAAATGTGGGTGGTTTTATGAAAATATTATCAGGGTCACTGGAAAGCTTGATAATTGAAGTAAGTAGGAAAAACAAATAATATCAAAATAAGAAAAAAAATAAATAATAAAAAACAATAATGTAAAACATGAATAATAAAAAAATTCAATAATAAGAATAATAAAAATAATAACAAGGAGAATAATAACAAAAATGTCTGATATCTCATGCGGTGTTATGGTGAATAAGTCCCCCAAGTGATGGATGGCTGCGAAATAATAAAAACAACAAAATAATTATAAGAATAATATAAATAAAAGTAAAAATAATAATTTCATTTTATAAGAAATTTTCATTACTTTCATACATACTACAGTGCTCGAGGGCAGATTGGGACCCACAACCTCAGCCCACCCAAGACATCCTTGTCTCCAAGATTCTTCTCAAAATTCTAGCTGTCTCTTGAATGGCTGTCTTTCCAATGGTTTACACCAACAACTTCATACTCAACTCTGAGATACATCAAGGCAGTCCTGGTAGTGATCTTGAAACTCTCTGGCTATCACTATAATAAATTTCGTAGATTATTATTATTATTATTGGTGGGAGAATGCAGAGAATTTCTAATGTCAGAAAACTATTTCACAAGCTAACTTCAAGCTTTTTTAAATCTCTAAGCAAGCGTTGTTTTCTTCATCTTCTTCAACACCTCTAGACATACTACGCCAAACCTCAAACACACTTCAGCTTTAAAAGTACAACCAGCACCACCCGCCATTATCTCACCTGATCGATTGCTCGTTTTTATCATCTATACCAAGGTTTTATTGAAAATCTCAGTTGACTTGAAATACAATTTTGAAAATGTGGTAATTATTTACATAACATAAATATAAATACAACTTTGATAAATTTATCTTCTTCCGATCCTTTGGAGTTCAATCAAACATAAAAACCTACGGTCAATTGAAGTTGCTGAGTTCTGTTGTGTCCAAATCATATCTTCTACAAACAACTCAGTTTTATATTATTAATAACGTTGATAATAATAATAATAATAATAATAATAATGATGATGATAATAATAATAATAATAATAATAATAATAATAATAATAAAATAATAATAATAATGATAATAATAATAATAAAATAATAATAATAATAATAATAATAATAATAATAATAATAATAATAATAATGATAATAATAATAATAATAATAATAAAAATAATAATAATAAAAATAATAATAATAATAATAATAATAATAATAATAATAATAATAATAATAATAATAATAATAATAATAATAATAATAATAGTAATAATGATAACAATAATAATAATAATAATAATAAAAACAACAACAACAATAATAATAATAATAAGAATAATCATGTTAATCATGTTAATAATAAACTTCAATTATTATTATTGTTATGGTGCATCTTGGCGGCTAAGACAGCAAAGGGTCTAAGGGAAGGCTAGGGTCCCAAAACCAATTTAACTGTTCTCATTTTATTCTAGCCTTTTTATTATTATTTTTTTTTATTTTATTTATTTTCAATATTATTATTATTATATTTTTTTTATTATCACAGTTATTTCTATGAATCATTGAAGACAATAAAAATAATCTTATTTATTTTTTCTCCCAGTATTCCCGTATTTATCTGTGACAACCTTCACACATCGTAAACATTAAATCTGCTCTTTTTTGACCGTCCATCCACCTATTCATTCATCCCCCTACCCATCCATCCATTCATTTCTCTATCTATCCATTCACTTTTTGATCTGTTTTTTCAATCATCTGCCTCTCCCATTCATTTCTTCTTCAGTCATCCATTTTTCATCCATTTTTTGATCCATTTTTTTCATTTTCACTCCTCCGTCTTTCACTCCTTCCTTCATTGGTCCATTCGAATTGATAGATATATAGAGAGACTGGTCTGAGAATTTTTATACCTTCAATTCGGAAGGAAATATATTTTTGCACATAATTTTATTCCTTTCATTTTGCGTTTGCTTTACGGCTTCCCAACCTCACAATTTATTTCGTATTGATTTTATTTTCTATTTTTTTAGCAATTGTTTGAATAATTTAATTTCTTACATTATTTTTGTGTCTATATTCTTTTTATAATCGATTTTCATTTATTTTTTATTTTTGTATGGAGTTATCAATATTTTTGTTTTTTTGGCTTTACTTTATTTTTGTTTAGTTGTCTATTTTGTTTTACCACCCAAAGCCACAGTTTATGCAAATTTCATCAATATTCTTTTTTTAATTGCATACTTTTTATACCAAACAAAAGATATCACACTTTTTCTTTCATCTATTGATTCACCCATCCATTCATTCATTAATGAATCCATCCATTCTTCAGTCCCTTCATTCATTCATTCATTTATCTTTTTTTTATCTAACACTCCTCCATGCATCCATCTAAACACCCAATTCAACAAAATGATGAAAAACACTGAAAATAACATCAAACCATCAGCACTAACATCTCAAACTCCACTGAAACACACAGCATAGAGGTATGAGATGAGATTGTCCTCTGACCTCCATTTCTTGTCACTCTATCATCTCTTAAACTATTTTTGCTATAAGTTTGAGAATAGCATTTCTTTGTTAGTATTTATTTTAAAACTTACATGAGATGTCTCTAAAGTTTTTTAGTATTATCATCTCATTATTGCTATCTCAAAATTTTATATTCTCACCTTTATTTATTTCTAATGATTAACAGTCTACTTCAAAGTATAAATCCTTCATTGTCACTTTTAAATTCTTCTAGTCAACCATAAAAACTCAAATGGACTTTTTTTAGTTTACGCTTGTGTCTCATTTTATAATCTTTTGTTAGATTTTCACATTTATTTTTTTTTTGACACAATGTAAAGACAAACATCACTCTCCCTTATTTCATGTCTACAGACTTCCTCATAATAACTTCAATAAATGAGAAGCAATAACATCACCACCAGAACCGCCATCTTAATTTCTCGAAACCATATGTTTGGGATTAACATCGATTCAATCCACCCTCCAACTTTAAAGTTTCAAGTTCCAAAAGACACCAAATAAGAAGTGACTCCTTTAATACATGACCTTTAATCAGGTCAATAGGATGTAGGTCAAGTCAAATGCAAGCTTATACAAATTGACCTTTATAATTGGGTCACAATATAATTTGACTGTTGCGTGTTTTATTTGGTTTGTCTCTTGCTTGGAAATCTTTATCATAAACTTCATTAATTTATTTATCCATTCCTTTATAGATCAGTTCATCCATCCATCCACCCGTCCACCTACTCATCCATCCATCTATCTATCCATTCACTCATTCACCTACCCATCCATTCACTCATCCATCTATCTAAACAACTAACAAGTTATCCATTCATTCTTGTGTTTTTGAAATTCTTATCATATACATCCACCTTTCACTCCATTCATCCACTAAATCGTCATTCATCCATCTTCCATCCATACTTCCATCCATACTTCCATTCATCCATTTATACTGCTAACTCCCTCTTCGACTCATTCATCTCATCTTAATATGAATACGACAAGGATCATTAAGCAAAAGCCTGCTAGCTGCTGATGAGGATGTAAGGTTACTGTGGGTGGATGGGGGGGTGGGTGAGGGAAATGAGTGGAGAAGATGAGTAAAGAGAATAGGGGGGTGAGGGAGAGGGATGGGTGGTAGGTGGAGGGTTAGTAGAAAAGTGGCTGGATAAAGAAAAAGGTTGTCAAAGGTTGAGAGGATGAGGGACGGATGGATGGATGAGCAGAAAGTGAATTAATAACTAATTAACAAAAACTACGGTTATTTCTAAGGGTACCAAGTTGAGATAAGGAATGGATAGATGGTTGATTTGAAGGATGGATGGAGGGTCATACGGATGGATGAATGGATAGATGGATGGATAAATGGTCATACGAATGGATAAATAAATGGTTGGATAACGAGGTCAACGGATGGATGAATGGTCATACGAATGGATGGATGATCATACGGATGGATAAATGGATGGATGGATGGACAAGATATGCGAATGAAGACACGTCATCAAAGCATCAATCACCATTATCATCTTCCATAGCTGCTCCCATTGTGTGTGTGTGTGTGTGTGTGTGTGTGTGTGTGTGTGTGTGTGTGTGTGTGTGTGTGTGTGTGTGTGTGTGTGTGTGTGTGTGTGTGTGTGTGTGTGTGTGTGTGTGTGTGTGTGTGTGTGTGTGTGTGTGTGTGTGTGTGTGTGTGTTTTTTTTGTTTCTGTATGTGTGTGTTTTGTTTATGTGGTTTGATGTGAGCAAAACACGTCTGAATGTGTTTTTTATGTGTGTTTGTTTGATTGAATGCTTGGGATAAATCGAGCTTGTGGAAGTCTGTTTTTTTTTGTATGTGTATTTTATTATGTATGTGTGAGCAAACTCGAAATAACATAGCTCAAATGCTCTGACAACCTCTGTTCTTTTATTGTGACTTGTTATTAATTAGTGGGGGTCCTTTTATGAGGCAAAGAAGCAAACAGAAAACTCTGATGCTATATATATTTCATTGGGAAGTGTGATGATGATGATTTGTTGTTATTATTGTTGAGCGCCAACTTCCAAAGACTCTTCCGACACTCCTTGGAGCGAGTATTGAAAGAAACTTGTAGCTTCGAGTTGTTTGTGACTTTTGGTGAGCAGTGAAAAATGATGAATGTTTTCTTGAAATGCTTTGTGGCTGGAAGCTGACGGGGTTTGAAACCTCTTCGACACTCTTGTTGGAGTGCACACCCGGCACCACGAGAAGGGGGGTTTTTTCGCCGGGCTGATGATGATGATGTAACATTTTGAAATTCTATTTGATTATGAATATATTCACTGCTTTGTGATTCTGTGACAAAAACTAGGAACCAAAAAAAAAATTATTGTTTTGGTTTTAATTTGTATTATTGTTGGGATAATTACTGTTAATATTATTGTATTTATTGTTTTTATTTTTATTGTAGTTATTGTTATTATTATTATTCTAGTTCTTCTTTAATTATTATTTTTGTTATTTCTTTGAATTATCCATGTATTTTTTGTTTTTATTGTTAGTGTAGCTATTTTTTTTGTTTTCATGAATAAAAATATTATTTCCGTTATTATTTTACCATTGTAGTTGTTTTTGAAACTTTTATTGCAGTTAATATTATTATTTCTATTTCATTTCATTTTCATTGTTATTTTAGTTTTTTTTTTATTGTAGTTATTTTATTTTTGTTTTTTTCTGCTTTTATTAATATCGAAGTTTCTATTTTTTTTATTATTTAAGTTATTATTTATTTATAATTGTAGTTTTTATTTTTTATTATTATTTTATTTGCCATTTTTATTATTGTATTTGCTAACGTAGTTTTTTTTATTAGTTTCGTTATTATTTTTATTACTTATGCCCCAGAGCGGTGAGCGAGTGAATGTGATTGCTTGACACTACATCTTATTATTATTATTTTTTATTATTGCTTTTTTATCGTTTTATTTTTTTTTTCAAATTTCTTTTATTAATTACCGTTTTTTCATACTATAACTTTCATATCTGTCCTTTTACCTAATTTTGTTTTTATGATGTTGTTTTTTTTTTCTTCCTTATCCTCCAAGCTGCGCCATCTCCCCCCTACTTCATCACCCATGTTCCAGAAACAGGGATACACCTTAAACCATTATGGGCAAGCATAACTGCACACATTCTTCTAAGAAGTGTCGTTCCCTTCATATTTATTTTGCGTCTTATTCTTCATTAAATTGGAATTAAGTTAGGACATTCAATTCTTTCCAAAACACCGGAGTGTTTGTACCACTGTATGTGTATTTTTCTGTGTTTGGTTGTACGTGTGTTTGTGCATGGGGCTGGTATTGGGTGTTAGTTTGTGTGGTTGTATATGTTTTGGCTTAATGCTTATGCATGAGGTATAACAGTTATTAAACATAATTAGAATGATAATGAATAGGATGAAGATGATGATGATGATGGTGCTGTTGACGTCAGTGATAAAGATGATGATGATAATGATGATGAAGATGATGATGACGACGACGACGATGATGATGGCGTGGTGATGATGATGATGGTGAAGATGATGATGCTAATGTGGTCACTTTGAATTTATTGAGTGAGGTGATTGCGTGTGTGATGAAGTTGCATATATAATTAAAAATACTCACATGTGAACAAAAACACATGAGAACATAACGGCATGCGTGCATTCATAATGGCACACACAAATACAAACACGTATACATAAACAAACACACAAAAACACACATACAGACACACAAACTCACATACATATACACAAACTCACACACACACACACACACACACACACACACACACACACACACACACACACACACACTCCAAACACACCAATCTGCAGACGACTTCACACAGAGGCGCAAAATCTTATAATTTTCATTCGGAGATGCACATGCAGCTATATTTATGTGTATTTTTGTTTGTGTGTGTTTATGTTCTTATTTTTGTGTGTATTTGCATGTGTATGTACGTTTTTGTGTGTTTTTAATATAATTTTGAGTGTGTTTTTTAAATGTTTTTATTTCAGTGTGTATTTTTTCATATTTTTGTATGTATGACGTTTGCTGTTTATGATTTTTCGGGCTTATGTTTTTATTTGTGTGTTTGATTTTGTGTTTATTTTTCCGTATTTGTGTGAGAGTTTGCATTTATTTTTTTTAAAGTTTTTCTTTGTGTTTTATTTTGTTTGTGTTTTTTTGCATATTTGTTGTGTTTATGTTCCTTATGTTGCTTCATGCAACATGCTCAAATCTTCTTAAACAAGATAATTGGAGAAATTTCCATCAATCTCAGTCACCCCCATACTCTAAGAGACTATGTCTTGTCCAACTCTGTCACTTCCGCTTCTACCAACCCTCATCTATTTCACACTCATCCTAATATTTTTTTTTTTTTGCTGCTTCAGAAACGATTGCTACAAGGAGTGGTTTATCAGACCTGATTATCTTTATCAATGGTTCGACCGTTGAGGGACAATGGGGGCTCATGGGTAGTGGTATTGTAAAACAGTTCTATGATCCAGGTCAGGCACGCACCTACAAAAACCTTTTGTAGTTCATTTTAAACTGAGAAATTTGCAGTAAACCAGGCCATAACATGGCTAAGACAGAAAATCGACTGGTCTGCAGCATCGCTAATCCCATACTGCAAGCCTCCAAGCACTTGACCAGCCAGTTTTTCAAAACCCCTCCACCTCTCACTCCATCAAAAAAGTACAGCTTATATGGCCACCAGGTCATTGCAATGTCTTGAGTAATGAACTTGTGAATGAACAGGTCAAACTCGGTTCCACCCTTCCACAAAGTGAGATCTTGCTAGAAACTCAAACACGCCTAGCCATGATACGCAAGAGTTGAATATTTTAACCATCCACTCATTCTCGTCGTATTTCTCTCATTTCACCCTAATCCAGATGAAGAATCACACTTCATCCGATTGCAATCTAGCTTCTTCCCCTTCCTCCGTAGATGACAACATTTGACGGGAAAAATGGCGGATAACAAGTGCATCTCTGCGGGGAAAAAAAATCGACCAAGCTTTTAGGGCTTTGTTACCCAGCAACAGAATCGTTCTGCTTTCGTTCTTCGGTGAGCTTAGAAGCCTCACACGAGCGAGGCTACGCTACTGAGAAACACCTTTAGGTACCTAAATTCATCGTAATAATATTAGTTGTGACTCGAACAATCACAGCATCCGACAAGACCTTACGTTGTCTTGCCACTCTGAATGGTATGTTGCTGCCAACATGCATATGTTTCTCTCTCCCACTGCCAACCCTTTCACCACAAGTTGCTTCTTCTGTCTGCCCAACAGACACCCGTTGGTATGAAGAA